>QGSO01000186.1:1577519-2177519 GCA_011037825.1 Carya cathayensis
TTTGAAACCATTTTTGGCCTTGGAGAGTGCGGGAGAGTGTGAGCTCTACGAAGCTCCGTTGGCCATGAAATTTCTTGGAGAGGTTCATGAGGATGAGAGGAACAAGATGGTGGTGGTGAAACACCATGGGTGGCCGTGTACGGCGGCGCACGGTGGTGCAACCGAACGGGTGTTTTGAGAAACCCATATGAGAAAAAGTGAGAGTTTGGGAAAAAGAAAGACATGGGGAGGAAGCCCTTGATGTGGTGAATCCAATGGTGGTGCTTGGTGGCTGATTTGGCCGTGTATGGTGGTCCAAAATGGTGAAAAGCCTTAAAAACCCATTTGTTTGGAGGCGAGAGTGGCGGCTAACCGTGGCTCGGATGGAGGTGAAACTTGGAGGGGATGTTCACCGGTGAGAGGGGAAGAAATCTGGGTGGGTGGTGTAGTCCACGCCGCCGGCGAGCGGCGGTTCTGGGCGGAGAAAGAAATCGGCAACAGGGGAGAAAACAGGGCAGGGGCAGCAACTTCCGGGGGCTCTCGGCGACTAACGGCTGGTCCGATGGCTCTGAAAATTGGTGTGTATGAACTATGGTGAAAGGGGAAGAGAATGGCGGGGGTGGTGTACGACACCTCCACCGGACGGCGGAGAAACGGGCGGTCAAAGGGGCGGCGACGGTAATGAGACAAGAAGGAAGAGCACGGGAAGAGAGAGAGAATTGGTGGCCGGCGTTGCACACCTCCGGTGCAGATGTGTTCGCCGGTGAGGGAGGGACATGCCGGAGGTGGAGGTGAGGCACGGCGGCCGGAGGTGGCGCCGGTAGGAAGCTAGAACCGATCAGCTATGGTGGAAGGGTGTAAGTCGACCATGGAGAGAAGGAGAGGAAAGAGAAGGAAAAAAAAAAAGAAAAAAGGAAAAATGAAGGAAAAATGGTAGGAGCCTAGGTAATAAACTTCAATCCTACGTTTTGGGATCCTCAAATAATTCAACGGTGAATTAAAACACTGATTAAAAACGCGTAAATGTTTTATTTTAAATAAAACACTTTAAATAAAACACCACGATGAATTAAGGTAGAATATTATTTTATAAACTAAAATTTATAAAATAATATTTCCTCATCATTATATAAAATGATAAAGTACCGTTAATTAATCGAAGATGATAAAACCAATTAATTTAAATAAGAGTTTTCAACGTAAAATTAAACATTTAAGCTTAAGTTCATGCCATGTTAAGTCAAGTTCAGTTCACGCTTAAGTTCTGGTTAAGTCATGTTATATGTCAAGTTATACTATGTTTATGTATGACTATAATTATGCATTTATGTTTTTACTGCCATGCATGCATTTTTAACCTGTGTGTGAGTTTTATGTTAACTTACTGAGATTTGTAATCAAATCTCACTGTGGTAGTCCCAACTACCATTTCCTCCCGAATGGTAGATCTTGTTACAGGACCCAAAGGAGAATTGGAATCTGACCAACTGAATACGGTCGACTAGGCCACGGTGCGATGTTGATGATGGTATAGTATTTAACTTAGGTTAATACTTGTACTTTTGGAGTTGTATCTCAAGTATTCTTTTGATCACAACTATTTTGGACTAGTGTGATGATCACGGCTTTTTAGTATGCCTTTATGTATGAATTATGTTTCAAGTATTTGGGATATATTTAGTTTGATTCATAGTATTGCTAAAGAAAAAGATTATCCGCTGCGAGTATTGCATAATGCTAGATGCATGTTAGGAACATTGCATCTTATATGTCATGAACGGGGGCAGGTAACCTTGTGTTGCATGTCTCGACGCTTCAAATGTCCGTTCAATCCCAAGCGGAATTTGGGGGCGTCACACTTATAATAGCAACCAATAACACATTGACATCTCACTAGTATTCAAAATAAAACTATGAGGATCACTACATCAGATTATTACCTAAAGTTCCCTAATGTATTTTCTTTCCCTTCTCTTTGTTGCTACCCGCTATGCCCCTTCTGAAAGGAAAAATTTAGTTGCAAGTACAACTGCGCACTAATACATGCACCAATTTAATGTGATTAGTCAAAAAGTAGATTTTATTGAAAATAGTGTTAATTTAAATTTTGAATATGAAAGAATCAATATTGGTATGCAAATTAGTACGTAACTTTGCTTGTATGTAGCAAAACTCATTCTGAAAACTTATCCAATCATCACCCAGCCATTCCGACGCTAGGCAACCTACCAACACTAGCTAGTCTGACGGCAAGTAGCCCAACGCAACCACACAGTCCGACACCACCCCCATGGGCAAACCATGTTGTATTTTACTGCAACCTCCCCTTCACACCAACTCAAACCGCCATCATCAAAGCCGTGAGCAAAAAGTAATTCTCAAACTATGCTGCATACATTATGCAATCAATTTCTTGTTTGCAAATTCTAGTCGTAGTTGCCTCTTGCCCATAAACCTACATGAAAAATAAATAAATAAATCAATACAATTCATCCACCAAGAACCATAGAGGTTTTCCTATTTCAATCCTTGAAACTAGGAGAAAGCCACCGGGGAGGGGGGGCGGAAGGGGTAAAAATCTAGGCAGAATTGGTCTGAAATTATATACAGTATCACTGCAACTTTTGATTTTTTACAAATTGACTCATTGTATACCTCAATGGGTATGCTAAGTTCATCTCCCAAAGTGCATATCTTTGCCAAACCAGGCTGATAGTTTGGACCACCTCTTCGAACATAGATGTTTGTTCATGCTACTTTTAATTTGGATTCCTATCACTTAGAGACACATAATAGAGAATTAATTGGTGAGAAAACAACATAAAAAGTTTTGTATAAATTCAAGTAGAACACCTTTTCTATAAAGGCTTGAATTATGCCATTGAAAGTAGCAGCAACATCAGTGAAGTTAGCAATACCCCCTCCAATAAGAAGGGGCCAAAGGGCTCTCTTACGACCATCGGGGTCTGCAGTAACACACCGCAAAACCATTAAGAATACGTTGATTCAGAACAAATGAAGACATGAAGAGCAGTTAAAGTTCTGAAATAAACTCAAATATTTGCCACTGCATCTCCTCAAGCCATCACCTTCACTCCCTTCCATACCAACCGCTACCCCACATTCAACTCTGCTTGCAAACACATAGAGTTGAATGCCCCTATTTTAGCCCTACAAAAATAGAGCACCTCAATAACAAAGCATGATAGATAGTAGCCCCTCATGGTAGCACCTACATGGCCTTTCGTCATCCATAGATGATGCCGAATCCCAACCGTTTCCAACCACCCTCACCTAACACTAAACCGAGCTTCAGAGCATGGCAACATTGTGAAAAACTCACTCTTTTCCTAAGTTTCAGTTTCTCTTTTTCTCTCTCATTTTTTGAGGGGGTGAGAGAGAAACGTGGGTGAGGAAGGGATAGGAGGTGTGCGTGTGTGAAACAGAGAGAGATGAGATGAGATGAGGTGAGGTGAGGGGAGGGAGGGATTTGGGGTTTTTCAATGCGGTGCGGTCCCAACTGACATCTAATCATGGGTGGACTATGTAACATAATCATATTAAAAGCTGTTCTCAACCTATTAAGACGGAACGTTTATAAGATAATTTAAAAAAATATATATAGCTTCTCAGTTGTACCAGCTGGTTAGAGAGCTAGGCTACCAGCCACCTTAATAGACCCAAAGTCTTAGAAAAAGGTGGACAGTGGTCCAACGCCATTAGAACAGGAAAGGATGGAAATTAGAAAAGAAATATGCTAAACACTACATTTCACAACACATTATATAATAATATTGTAAAAGAAAGAATACTTTCGTAAACTACCTTATAAAATTAACATTATTTTATAAAAATATCTCTATTTTACATCATTAGTTATGTAAAGTACAATGAAACGTTATGTGTATGTCATTTATCATTCGAAAAAGAAAATAAAGATGGCTTCTAAGTTAGGCCATCAGCCTAGCTGTCTTAGCTTGCCTCCCACTAACATCAAATCATGTCCCACCCTTATGCATTCAAAACGTTTTTGTTTTAATTTTAACCGAACCCCACTCTGTTTTTATTAATGTTTAAGCCATCCAAGTCAGGCTTCAAAGATTCTCTCATATATTAAGGTAATAATAATACTTCAAGAAAGTCTGATTTACGGTTTGATGAAAGATATTTTAGGATCTAACTGATCTCATCTGGCCGGTTTCCCCATTCTGTAAGAAAAAATCTACGTTTATTATTTTGTCAACTAAATATATATATATATATATAGTTGTACAACTGATATGACTTTTTTTTTATAATAAAAATAAATTATTAATTGATCAAGTACAGGTGACGTGTACTATATCACAAGTTGGACCAAAGGCGCATCGACAGATTTTCTGATACTAGCGGCTGTCATTGCTTGCAACATGCAGTAGTAGTTAGTTTCCGAGATATTTCGACGAAGCTTCAAGATTTGAAATTTTGGTCCTTGTACGTACGGATCGACTCCTAATTAT
This sequence comes from Carya cathayensis, assembly GCA_011037825.1. NCBI lineage: Eukaryota > Viridiplantae > Streptophyta > Magnoliopsida > Fagales > Juglandaceae > Carya > Carya cathayensis. Next base: position 1,581,998 of record QGSO01000186.1, read on the forward strand.
TTAATAAAGAATAATGCTAAAGCTATCGCATTGGGAGCTATCCCTGGTAACGTTTATTTATTATTTATTTTTATTTTTATTTCATAATTAAGAAAGTATTTTTTAATATTATAATTTTTTTTAAAAAAAGCATTTAAAAATGTTTAAAAAATAAATTTTAAAAAAAGTAAAAAAATAAAATACACTAAAATGACTAACGATAGATCCCAACAGGAGCTGAGAGCGGTGGTTGTAATATCACCCTTTAATAATACATATAGGAAGGGCTGCCAAATTTTTACAAAGATCATACTGCATATATCACTACAAGAAAAATGACCATTTGTAATAGATTATATGCGACGAGAATGATTACTTCCGATCAAAACAGACTTATTTTGATAAAAAATAGTCATTTTTACAAAAAAAATAACTAGTCACAACTGAACAATTTTCTTGTACATGTTAAAAACTGTTAAAAGCTGACACTTTATATCCTTTATAAGATGATTGACATTATTCCATATTTAATTTTAATATATATCAATTTTAATAGTTTCGATAACAAAATATAAATATATTGATAATTTTGAGGTATAAAACGTACCTTTTTCTTTTGGAAAACTCTAAGGCCCTTGATAAAAATAAAAATTTATTTTTATTTTTATTTCTTAACGATTAAGAAATTTTTTTTAATATTATTATATTTTTTTAAAACATTTAAAAATATTAAAAAATAATTTAAAAAAAATAAAAACTTAGCAATGACTCTCAGAAGGAGCCAACAACTGTGACCAGCACCGCTCTTTTCTTTTAACCATCACGATATAAACATGTGTATATATATATATAGGTGGGGTTCCTTCAAGATGACGACCTTATCCTAAGCCAAGTGGAATTGATGACAGTTGTTGGAAGTACTGCCAGTTAAGTTCTGCCAACCACCTTTCAAAAAAAAAAAAAAAAAAGTTCTGCCAACCGGAATAATTTGTATGCACATCCCTTATCGAATGGTTAAATTATTCCAAGTACCAATGATGATTTCGACATCCTACCCTACATTCCATATATATCAAATATCATGATCTCCTGAAAGTTATATATATATATATAGAGAGAGAGAGAGAGAGAGAGAGAGAGGAGTTCTTATAGTTTTAATAATTGCTTTCATGTCTCAACATTTAAGAAAAACATCCATTTAGTTATATAAATATATATATCTATATATAAAGTAGAACTTCGATCTGCATAATTTGCCAATTCTTGTTACCTTTTTTTCTCGATTAATTTGTAGAATATTCATGACATGCACAAGTAGTTATCATACGTGATCTCTTTTTTTTTTTTTTATAAGTGTTATCATACGTGATCTCTAGCTAGCCTAGCATTTGCATGCCCACTTCTTGCCACAACTATATCATGCATATATGTCACGTTTAGTGTAATTTAATTTATTGAATCAAGGCTTTGTTTTTCATTATTTTTATAGTTTTGCAATTAAGTATGTTGATCCCATCCTCCACTAAAAGATCAATTAGGCGGGAGAGTCGATGGAACTTGACGATTGATGATGTTGTTATAATCAGTACTTTGGTTTAATTGGTTTGAAAGGAAGATCAAGACGGGATTAATTAATTAATCGAGATTAATCCACCTTAAATTAACCCTATCAAGGATAAAGCGGCAGAAAATCCATGTACAATATTAATATATATGAGTCTCATCTCCTTAATTAGACTTGTTCATGTCTATAGAAATTTGAATCCACGACCGGCCAGTTGTCTAATATATATATAGTACCTCATAGTACAGAATGTGTTTCATTTTTACAAGTGAATAGATCGGTCTCAAATATGAATTGATGATCATGTTCCAATGTTGACTAAGAAATACCAATTTGGTATGAGATTTTGGTTTGTATTGATTGGATAAATCTCTAATTAGCTCTGAAATTGAAATGGTGATCGATCAGTGTATGTATCATAACGACTCACACTATAAGAAAAATGCTTATACGTTACTAATTAAATGCGATGGAAATGACTATTTCTTATTAAAATAATGTCATTCTCGTTGCAAATAGTCATTTTCGTTGTAAAAAAAAAAAAAGAGAGAGAGAGACTATTTCTTATTAAAATAAGGTCATTCTCATCGCAAATGGTAAAAACTCGTAAAAAATAATTGTTTCTTTTGTAATACTGTCACTTAAAAGATCCCTAAGTGCTGATCAGCTTTGCATCAAGGTGTCCTCCAATTGATGGAACCCAACCATCCATTATTTTCAGAGAAAAAAAAAAGTATATATTACTTGAATATAAAGCTAATTACGATAATTAAAATACTATATATATAGAATCTGAGGGAAAAAAAATCACAATTATCTAAACCTTGATCTCACAACTTGTCTTTTCCAATATTTATCTCTTTACAATAGTACTATATATAATGCATGTATGCCCTCATGAAAAGACAGGCAATAAGTGAAAATTCTGACCTTATATATAGATACCAAATGAATCAGTCACGTTTTTATTAACACTCTCGATCGATCGATCAAACCCCAATAATAGCGTTAAACAAAATGTCAATAAAGGTAAACATGCATACAGATCATCAACTGATCGTATCCTCCTCAAAGTCGTCAAACCGCTTGTGATGGGTTGGGTTAATTGTATCAGGTCATGATTAATTTGTTTGGATTATTAATTGTATCGGGTCATTAACTATATGTTTAAATCACTAGAAATAAATTTAAAAAGAACTTTTTGAGATAGAAATAACGATTATTTGATTTTTTAAAAATCATGACTATATTTTTAAAAGTTTGAAAGTTATAATTATCTGAAAGTTAAATGAGTATTTTTACTATTGACAGTCTTTTTAAAATTTGAACTATATTTTATTTAAATTATCCGAAAAGTATGTTTGAGATTAAAAATTATTTTAATATATTATATACGTAACACTCAAACAATCTAATTTTTTATTAAAGAGTTTTTAAGCCTATTTAAGTATTTTTTAACAATCTTAACGCAACACCAAATAAGTCCTAAGTTTGAGTTTTTCATGAATCCACGACTTAATTCTTCAGTAAAGAATATACAAATTCGGTTCGACAATTCATGAGTGGTTCAAAAATTATCAATCAACTCGATCTACCGATCATGCTCTTCATCGTACCCCTTCGATCATGATGATCAGTACCGTCGCAATCAATACAATACAAAACCAGCTTAGAACATCGCTTAATACTAATGATTCAGAAAGCAAGATCATCAAAACTTTATCCATGTTCAAAACTCAACAAAATAATAATAATAACAATTATATATACACAACATAACTAGCTAGTATTTGTAGAAATTCTAAAAGATCATCATCTCTCCAGTCTTCAATACGCACGTAATTAAACAACTCAATGTCAATTATATATATATATATATATATATAGAGAGAGAGAGAGAGAGAGAGAGAGAGAGAGAGAGAGAGATCTAGATGATCATGTATTGATTGGCTAATGATGATGATGGTAAGGTGATGTTCCCTGGTTGCGATACTTTCGCTTCTGGAGAAACCGCTGCAGTGACTTCTTCATAGAAAGACCAGGAGTGGGGCTATATAGCGGAGATTGCAGGCAGCTTGGTGAAGTGGGGCTAGACCCAGTTGGAGTAGTTGTTCTCATTCTTTCCTCTATTTCTTTATTGGCAAACAATAGAATAGCTCTAGCCTGCATGCATGCAGGATATCATTCATTAATATCATACAATAAATATTATATACCAAATATTGCTAGGCCGTTTAAATTTAAAATCTATGCAGCCAAAGTTTCAAACTATATATATATATATGACAAATCAAGGTTTATATGCATGGAATTAATTAAAATCTATGCGTTTTGAGGCTGTACTCATGTAGGTGCATATATTCAATTCTTGGAATTTTCACCTAAAACCTTTAAATTATTTTCTATTTGGATGCTCATGTAGTATGTGCTCTTTGAATGTGACAATTTTCTCACAAAATTACAACAGGAAAACAGATTTTCCTTTTTTTTGGGGGAAAGAAAAACAGTAATTCAGAATTGCAACAGTAACTCGGCCGAATTAATTCGTTTTTAGGCAAACCAAAAGATCAGCAGTTCTGAGAGCATACAATAGGCAAATATATCTCAAGGAAAACCATGCAAATTAAGACTAGCTAGCTAGGAATTAGGAGACAGTTCACAAATATTAATGTAACCTATATATATATATATATGTACCTGAAACTCTGTAACATCAGAAACGCAAATCTTTCCATTGTAAAAGATGGTCAGCGGTTGTTGTTGTTGCTGCTGCTGCTGCTGCTCTAGGTGTTTCTGTTGAGGGCTTCCATTATTCTCTTCCAATATCCTTCAATCAAATACACATCACAATATTCAGAAAATACTTCTCTCTACCATTCCTTCTATAAAACGTACATACAAATATCAACACCTAGAGAGAGAGAGAGAGAGAGAGAGAGAGCTTACATGGGATGGTCGTGATCGGATTCAATGGAAGAAAGAGAGGAAGAGTAGGGAAAAAGGCGAAGTTCCAAGTTACAATTCCTCCTCATACTGAGAGATCTGGTGGCGGCCAAGAAAAGAAAAAAGGGTTCCTGCCTTTGGGAGTAGTGTAGGAATTGATCATGTGACAGAGGTGGAAGACAAATATTCTAGGTGAAGAAGATAGGTTATATATAAATATACATATGAGAAGGAAATTAATAAGGATCCAGTGAGTAGTGTAACTTGTCGCACATGTTGTAACTTGTAATGTGGTGTAGTGTGCCCCACGTAGGACATCGTCGTCTGGATTCATATTAGAAAAAGCAGCACTTCAAAGTCCAAACACGTGACGAACAGAAACCAGGCACGAGGTATTGGCGGATCGAGTTGGTTTGATTTTATTCCCATTTCATGCACGTTTTCAACATTTTTCTTTTTTAATTTTCTCTCCCCCAGCCCCAGCTCCCTAACTTCTTATTAGTTTCCTATCCTACCAAAATATCCGCCACCTTTATCTTTTTTATTATTATTTATTTAATTGGTTTGAACTGCTCTTTCGTTTTCACGCACGTGCCTATTCAGTCGGCAATATCTTTTTCTGCTAACGTTTAATTTGTCAATTATGGCTTTTATTTATTCAGTAGTACTGGATGTATTAGCATCTCGATCAATTGCAGCTTTGCATGCCAACTGCTTGATCTTGACCCTTGACATTTGTTCTTTCTTTTTTCTAGTATTATATTTATTTATTTTATCTCATTTCTTAATTATATATTGATTGTTTTACCTAATTCCACTTCACTACAAGGTTGAAGCACCATGATCTTTTTTAGTAGGGTTGCTACCCACACCCCTGAATGGCCAGGGACCGTAGCTCCATCTCCCAGCCTCGTATGTGTGGGTTGAGAGTTGGGCACTTGGGCCTGGCCTCACCCTTCTTGGGTGAGTGCTCCTGTCCACATGTCTAGAGGCAGATTGACCCCATGGCTGTCTGCTCACCTCACCCAAATCCCCCAATTGCCAGCAACCAATCTAAAAGCATAAAAGAAAATTCAAAATCCAACTCAATTAGAGAGAAAGAGAGAGAGATACCTAGGGATGCATGGGACAACAATAAGAAGGAGAGAGGAAGAGAGAGAGAATGCAAAGAGGGGGGCTATTTTAAATGCATAAAACGACAATATTTTGTGAAGTTCTTTTCAAAATAATGTCGTTTGATTTAAAAATTTATATTTTAATATATATATTTTAATTGGATTGGGCAGACAAGGTAAATCTCGAGTGGGTCTGGGCCCAGCATAGGCCCTGTCCCCTAGGGCTGAGTCAAGGTGGGTGGTGTGTAGCTCTCCACCGCCCATCCCTACTTCTTAAGCCGGTTTAGATACAATAAGTGTTTCTTTTTATCTCATCTCATTATTATAATTTCCTAAATTTCTATACAAAATTTAATAAACAATTTAATTTTTTCAAATCTCAAAATAATAATAATATTAAAAAATAATATTTTACTAATATTTTATTTAATTTTCATCTCAATTTACTATCGAAACAGTAACTTAGTGCTACGTGTTCAAGATACTACTACTCATTTTCTTGGGGGCTAGGTAGTAACTACATTATTCATCATGGACCATGGTATTCATTTGCTTTTTCTGTTCCTTTTTTTTTTTTTTTGTTTTTGACTTGAAGTTTGTTTTCCCAACCTTGTATGTTAATTTGATCGACATATCATTTTGAAAAATTAATATTAATTTATAGGAAAATGATAGAGTGAGCAAATCTGAAACTTACATGGAAACTTATTTTTTAATGATAGATCACGTTTTTTTTTTAAATAATACACAAAATTTACCCATCTTAAAATTATAGTGATATTACTCTAATTTACATTATTTAATACCATGACTTATGCAAAGAGTCAGTCAACCACCTCACAATTTTATTATTATTTGACGTGGCATTAAATGTTGCATTATAATAGTATGACATGTCATTAGGGTTATGGACGATGACCGAAAGACCCGCTCTTAAATAAATAAATAAATAAAAAACAGAGCACTCCTACAATATTTATTATTTTTGAAACCTGAGGGCTTTTTATGGAAAAAAAATTTAAAATCCAAGGAGAAAACAGGTAATTAATAAAAGAGGAATAAAGTAGAGCGAAAAGCTGAACATGACCAAAATTCGCCACCTGTTAATGCTATATACGTTGCTTGCGCAATCGTCTTCGTCGACACGTGGAATGGTGGATGCGGTGCATAAATAAGAAGCACGTTTTTCGCGGGCTAGCGGCTCGTTCACTCCATTCCATTGCCTCTAGCACGGTACGTGCTTTTTTTATAATTTGGAGATTGTCCCCTACATGTTTGTCAAATAGTTTGTTCCACGACAAAGACGAGAAACTTTCAGGATGATTCTTTTTTCGTCATTCAAATGATGATGAGTACAAAGACTCGAAGACTTGGATAATTTGTTGGGACCTCATGAGAAACTTGTAGAGAGATTTCCAAATTGTTTTCCACGGAAAAATTGAGAGTACTCTTTTGTGCTTGTCTAACAAGCATCGACAAGAGCCAATAGCCAGTCTGGCCCAGATCATATGTTAGGTTTCTGTACAACGACACTGACGTACACTTCGATGTTTGACAAAGCATGATACATATTTTGCAATTACTTTTTCATTGATGCCACTTATACGTGTATATTTACGCCAAATTAACAGCCTTTTTTTGCCCCAATTAATGGGTTGAAATTATGCTCCACTAAAAGTGCAAATTAAAATAACTATTAAGTAATGTTTTTTAGTTGAATTTCTCATGCTTTAGCAGTAAAGCATGCCTGCCAACTTCAGTCTAGTGGAAATGAATAAAGTGTTGTTTCTTGAAACTAGGATGAGAGATGGAAGCCACATGTTGTACGTGTTATGAAATGTTGTGACACTTGAGGTTCATACATGCTTGAGGTGGCACATAAGTCTTAGGCACGAGGTTAGGAAAATGACAAAAACTTACACTTTAATATGGCTTGAACCATTCAAAAAGGAAGAAAATAAGCTAGCTGTCGTATGGAAGGGGGTGGAAAAGGGAGGAGGAGGGGACCTCATCTCCCCTCTCTCTAGAAAGTGTAATTTTGTTCAAATATAAAGAGAGAATCATTCAAGAGTGATGGTGGGCATAATATTTATTTTAGTTGTTGATGTTTGACATAGTAATTTTGTTATCTTATTTTGGTAAAAGTAATATGCTATATTCATCATCTTAATTCTTATAATTCTCTCATCATCACATGATCATATGGCATTAGATGCTAGGAAACTATTTATTATATTTCACTTGTGAACTTATCATCTAATATCACATCGTGGAATGATAAGATCGGGATGATAAAAAAAGAGATGAATAATAGATTTTTTTTTTTTTTCTATACGTACATGCATCTCATTGCAATATCATCGCTGAAGGTCTTGACAACAGCACTGAAACGTGTGCCTAAAACCATATTTTAATTGGTACCTAATTAAGCATAAGTCCTCTTTTACGAATATATGTACGAATAATGTTACATATATCACCGAATTTGGAAACTCTATACGGCTAACAAAAATGATTGTAAACTTGAAACGTGCCACACAATTTGCCACTGATATAAGGCTTTAAGCTGATCATTATTGGTTAATTGGAAGAAAAAAAACTCAATTATCACAATCACCAACTCCAATACTTAATACTTTTATTATGTCAACAATTGCTCTCCAAAGCTGTTCCAATTTCTTTTAAAAAGTTATTTTGTTAACTGATTGGGTATCTCTAATGTAAGTAAAGTGGCTTGTCGATGCCATTTTTTCTTCGCATGCATTCAACGCAAGCATGCTTTGCAAGTCAAAAGAGAAACCTATGACTCTAGGTGCAATATTAGATTTTTCTACCCAACTTGAGATATTTTTCGGACTTTGTCTGTTTCTCGAGTAGTCTAAAATGTTACATTTGAAAGTTGAGTAAGAGTTTGTAGAGAGAACAAGTACCAGGTTTGGGTTTGAGTGATTTTTTACCACTCTTTTGCACTCAATTTTTTTATTAGTGAATATATTGATCTTATATTTTTTTTACTTTTTTACCATCCTAAAATCTTCATTTGTCACAATATATAATTATTAATAAAAGTTAGGGTTCATTGATCCAAACTCAATCTTGCAACAGAATAAAAATTGCTAAAAAAACCCTATTTTCTTGTAGTGAGGGTCAACTCTATAAACGGATCGAGAACTAGAATTATCATTCTTTGAGTCTTGTAATTCAATTCTAAGATCAAGATGGAAGAAAGAGACACAGAAACTATTTTATAATTTGTGAACTTTTTAATAATATGAGGTGCTTAATAAATATTTGAAGAGTTTGGACAGAAACTCCGTAAATCTTGATCCAATGAGATAACGTTTGACAACAAACATGAATTAAGAGGAGTATTTGAGATGGTAAATATTTATGGAGAACCACAATATCTTTACGTGAATAATTGCAAATGCACTTCTAAACAGGACTGGGCGGCGGGGCACCACCCCTCCCCACCTCATCTGGAATCCACCTGGTCGGACCGGCGGGCATGTGGACGGATGCTAGCACGCAACTGGGAGCTAGGGCCCAAGCCCGCCTGGAGTTTATCTTGTCTACCCAGCCTAACCCATATATATATATATATATATTATATAATATATTTCAAATAATAATAATAATAATAATAATAATAAGTTTCTTTACTAAAACAACGTCGTTTCATCATAGATTTTATTTTATTTCTAAAATTAAACGATATATACTATATCGTTTTAGGGATAGATTTAACTTAAGCCCAACCCCCCATCCCGTCATCTATTTCTTTCTCCCCTCTCTCTCTTTCCTCTTTGGTTTTCTTAGGGCTGGTTTGGATTTATAAATGAGATGTGATGATTTTAGATGAAATTTAAAAGTTGAATAAAATATTATTAGAATATTATTTTTTAATATTGTTATTATTTTGAGACTTGAAAAAGTTGAATTGTTTATTATATTTTATATGAAAATTTTAAAAAATTGTAATAATAAAATTAGATAAAAAGCTTTCTAAATCCAAATGGGGCCTTAGTCTCTCTCTCCCCTCCATCACTATCTCTTTCTTCCTCTTGCCACTGCTTCCTCTTCTTCTCCTCCTCAGCTCCTCCTCCACTTTTTCTTCTCTTCCTTGAAGCATGATGAGAATGGCCGATGGTTGTGAAAGTTAGAACCACAGCCATGAATGGCCATGGGTTTGTGAAGAGACCTACGAGGCTACGACCATTCATGGCTATGGGTTTGTTAAGAGACCTACTACCATTCATGGCCGTGGTTTTTTGTAAAGTTTGAAGTCAAGTATGTTAAATTTAGGATTTTTTAGTTGTTTTTTAATTGTTGTGGAGTTGTATTATGTATGGATTTCTTGTGGATTTTTTATTGTTTTGAATTTTTTAATGTTTTTCAGTTGTCTAATTGCGGTGGGTGGGGGTGGAGCGGATGGTCCTGAGAGCCCATCCGCCCATGGGATAATTATCACCATGACCATTTGGTTATTATAAATTCAAAGTCTCCGAATTATGGCTGGAAAAGTAATCATTTTGACCAGTTTGGGGCCTTTGGGCCATGGGCGAAGTTCAGTATTGCTTTAAAGTGGTCACTGGTCGCAATACAAACATAAACGTTTTCATTGAGGATTTTTTTTTCCATAAGAAAATGTCATTTTTGTCCTAAAAAGTAGAAAATTTTCATTAATAAAAAAAAAAAAAATCGATGTCCTAGTGCGGAAGGTTCGGAACCAATTTCCATAATTTAGTATAGAGTAATTTTAGATAATATTGTCCATTACATATAATACTATTTTCTCAATTGTCCAAGGAAAGCCGTGCCGGTTTGGATAGTAAGATAAGATAAGATAGTTTTAAATAAAAGTTGAAAATTGAAAAAAAATATTATTAGAATATTATTTTTTAGTATTATTATTATTTTGAAATTTAAAAATTTTGAATTGTTTATTATATTTTATGTGAAAATTTAAAAAAATTATAATGATAAAAAAAAATAAAATCAAATGAGATGAAATACTTTTACTATCTAAACATAATATTTTCATGTGAAACAAATAATTAAAAAAATTACATTTTCATATGTACAGCCTGTTGATGCATCTTTTTTTTTTTTTAATATCGGATGTCAATAGGGTGGTCTCATGATCTACGATTCTACGGTGGTGTTTTGATATTAGAAACACATGAATTTATGTTTAGACTCTGGAAATATAGAATTTTGTAAATAATAGTTAAATGATTTGAGTTACGATGTTTTATTGAATTTTAGAAAGGAGAGAAAAAGTTCAATAAAAATATTATAAAGTTATTTAAATATTATTTTTTAATATTATTTTATTTTGCAGTTTGTAAAAATTATATTAATTTTTGTGTTTTGTTTTAAAGTTTGTAAAAATTATATTAATTTTTGTGTTTGACTAATTATAAGTTAATAATTAAATAAAAAATTATCTTTTAAAATTGGAAAATATTTTATATTTTAAGTAATATTTATGAATAAAATTATAAAATATCTTGAAAATTTTATGAATTCTTACCCTATTCAAAAATCAAACGTTCCAATCCCTTTTTCTAAAAGTTAATTTACTCTCTCTTCTGTTATAGAATTTTATTACGTACAGGGAAAATCGTATATTATTTTGTATTTTAATACTAATTTTTTTATATTCAAAATTTGAATTAATATTACTTTCAATAAAATTTATATTCTGATCAATTATATTAAATTAAGATATTATTAATATATAATTGTACTTGCAACGAAATTTTTCCCACTATTGCCTGTATCATGTGACCTTTTGTTCAGCTGTGATGCATTGGGCTTTGTGTTATCGTCGGATCTGATTTATGTCTTCTCAAAGCTTATAATTTAAGGCAGATTTCTTTGTTCTGCAGTGGGCTTTGCATGCATAATGGATTGGGCTTTACCATCGGCCCTTTTGGAGATTTTATACCCACCAGTTCTAATGAAGCACTGGAGGTAAGCCGAACCCTTCGAAAGCTCCCCCACGGCCCAGACAGCACATAATCCATACGTGTTTTTACGAAGTTACGATTCACGAAATAGCCTCGTGAATTAGCTTTTGGATAAGATAACCCAAGGGTCCATTTTCCTGAGAAGGACTCAAAATTGCCATAACTTTTGTATAGACCAGCAATTTGAACAAAATATCTATGATAGATTATAAATAAAATCGCAAAATTCTCACCAGCAAGATTATCCCAAAGAAGGAATATATGTGTGTGTATATATATATAACTCACTATTTTATGAGCATAAATATTATAAAAAAAGTTATAAAAATATTGTTATTTTAAGAATTTGACATGATATCTCATGTTATTAAAATTATATACTTATACGAATCTTCGTTTTAAATATAAGGCTATGAATTTGTACCCGTCATCATCATTTTTAAAAGAGAAATTAAATTATAAGTTCCTTTGATAGTGTCTCAAGTTTGCATTACTATCTCAAATTTCTAAGAGTAGGAGATATTATTGTAATCCAATCGAGTTTGAGTTGAGTAGTGCCTAGCCAAACTTGTCTCGATTATTAAAAAATAAAATTCGAGCTCAACTCAAACTCGAATAAAGCTTTTTTTTAATGTTAAACTCAACTTCACTACAAGAAATAAGGCTTTTTGCAGCGCAATTTTTTTTGTTGTAATTAAAATCGCTACAATAGGTATATTTTTGTAGCGATTTTATAGCTCCACTTTTGGTAGTTAAAACATATAGGATTTGCCAAAGGCTTTGGAGAAAGATACATATCTCCAACTTCCAGGCTATAGTATCTCTAACGATTGTCACATTTTTTCTCCAATTGGGGTTACATTAACGGAATGAAGACTAATCAGTAGCATTATAATCATATGATGATCTTGGGTAACATTTTTAATGTTATTGTATACTTAATTTATATGCACGCCCGGAGATAACACTTGAGTTGTTGTTTTTAAGCCTGCCTTTGCCCTTGAATATCATAGTGTATTCATTTTGGATCAAGTTTACAATAGTATTTTAGTATCAAGATTGCAACACATGTTCATTTTCTCCTCTCTTTCTCCATCCTTCTTGTGGGTCTTAGTACAAATTTGCTTAGAAACGAGGCTCACAACCAGACTTCTGGCATTGGGGGGGCTGAATGTGGGTGATGATTACATGTGTGGAAGTTGGTATCATGTTTGTATGCAGAACTTTTTTATGAATTGATTGGTGTTAAACTTAAAAAATATATACCCTTAACTGTAATTACAAGTACATATTCATTCAATGTATGACACAAGATTTATTTATCAAACTTGACAAATAAATTAGAACTCTACAGACGCACATATACATTGACATTTTAGAGGCAATAGAATATGTTTGGGTTTTTACTTAAACTGAAGTTTGTAATTTAGTGCAATCATTTGGTTGTATTATACTGGTTTACACGTTAAAATTTCAGAGGTGTCTGATGGGGTCCTCTCACGCTTGTCGTTTCACTTAATGGGGTTTACTTGGGAATTGTCTTTTCTGAACTTGTGCTTACCATTTATTGCTGTCTTCTTCTTCATCTCCTTTTCTTCATCCTCCCTTCTCCTGCCAAAGTAGTGCTGGGATTACAATGCTAAAGCTATTAGCTTGTTTAGTTGTCTGCCCATTATTAATCTAACATGGATGATTATTTTCGTACAACAAGCCAGCTTTACTTCTCCTTTCCTTATCTTTTCACCCTCTGGCCTTTTTGAACCATTTTGCAAAATAGGAGCCTGGACTTGACCAATGATGCTTTTAATTGTATTCTTTCCAGATTTTCTCAATATTTCAAGAACGGATTTGAGCAATAATTCCTATATTGCTCGAGTTCATGATACATTATTGAGGCGGGTGTTAAGGGGGGAGCAATATCTCAAGCTTTATAGCTAGATTTACTTGATTAATGGTTTCGTTGTACTTGTTATCCTAGGATATTGTTGTCAAAATTATAAGAAATATTGACAAAAACCATTAGGATGTCATCTACTACTGCCATCTCTTTTCTTTTTTGTCATGCTATGAGGGAGGAGAGGGGGATTATTGTTAGAGATTGGGCACAATTAGGTGGTAACAGATTTTATGTTCCCAGTTTGGAAGTTGTACGAATATCTTGTTGGAGACAAGTTCTAATTAGATGAAATTCGCTGTTTAATGTATTAATATGTTATATTAATACATGAGAATCTTAACTGCTTTTTAAAGAGTAATTTGTGTTGGGTAAAAATATATGGTGTGTGACTTGTATTTAAGATTGCTGCATAGGATATCAGATTCTGGGTGAAGAACCTTGATTATGATAAGTTTGAGGCATAGGAAATCTGGTGGTGTATTGCATATCAGTTTCTGTGGTTGCTCTTAAAAGTAATAAAATTTCAATTGGTGGTTGATCATAAGGCTAAATATTGTGCAGGTAGACTGGATATGCAATACACTGATATGTGGCCACACATTGATAAGGTATTATCCTATCTCATAGTCTCTTTTTGGCTTTTTGTTTGAGTCAGCAATGGGATGATTTTCGATGTTTGAGGCAATTTGCAGTAGATTAACCATAGCACAAAACATAAACGCAGAGTACATGCAGTTACTTATGATATAAGCTTGATATATATACATACTGTTTTGGGTATCAGCAGTTTAGAAGATCAACTGATATTCAAATGAAATAACTGCTACTAGATCATCAAGATTTAAATATTTAAATCAATATGTACAGTATATACAAGTCAAATGTGAGTACTGCATGTCAAAGTAGTTTCAGATGCACATATATTTATATATATATATATATATACTGTTTGTATAGCACAAGTAAAACCATAAAGAGTCTCTTTATTTACAACCAAAGTTGCTAAAAGTTCTAGTTTCATGCTGAAAAGTGTTTTGCTTAAATGACTATAAGATATGACGTTTCATTTAGCCATCTCATATGTTTGCCATAATGGGCAGTTGGCGATGATGAATGAACATTAAAGTTAGTTTCAAGTTTGAGTCTTATTTTCTTGTTCATTAATCAATGTTTTCTCAATTTAAATAATCGGTTTACGTAACCAATATCTATATGGTCATTGACAGATTGTTGGAGAGATTGAAACGCTACAAAATGAATCCCCCCCCCCCCAACTTGATGCAGATGTGTTGAAGTTGTTCTACCCAATGCCCAGGTGCACATTGTTATTGATGACATGAACTAATTTTAGTCCATAGAAGAGCAGGACAGTTGAACAATTGGTTTTGGAATGTGGACATTTTCAAATACTCAGTTTAGAAGCAAGAAATGGGATCTATATATTTAGTAGTTTGTAAGTTGTAGGTTTTGCAAGTAGAAATTGGTCCACCCCAATGTATATAGCCCATAACTATATTAATGTGAATTTCCGACTGGGTTTAGATGAATGAATGTGTTTGATTTATTATATTCGATGAAAAAGGTTATAGATTTATAATTTAAGTGCCTCTCTTTTTCCAGTGTCTAAATTGGATGTTGGATAAACTATAAACTTTGTGGAATTATATAGCAATGACATAGGTTTATGTGTGATCATATCATGTAGGATCATTAAACTTGTGGTGATGCTAATGAATGATGAATTAACAATATTAAATGACTTAAATTAAGTGAAGTTTATGTGTGATCATATCAGATTAGGTAATAAAGTGATTAAATAACTTATTTAATGATTGACATGAACAGAAAAAAACAAAACTATATTGAAGATCAAGTAGGAAAATGATGGTTATATATAATAACCAACGTATCTGCCGAGATACGCGAAAATAAAAAACACCTGTTACTTAATTGCAGTGATTTTGCGAGCCATTCCAGCGATTATAAATGCTGCAATCTATATTTTGCAACAGTTTTGACCATTTGCAGCGCTTTCAGTCGTATTTTTCAGCATCTAATATCCGCTGCAATAGATCAATTGCAACAATTTTGACTAGTTTATCACTTTTTTTAATAGATCAATTGCAACAATAGAATCATATATCAATAGATCAATTTTTAATTTTTTATTTATTAAAAATTAGGCGGAGGGCTAGACTTGACTAGTTTATCACTTTTTTAAAAAAGAAAAATGAGTTTAATAAATAAAAAATAAAGAAAAATGAAATAACGTATTAGAATATTTTACTCACATTATACAGTTAGATAAAAATTTATTCTTGCAGTCACAATATTTTACAAAATAGAATTAAATGTCAACAAGACTATATGACCATTTGGCTGATCTTATAAAACTCTAATCAATTATACTTATATAAAATAACAATATTTTTATAATATTTTATAATTATGCTCATAAAATAATGAATTATATATATACATGTATGTTTTTCTTAAGGGAGATGCTTGAAAAATAAAATTTTAAAATCCATGAGTTTGAATCTCCACCATTTATTGGAAAATACATACAGGTGTCAATGCGTACTTATTAGTACAGGAGATGTCCTGTTAATGATCATAAACTGGGGGTAAGCCGAACCTATTTTTGAATTACTTCAAACATAAAGGGGTATAATGATAAGGACTATTATATTTGAGCATATTATATGATGGGCATTCCTTCATTTCAACAATAATATCTGAAATAAGCAATGCATTTTTGCCGAAGTATGATCTACTTCATTGGTTTCTCTTTTTACATGCTTCACTCACCACTTGTCATAGCTCCCTAACTTCTTCTTGATATCACCAATAATCATGCCAGCATGACTTGTCTAGGATTCCTCTTCTTTAGTAATGTTTTGGATAATCTGTGAAGAATCTCCTTCTAGAATAATCTGTCTCAGTCCCAACTACAAACCAAAAATAGTAGCTTAAATTGCCCCATAAACTTCTACTAGTAAATAGAGGCCGATTCATTCTCATAGTAGCTATGACACTGCCATTCCAATCTTGAGCTATGATTCCAATTCCTATTTTGCAGTGAGTTTTATCAAGTGCAACATCTCAATTAATCTTAAAAAAATTCTGTGGAGGAGGATCCCATTTATGTGTCACATTTCTAGATGTTTCAGCCTAGTCACTTCTTTGAACTCTAAGATTCTTCAACTCCTGCAAAATCTCATTCAATTATTTTATCGTTGCATTAGGATATTTGAATTTTGATTGGAACATAAATTCATTTCTTCTTTACCATATTCTTTTTGCCACAAGTTCACAACTGCTATTTCCTCCTGCTCTTCTTTCTAAAAATCAATACACATAGCTTCTATTGTTTTCAAGAAAGATTTATTGCAAATATTGCTCTTTTGGATTCTTTTGGAACATTGACTCCAAACATTTTGTGCTACTGTACACTTCTTGTTAATGCTTAAAGATCACACAACAAATTGGGATGGGAGAAAGAGTCATTCCCCGCCTGCTATGATGATTCGAGTCTCGATCGGTGTAATCTGGAGTCCTTGGTAGTGGTTCGGTGCAACTGTATAGTATTTGTGTGTATATCCATAGCAATGAATAGGAAATAAATGCAAAAAAAATAAAAAAGACAGAGACACAAATTTACGTGATTCAATATAATGCCTATGTCTATAGTATGTTGGAAATGGAGAAATTCACTATAATGTGATTGTTTTACAGTCTCTCATGGTCTTTCATCCTTGCTATACAATAGAGATCAGAGATCTATTTTCTAATGGAGATCTTGTCATGGGTGCTCTAGTCGCAAGGTTGAAGAAGTTGAAGGAAAAGTCCCAGTAGTTGTCTAGAAGAAGAAGCCCCAATAGAAGTCTAGAAGAAGAAGCTCCCTTTAAGTCGTCTGGTCCTTTTATTTTATCCTCTACCCAACCTTCATTTAGGTTATATCACCTCTTCTTTATATCTCATCCCCTTGTTTCCTCCTAACATCCTTTTACTTCCTCAACCTTTTTTCCATTCTTTCCCTCTCTCTTTCTTCTCTACTGATGAAACCCCCAAACTTGGGCTGGGCTTAGGGAAACCACTTGGCCTAGGATATTTTATCTCTTCCACTTTCGCAAAGCATGAACCACTTATTCTTCTTCTTCAATACATATTTGAGAGGTCAATTGGTAATTAAAAACAGTTCAATCGTTTCCTATTATAATATTATACTACATAATTGCTTCAATAATCTATTAGATAAAATTAGGGGTAAAATAGGCAAATTCCTTCAAACTATCAAGCAATTGCAAGGCACTCTCTTTTCTTTTCTTTTCTTTTTAATAGATGCTAATTACCTAATTAAGTGTTCGGACAAAAAAAGCAAAAACCACATAAAATCAAAATTTAAATCTGAACAAAAATAATTTTGTAAAAATTATAAAAAAGGGGAAAAAATAGATAAAAAGTTATTATAATTTTTATTTTAATCTCTCTTGTCTTGTTAACTTCTCTAAACAATTAAATATTTAATTGCTATGGCATTTTAAGATAGGACGATAGGACGCATGGACCTTAATGACTACGAGTCATTCCATTTGGTCCAAGTGTTCGACAGAGCTAATATCCACACAGTATAATATTATAATTATCAAAAATTTTATTTACAATAAATTTTATGTATTTTTTACACTCTATTATTATGATTGATTGTATCATTTTTTAATATAAATTAACTATTTTGATCAATTATATCAGTGAGTACATAAAGAGTACATGCTTTTCATTTTAAAATAAAATTATGTAGTTGAAGGATTCAAGGATAGAGTGTGTCTTTAGCATAGAGTGTGTCTCTTGAGCTAATGCAACTGGTTCAAAGGGGATGCTATGGAGGAAGAATTAGCTAGACAGTGGGAAGGTCTTTGTCTTACCGACAAAGAAAGAGAAGGCTGGTTCTACCAGTTGCTGCTATGAACTATACAATGCACCATGGAAAGTTTTGTTTATTGGCAATGATAGTGGCTGAGAAGTATGTCAACAAAGAAGCTTTCAAGGTCACTATGACTAAGGTGTGGAAATGTGATAGCTGGGTCCAGTTTTATGAGGTTGGCTCCAACAAGTTGTTGATTGAGTTTAATCTGAAAAAGGATATGGAGGAGTGTCTACTAGGAGACCTTGGTCTTTCGATAGATGGTTGATATGCTTACAGATCCTTGATAGCAGCAAGTCTATCAGTAAAGTGACTTTCAGCAAAGAAGACTTCTGGATCCAAGTCTTCAATATGCCCTTTGGTTGTATGCCACAAGACATTGGATAACAGATAGGCAACACTGTCGGGAAGGTGCTTCAAGTTCATGTTGACCAAAGAGGCATTGGCTGGGGAAAGTTCTTAAGAATTAGAGTGGAACTGGATATTACTAAACTTCTATGAAGGGGTATGTTCATCTCTATATAAGGCAAATAGTCTCGGGTTCATTTTATATATGAAAGATTACCATCTTTCTGTTTTAATTGTGATGTCATCAAGCATCCAAAACAAGGTTGCAACTCTAATTGAAATGAGTGTAAGCAGCAATATGGAGCTTGGTTAAGGGCCTCTGTAGCCAAGGAGAGTGACTTGGTTTCTAAGAAGTATGGAAATGAAAAGCACCAGGAAGATTGAATAGAAAAGCAACCATTCAGGAAAAAAGGGGAGCCTAGGGATGAAGTCCATTTGAGTCAAGCCAAAAGTCAGGATGAAGGTTAGGAACCTGCTTTGGTATGCTAGGAACTCGTTTTGGCAACTATCATACCTGAAGCTCCTGCACCAGATAAGGGAAGGCTGGATGATGTTAGGGATTTGGTCTCTCCAATAGCCATAACTGAAAAGGAAAGCCAAACTGCACCTTTCTAAAATGACTTGGTGATTACCAAGTTAGGGAAAAAGGAGTATCCTATGCAACTGTCTAAGGAAGTTGACATGAAAAGGGAAGCTACTGGAAAGTTGGTTAACCATGCTAACACAGAACTAAATCACAACCTAGTCCATGCACAAGTGACCTCGAGTGACCTAAAGGCTCAAGCAGCATCCCTGAATAAATTTATAACTCAACAAGTTAAGGAACTGGAACAGTCCAAGAAGAGGTCCAGCTGAAAAAGGAGGGCCTAAGACAACTGCTTTGTTGGGCTCAATTTAGGCCTATCTGAGAGCAAAGCACGCGTTTTAAACAACAACAAAAGGCTCGTTAAACAGAATTAGGGAAGACACACTAGGTCCATAACCAAGAAGGCTAGAGAGAAGGGGGATGACCTAATGGATCTACATAACTCTGATATGGTGGAAGCTGTTTCACGGCCCCTCCAAAAGCCATGATTTGTCTAAGTTGGAATTGTCGTGAGTTTGGGAACCTATTGACAGTTCAAGACTTGCATCAAATGATGTAAACCAAGCTCCCATCTTCTGTTTTCTTGATGGAAACAAAGTGTAGAATAAATAAAATTGAAAGACTTAAGAGGCAATTGCAGTTTGCCAACAACTTTGTTATTGAATGTAAGGGGCGTAGTGGAGGGCTAGCTTTTCTATAGAGTGAAGATGTGGAGGCTGAGATTCTGTCATACACTCAACACCATATTTTTTTGCTGATCCAAGGGGGAGTAAGTAGTAGGGAGTGGGTTCTAATAGGCTTCTATGCAATCCTAACACAACAAAGAGAAAGGAGAGTTGGAAACTCCTCAAGGCCCTCAAACTTGACATAGACAAAAGGTGGTTATGTGTTGGAGATTTTAATGAGGTATTTAGTTCAGGAGACAAATGTGGGGATAGGTTGAGACCTTTCAACCGGATAGAAGCCTTCAAAGCAACTATTGAAGCTTACTACCTTTTTGACATGGGCCATATTGGCAACAAATTTTCATGTGCCAATGGAAGGCACGGACAAGCTTTTATTAAAGAGATGATTGATAGAGCATTTTGCAATATGAAATGGTCTAAGACATTCCCAAACTCGAAAGTTTACAACCTCCCAGCTTTAAGCTCAGGTCATTGCCCAATTCTCATAACTATAGAGCAGTTTCAAGTTAACTCAATCATAAATGTTAAACCATTCAGATATGAGGCCAGCTGGGCCCTAAGGGAAGAGTGCTATAAGGTAGTAGAGGAGGGTTGGAACAAACCTAGAGTGGCTAAGAATAAGCTACACTATGCTATTGAAGGCCTAAACAAATGCATAATGGACTTGGTGCAGTGGAACAAACAGCATGTTGAGAACCACAAGAAAGAACTTAAGAGACTTTGGAATCAGTTATCTGTGCTACAAAAGGAAAATGGAGGTCAACTCACAGAGACCATTATACAGGTGCAAAAGAAGATGGAAAAGCTGCTTGAAGAAGAACACATCAAATGGACACAAAGGGCCAAACAAAAGTGGTTGAGGGAAGTGGATAGAAATACAAAATTTTTTCATCAATGTACCACTTAGGGAAAGAAAATAAACTAGATCAAGAGACTAGTTGATGAAAATGGTCAAGAAGTTACAAAATCAAGAATCTCAAATCTGTTCCAAGAGTATCTCCAAAATTTATTCTCTTCTTCTAACCCTTTGAACATTGTAGATTGTCTTGAACCAATGAAGGCTTGTGTTACTAAAGACCAGAATAAAATGCTATACACTCAGCAGGAGGTGAAGGTTGTCCTCTTCCAAATGAAGGGACTTAGCTCCCCTGGTCCTAATAGGTATCCTACAAATTTCTATAAAAAATATTGGAGGTTAGTGGGTGATCTAATAAGTGCAGTAGTGCTTTATGTGCTTAATGCAAAAGTCAGTTTATCTGATATAAAATGCACCTATATTACTCTAGTTCCCAAGAAAAAGAACCCCACAAAAGTCTCTGAGTTCAGACCTATGTCCCTTTTCAATGTGATATGCAAATTGATCTCTCAAGTAGTGGCCAATAGACTCCAGAAAATTTTACCCACTATCATATCCCCATATCAGTCAGCATTTGTTCCCAACAGATTAATCACAGATAATGTGATTGTAGCCTTTGAATCCTTGCATACAATGAAGACTAAGATGACAGATAAGGAGGGTTACATGGTCTTGAAACTCGACATGAGTAAGGCATATAATCGAATTGAGTGGCAGTTTCTAAGAAAAGTTTTGCAGAAAATGGTTTTCTGTCATCAATGGGTGGACCTTGTTATGAGATGTATTGAAACTGTTTGCTATGCTATTCTGGTCAATGGAGTTCCACAAGAGGTTTTTCATCCAACCCGAGGTATTAGACAAGGTGACCCCTCTCACCTTATCTCTTCATCTTATGTGTAGAAGTTCTTAGTACACTCATTGAGAAAGTTGAAAATACTAGTGCTATTCATGGTGTTCTAGTAGCAAGAGGTCCATTTTAAATATCTCATCTCTTTTTCGTTGATGATAGCCTCTTGTTTTGCAAGGCTAATGCTTTTGAGTGGGGGAGGTTGTTAAACCAACTGAAAGTTTATGAAAGTGCCTCAGGACAGAGATTAAATATTGATAAGACTTCCATTATTTTCAACAACACTTCCAAGTTGACTCAAAATGTGATACCCCGTATTTTAGTATATTTTTATTGAATGAGTATTTAAATTTAATTAAAATATTGGTTCTTTTGTTTTAAATTTATGGGATTTTAGTTGGATTTATTTTAAGAATTTTTTTTTTAAGTTGTGAAATTTATTTCGAGGTGCTTTCTTATTATTAATTATTGTTTTGTTTTTAAATTACTCTTTAATTTAAATTAGTTTATTTTTAGATTTTAAATTTTGTTGTTAGTTTTTACTAATTATTTATTTTATTTTAGCTAGATACTGTGTTTAAATTATTTTATTCAATTTATTGCTTTTAAAATTATTTTTTCGTTGGATCAGTTTCTGGACCCAAGATGTGAGGATTAGACCTTATTTCTTTTCCCCATCTTTTCTTTCTCTCTTTTCCTTTTTCCTCTTTTTTTTTCCTTCTTTCTTTTCTTTCTTCCCATTTTCTCCGGCCTCTCTCTTTCCTCCCGCACGACGTCTCCCCCTCCTATTTTAATGTATTTTTATCTTGTTGGTTGCTTAGAATATTACTTAACTATGGTACCATCTTTGGTACCATAGATTTTGATGCAAATGAGGATGATGTTAAGCTTGAGGAGGCGACTCCGCCGGAGGACTAATTTGGAGTTTGGTTTGTTTTATTTTGGAAATTGTTTTCCATCTTTAATTATGTATTTTGGATTTGTGGCATTATTGGGACTTGTAATATTTTGGTATGCTTGTTTTAAAGTGAGTTTGTATTCAAATAAAATTCTGGCACTTAGTTGAAAGACTTTTATCACCCGTTGCATTATTTTTTATGTACACGTGTTGCATGTACACACACTTAGCACTTGGCGATGGGATGCATGACCCGTATTGTCATCATCCCGACGCTTCGATTCCCGTGTTTCTGTACATGGAAGTTGGGGGTGTCATAGGTGATATCAGAACGGTTTACCTCTGGGTAAAACCACATGTCCCCTACGTGCAGTACCAGAAATTTTTAGAGTTGTGAGTTGAAATTATTTGTTTGAAGTTTTCTATTTGAACTGTTTTACTTAATTTGATTTGATATTATTTGATTTGAAATTATTTCATTAAGTTTGAATTTATTTAATTTAGTTGATTTTAATTTATTTGTTTATTTTATTGTATGCTATTTTATTTTATTATTATTTGGTTTCTATTTTGTTTGTTTTGTTCGAAGTTTAAGTGGGCTTAAAAGTTATGTTATGGCAGGAAGACGGTAAGACTGAGAAGGCCTACTGGCGAACCCGAGAATGATTTGCCATGTGGTGATGGGAACTACGCCATAGTTAGAGCTTTAAATCGGATGACGGAATTCCTTCAACAAAGTTTTTGACCGCTGCCAGGAGAATAGAATAGAGCGGTGCAAGTTGGATGCACTTATGAACGCTTTTTAGTGCATAGAACCCCATTTTTCACTGGTGAAGCAAATCCACTTCGGGCTGGAAGGTGAATTAAAGATTTGGAGAGGATGTTTGAAGTTTGTGGATGCACTGAGGCTCAACAAGTGTTATATGATAGTTACTTGCTGCAAGGTGATGTGGCTAATTGGTGGGAAACCAAGAGGGAACTTTTAGTGATGGAGTTGGGATCTTTTACTGTTGTGTCCTGGTAGCGTTTCAAGAAGGAATTTAATGACCATTTCTTTCTCGTTTCTGTGAGACGACAAAAGGCACGAGAATTTAGTAGCCTGGTCCAAGGAAATATGACTGTTGAATAATATGCCCGAAAATTTATGGAGCTTGGGTGATTTGCTACTCACCTCATTGCCACCAAAGAGATGCAGGCTGAGTGTTTTCAGGAAGGTCTGGGACATGATATATATAGACTGGTAGCGTGAGAATAGTTTGAGAGTAGGCTCCCCTCCATGTTAGAAGAGGCAGAGTTTGGCTGGTGAAGGGAGTAGTTCTGGTTTGCCTCAAAAGTTTGTTTAGAGGGCTGGGGCCCAATCGCAAGTAGCCCCTGGTGTTCGTGTGGAAGGTCAAACTCCAGTCTGTAGTAGGTGTAACAGAGCCCACGCAGGTGAGTGCCCTCCGAGTGGGACTCGGTGTTTTAATTGTGGCCAACCGAGGCACTTTGCTCGTGAGTGTCCTAATCCAATACAAGGAAGCCGTGGAGGTCATCGTGGCGGTAGGACTAATTAGAGACAAGTGATGCAAACTCAGGTATATGCTATTACTCCTGGGGAAGTAGATGACAAGACACCAGAGATGCATGATGCTTGGGTGATTACAGGTATGGATCTAATTTAATTTTGGATTTGATGTTTGGTGTGATTTGATTTCTTTTTACTTTTTGGATTTCATTGGTAAATGTGATTGGTTCAGGAAGAGTTTGTTTGTATGATTTTTATGCTTGCACTTTGTTTGATTTGGGTGCATCTCAGTCATTCGTGTCTTTTACTCTCGCACGGATATGCAATCTAGTTACAGAGCCCTTGTCAAAATAGTTGGTAGTGACTCTCCCAAACAGTGAGGTGGTTTCATGCACTAAAGTTACATTGGGCTATCCTTTGGATTTTGGTGGGAGAACACTTGATGCGGATTTGGTTGTATTCAAATTGTTGGGGTTTGATATTATACTTGGAATGGATTGGCTGTATCGATATTCTACACGTATCAATTGTAGAAGTCGAGTAATTAGCTTTCAACTCCGGGATGGAGATTATCTAGAATTGGTGGAAAGTAAATTAAAGGAAAGGCCAGCAGTTATATTGACAATACAAGTGAAGAGAGATATTGGTTGTGGAGCAGATGCCTTTTTGGTTCAAGTGGTGTAAGCAATGTCTACGTCATCTGAGAAAAAGTCTCTAGTGGATATCCTAGTTGTGGAAGAATTTTTGGATGTGTTCGTGGATGATTTTCCTGGGTTACCTCCTGTATGTGAGTTGGAGTTCGCTATTAATTTGGAACTTGGGGCGGCTTCTGTGCACAAGGCTCCTTATCGTATGGCACCAGTTGAGTTCAAAGAGTTGAAGGTTCAGTTACAAGATTTGGTAGATATGGGGTTCATTCAGCCGAGTACTTCGCCATGGGGAGCGCCAGTGTTATTTGTTAAAAAAAAAGATGGTACCCTCAAAATGTGTATCGACTACCGAGAACTCAATAGGGTGATTATCAAGAATAAGTACCCTCTCCCTCATATCGATGATTTGTTTGATCAGCTTCAAGGAGCAGCTGTTTTCTCGAAGATTGATTTGAGATCGGGATACGACTAGTTGAGGATAAGAGATAAAGATATACCAAAGACTGCCTTTAGATCGAGATATAGGCATTATGAGTTTAAGGTGATACCTTTTGGGTTAGCTAATGCCTCTGCAGCTTTTATGGATTTGATGAATCGGGTATTCCGACCCTATTTGGATTCTTTTATGGTGGTTTTCATCGATGACATTTTAATTTATTCTTGAGATTTTGAAGAACATGCTTATCATCTCCATTTAGTACTTGGGAAGTTAAGAGAACACCAGCTGTATGCGAAGCTTAGCAAGTGTAAATTTTGATTAGAACAAGTCAGATTTCTTGGACATGTAATTTTCTGAGATGGTGTGGCCGTTGATCCTAGCAAGGTGGAAGCTATTTTATCATGGTGTCCTTCGATCGTACGTGTGATTTCAAGTTTCTTGGGACTAGTCAGGTATTATTGAAGATTTGTGGACGGGTTTTCTCATTTATCCGGACCTCTCACTGTTTTGACTAGGAAGAATACTGAGTTTGTTTGGTCAGACAAGTGCGAGAGAAGTTTCCAAGAGTTGAAGAAGAGACTGACAACAGTGCCTGTGTTGGCACCTCCTAAACAGCACAAGCAGTTTGTGGTCTTCAACGATGCATCCAAGTTTGGATTAGGATGTGTTCTTATGCAGGAAGGACAAGTTGTTGCTTACGCATCTCGTCAATTGAAAGATCGTGAGAAGAATTATCTTATGCATGATTTGGAATTGACAACGATAGTGTTTGCTCTTAAGATCTGTGAGCATTATTTGTATGGAGAAGTTTGTGAAGTCTACATTGATCATAAGAGTTTGAAGCACCTATTTTCTCATAAGAATCTCAATATGAGACAGAGGCAATGGTTAGAGTTGATCAGTGATTATCAGTGCGAGATCAAGTATCATCCAGGGAAAGCGAATATAGTTGCAGATGCTTTGAGTGTGAAATCTTATTTGGTGGATGAGGCTGAATCGTCAGGGTTTGACTCACTTCTTTATGGGATGAGAAGACTTCTTATCGAAAGTTTGTAACAAGAGGAAGTGTTATCTTCAGTTTTTGATGTTCAGATAATTGATTTTGAGGAATTGAAGACTCTTCAAAGGAAGAACCCGAAACCACTAGATATTAGAAAGAGAGTTAGGAAATCTAAGGGTCCTTTGCAGTATGAATAAGGATGGAATTCTTCGGTTTTGGAATCGTAGAGTAATCCCCAAAGACTCAAAATTTAAGGAGTGAATTATGGCAGATGCTCATGCGGCTCCCTATTCAATTCATCTTGGAAGCACGAAGATGTATCAAGATTTGAAGAGAAATTATTTGTGGGAAGGGATGAAGAGGGATATCGCCTTGTACATTGAGTGATGTGACACATGCCATCAAGTCAAGGTTGAATATCAAAAACTCGCTGGTATGCTTCAACCTCTCCCTATTCTTGAGTGGAAATGAGACGACATTACTATGGATTTTGTAGTGGGCTTACCGAGGAAAGAACTCGGTTTAGGTGATTGTTGACCGGTTGACCAAAAGTGATCATTTCTTGCCTATCAATAATACTTATTCCTTGGAAAAGTTGACCCGTCTGTATGTAAAAGAGATAGTGAGGTTGCAAGGGGTACCCAAGAGTATTGTATCGGATCGAGACCCGAGGTTCACATCTCTTTTTTGGAAGAGTTTACAGGCAGCTATAGGTACTAAATTGAAGTTTAGTACTGCGTATCATCCTCAAACTGACTGTCAATCAGAGCGTACTATTCAGACCCCTGAAGATATGTTGCAGGCATGTGTTATGGAATTTCAAGGAAGTTGGGAAAGTCATTTGCCGCTTATAGAGTTCGCTTATAATAATAGTTTCCAAGCGTCCATCCAGATGGCTCCATATGAAACTCTTTATGGGAGGAAGTGTAGATCAACATTGTGTTGGGATGAAGTTGGCGAGAGTAAAATAATTGGGCCTGAAATAATCCAAGAAATGCAAGGTCAAGTTTGGATTATAATGGATAAAATGGCGGTAGCTCAGAGCCGTCAAAAAAGTTATGTATATACAAGGAGGAGAGATTTATCTTTGAGGAAGGTGATTGAGTTTATCTCAAAGTCTCTCACATGAAAGGAGTTAAGCGTTTTGGTAAAAAGGGAAACTTAATCTGAGATATATTGGCCCTTTTCAAATTTTGGAGAAGGTAGAGACCGTTGCTTATAGAATTGCATTGCCAGAATATTTTAGAGAAATTCACGATGTCTTCCATGTATCATCTTTGAAGAAGAGCTTTGGACAACAAGAGCCTCGCTTTGTCTACCCAGAGCGTATTCAGCTACAACCAGATCTTACTTATGAAGTTGCCCCAACGCAGATTATGGATTGGAAAGAGCAAAAGTTGAGATCCAAGACGATACCTCTGGTAAATGTGGTATGGGGAGATCCGTTAGTTCAAAATTTCTCTTGAGAGAGAGAAGCAGACATGATAGAACAATAACCGTATTTTTTTGAGTGACTGAAGGTATGTTTCCTAAGCTTGGTCTTAGTTGAATCTTGTGGCTTGCTTTAGCGTTAATGTTTGACCTTGCAAATTTCGAGGACGAAATTTTATTTTAAGGGGGGAGGATGTGATATCCCGTATTTTAGTATATTTTTATTGAATGAGTATTTTAATTTAATTAAAATATTGGTTCTTTTGTTTTAAATTTATTGGATTTTAGGTGAATTTCTTTTAAGAATTTTTTTTGTAAGTTGTGAAATTTATTTTTGTGTTTAAATTACTCTTTAATTGAAATTAGTTTATTTTTAGATTTTAAATTTTGTTGTTAGTTTTTACTAATTATTTATTTTATTTTAGTTAGATATTGTGTTTAAATTATTTTATTCAATTTATTGTTTTTATAATTATTTTTTCGTTGGATCAATTTCTTGGCCAAGATGTGAGGATTGAACTTCATTTCTTTTCCCTATTTTTTCTTTTTCTCTTTTCCTTTTTCCTTTTTCCTCTTTTTTTTTCCTTCTTTCTTTTCTTTCTTCCCATTTTCTCCGGCCTCTCTCTTTCCTCCCGGGCGACGTCTCTCCCTCCCTCTCCACGCCATTTTCTTTCATCCGCCCTAGCCGCCGCCGCCGCTCATCGTCGTGACCTACACCACCCCTACCATTTGATCCCCCACCAGCTGGCGCACCTACCCACCAATTTCCAGCCATTCACGCGCTGCCGTTAACCACCACCAGCTCCTCCAAGCTGCAAGACTTTTGGGCCATTCCGCCGCCGCTGCTCCACCTCCGACCACCATTTCTTCATCACTTCATCACCGACCTATTGCCAACCTAACCCACCCATTTCCAGCTTCGATCCATCGCCAAAGCAACCATCACGAGCTAAAATCCATTTGGGTCATTTTTGGCTTCCATCGCCATTTTCGCCACCACCCACAGCCAACCATCATTTTCACTAGCTTCACTAATACCTCTAAGTTATTCCCTATCAATTCCACGTCTTAGTTTGTTCCCATTCGAAAGTGGGTATTTTGTGACCCACGGCCATAGTGCATTTTGCACTGTTACGTTGCTTTACCGCCGCTTTTTGCGCCTCCGTGATCCTTCAAAAAATATTTTATAGCACTGTAAGTATTTTTTAAACTTCCTTTAAGATTTAAATATATTTTTACTTTAACAATATTTTGTAATTGGTTGGTTATATCAGACTGAGTCCGAGGAGTCGGGGGTAGGATGGATTTGAGGATAGAGTTATTTATGTTTGGATGATTTTGATTGTTGAGTATTTTGTGTCATGTCTTTTGCATTGCATGGTGCATGCATATATATGTGTTGGAAATTGAAAATTGGGTTTTCATGAGTTAAATGGATTTTTGGGTGTGTGTGTGTCACGACTCCAAGCCGAGATGGGACATTATCTCAGTGGAGCTCCTCTGGTCACTTGAGAATGAAAAATATTGAATGACATCCCATGGGTTGTCGTCATGGGTTGTCACGACAACCCATGGGATGTCTCGACAACCCATGGGATGTCTGGTCATGGTACGAGCTGGGCGTGAAGTTGGGTATCGCTCATGTAGATGTCACATGTGTGGTCGTTACCTGCGGTGTGGCATAGGAGTCAGAGTGTGTGGATGATCCCTATGGGAGATCATGGTGCATATAATAAAATTGGAAACTGGTTTTGATTTTGGATGTGGGCCATTTT
Organism: Carya cathayensis; assembly: GCA_011037825.1. NCBI lineage: Eukaryota > Viridiplantae > Streptophyta > Magnoliopsida > Fagales > Juglandaceae > Carya > Carya cathayensis. Next base: position 1,611,418 of record QGSO01000186.1, read on the forward strand.
CTGGAAAAAATGACAAGTTTGATTAAAGGATATTTGTGAGCCATTTTCTTGGAATATGGCAGAAATTTATAAGTGGATTTTTGTGAACCATTTTCTGAAAAAATGGTAGATTTATTGTTTTGGGCCATTATCTGGGATAATGGCAAGGAAATGTTTTAAAGGAATTATTGTGGATCAAAAATGAGATTTGTTGCGTGCGTTGGAAAAATGATTATTTTTGGAAAATGTTATTTTCGGATCTCATGCATATGGCATTCTGTTCATGCATATTATTGAGGTTTTAATGTATTTTTATCTTGTGGGTTACTTGGAATCTTACTTAATTGCAGTATCGTCTTTGGTTACGTAGATTTTGATGCAGATGAGGAGGAGGCAGAACCTGAGGAGGCAGCTCCACCAGAGGACTAATTTGAAGTTTGGCTTGCTTTATTTTGGAAATTATTTTTCGTATTTAATTATGTATTTTATATTTGTGACATTATTGGGACTTGTAATATTTTGGTACGCTTGTTTTAAAGCGAGTTTGTATTTAAACAAAATTCTGGTACTTAGTTAAAAAACTTTTATTACCCGCTGCGTTATTTTTTATGTACACACACTTGGCACTTGGCGATGGGATGCGTGACCCGTGTTGTCATCTTCCCAACGCCTCGATTCTCCTGTTTCCGTATGTGGGAGTTGGGGACGTCACACAAAATACATCCCATCAATTGTTGGAATGAGGTCCTCCATGACTTATGAAAAATATCTTGGGTTGCCATCTATTATGGGAAGGGACATAAACAAATCTTTTAAAGGGATCCTTGATGCAGTCAAAGGAAGAATAAATGGGTATAAGGTGAAAAGTTTGTCTCAATCAGGGAATGAAATTTTTATAAAAGCAGTAATCCAAGCTCTCCATACCTACACCATGAGTGTATTCAAGCTTCCCAAAACCTTGTTGCACTCTATTAACAGTATCATCAATAACTTCTAGTGGGTCCAAAAACAGAGGGAACATAAAATCCATTGGGTTTCATGGAAAACAATGGGAACGGCAAAATTTGTTGGGGTTACGAATTTTAGGGACCTCGAGTGCTTTAACATTGTAGTGCTTTCTAAGTAATGTTGGAGACTAATACAAGAACCTGACTTAGTTGCTACAAAAGCCTTAAAAGCAAAATACTTCCAAAACAACTCTTTCACGTCAGCAAAACTGGGATCAAAACCCTCTTTTTTGTGGAAAAGTTTCATGGCTGCTCGACAGGTGGTGAAAGTCAGAACCTGTTGGACAATTGGAAATGGAAAAGAGATTCAAATTTGGCTGTAAAATGGCTTGGTCACCCAGTGCCTAACAAGGTTCTAAGTCCAGTAGTACAACTTGACAGTAGAGCCACAGTTTCTGAGTTAATTGACCACAACTCAAACTAATGGAAGTCTACACTTGTGAAGTAGGTTTTTGAGGAAAGGGAAGCCAACCCGATACTACAAACCCCATCAGTTCAATGAATACTAGGGACATAATGATTTGGCAGGGGATTAAAGATGGTAGGTTTTCAGTAAAAAGTGCCTACCATATGGAAAATGCACGAGAAAAAGCAGAGAATGACAAAGCTTCTTGCAACAACAAATTCAAGGAGGTATGGTGGAAACTATGGAAACTACATATACAACCTAGTGTCAAGGCTCTTCCAACTCAATCCAACTTGCATAAGAAAAAGATAGCGGATCACCCACTATGCTCTATTTGTTGTAGGGAAGAAGAGAGTGTGGTCCATACTCTTTGGAGTTGTGTCTCAGCCAAGGATGTTTGGTGTCAAGCCTCTAAAAAGCTACATAAGAGCTCCTTGCCCCATTCATCTCTTTTGGAACTATTTGATAATCTTCTTCACTCAATGGACAATTAGTTACTCCAAAAATTTGTAATAGTGGCTCGGAGAATTTGGTGGAAGAATAACTATTTTGTCCTCAATAATGAGTTTTGTCATCCAAACTCTGTTATTAAAGAAACTTGAGCCACTCTTGCATTGCTAGAAGAAGAGGTTAGCAACTCAGCCAACAGGTCACAACAAGTTTGCTCATCTCCTGCTGTTTGGAACCACCTGCCCTTGCATTGGTACAAGATCAATTGGGATGGTTTAGTGGACAAAAAGAAAGGCCTAATAGTAGTTGGAGTAGTGGTGAGAGATTGGAGGCATGTCATAGCTACCGTGAGACAAAACAAGCCTCTATTCCTAGATCTCTTGATTGTTGAGTCATATGGTACACTTCAAGCCATCAGATTTGGCTTGGATTTAGGCCTAAGACAAGTCATTTTAGAAGCTGACTTTTTGCAAGTTATTAATACTCACGATGATGACAAGGAAGGTGGAAGTAGTGCATCGATGTTCATGTATGAAGCAAGAGTTTTGATAAAATAATTTGCCAGATGGGAGGTTTCTTATGTTTGAAGAAATGACAATATGTTAGCCCATATTTTAGCAAAAAATTCTCTTTCCATTTTAAATTTTATTGTAATAATGGAGGATATTCCTCAATGTATTTCCTCTTTATTTTAATGAAATGGTTCAAGAGTTTTCCTTTAAAAAATAAAATTATGTAAAATATTGTGAAAAATATTAGGTGTATGCCAATTTTCTTAAATAATATTTATATTTTAATCGTTTAAATAATAATTACTTAAAATAAAAATAATAAAATTTTAAAAAAAATCATTTCTCAATGTTTTTTATCCAACGGTCGTCACAGTTAACTGATATAACGTTGTCGTGGAAACAAAGAGAGGTAGAGAGAATCACAGACGGTCCCAGAGAATCGGCGATGGAAACAATCGATGCGCGGGCTGGCTGGTTTTGATGTTTACAATTAACCTGAAATAAATCGTCCAATCCACGCACGAATCACTCGTCGTTGTTAGCTGCTTAAGCTCCTCAATTTCTCCGTCCATTTTCATTTTCAATCTCTCTCTTTTTCTTTTATATAAATCCAGCCCCTACTGACTTTCTCTCTGCATCCCATCTCTCGCTCTCTTCGTGTGTCGTCGTTTTTTTCTTTTCTTGGTCTTATCAGATTTGATCAGATGGCCACCTTGTTTCAGGGAGTGGGTGCTGCAACGGCTTTCTCGGCCTCCAAGTCCCTCGACTCCACCAAATTCCAGCTCCCTTCTCGAAGATCCCTCTCAGGTTTTCCTTCAACTCCATTCCTCTGGCTGCTCGCCATTTCTTTGACAGTTAGACCAAGATATCAATATGTAATTCTTGGATTTTATCCCCATGTTTGGTTTGGTTTTGGTTCTGGTTATATTACTGGGCTGGTACAGTCTGGGATTCATTGAAAAACTGCGATACAAAATGTGGTAGTCTTTGACATTTTCTCAATGGTAACACACACATATTCATTTGTTGTTTGTTTGATTTGATTCAGAGAGGAACGCAAGCTTTCTTGATGTGAGATCTGATGGAAGGGTTGTGACGCGTTCGAACGCGAGAGCGCGCAGGGCAGTGCAGTTGATTACTAATGCAGTTGCTAACCCTCTCTCTGCCCCGACTCATTATATTTTATTCTAATTATATCTAATTTTGTGGACATTGAATTTTGATCCTGCTTGTGGGTTTTTGTAGACTAAACCCGACAGTTCTGCGGCTTCTACGGCTTCAAAACCCGGGTATATACTTCTTTTCTGTGATCATTGTGGAATACTTGGTATTTACGAAAAGTATGTAGAATGCTTGATGCTGCTATTTGGCGCACTTTGAAGATAATGCAACCACAATTTACTCTAGCAATGGATGCAGGATTTTCATTGATAGCGGATTTAATTTGCTAACAAGGTCTGCAAAGATAAACACAACCAAATAATATGATTTATCTCATCTAGATCTTGCTCTCAATGACTGCGGTAGCTTCCTTATAATTATTATGCCGTGTTTCTAATAAGTTTCAAGTTATTAACTGGGGACCAGGGATTAATCTCCTAAATGATACGAATAAAATCTATTTTATAGTTTACTAACTACTTTCTGTATAATTAGATGGCCTTTGTATTTGATTAAATTCCCTTCTTTATCCTCATTATAATGTGGTCTTGTTAACACCACCGGTGCGTTGTTTGTTGGCTCCTATGATTTCTTTGCCTGTGTTTTTTTTTTTTTTTTGATAAGAAAACTACTTGAAATCGCTCGCCCCCAGTTTTGTCAATCTATGCAGAGTGAATAAGTTGATTATTTCATATTTCCCATTTCATAGCGTTTAGATCTGGAGCCACAAGATGAGATGCTTGTAAAAGTTTAGATTTGGTCTTTAAATGGATCTTCTACATTGTTTATGAAATTCGTCAGACTTCTGAGGTTCTACTTAAACATCTAGTCCTTGATTATGAAGCGCTAGTCAGTTTCATCAAGTCAAATTTGTTGTTTTACTGCCTAAATAACTATCAAATGTACATAATGCCTGGAGTCTCCAAAGTTGCTTACCATGTCAAGATCAACAATGTTATCTGAACTGAAAAGTTGGCTAGCATTTGAGCTGGAAGCCCTGCAGTGCTTCTATCTACTGAGCAGTCCTAAACTGTGCCAAATGCAACATATGGGTTTTAATCTACTCAGTTCAACATACAAATTAATGTTCATATCTGTTGCGTGTGTGAGGGAGGAGCGGCAGTAGGAGGTGCTTTTGCATCATGCACCAGATGTATTATTGAAAAGATGCAATCAGTGTTTGGCATTTTCAGATGAATTGAAAAAGATTTCTCAAGCAAACATTTTCTTACATCTCCTCAGTGCATTAGTACTTGCTAGAAAAAATTTTCTATTTTCTCCCAGCTTAAGCACAATGATACATTAGATTGAAATTCTGGAGAAAAAATAGAGACCTCTCGACGCCTAGTTTGGCATTTGGATGAAGCATGGGTCCCTTATAGGTATCTCTGCTTCTTATAGTATATCACAGATGCCCTTTGGAAAAAAAAGAATCACAGATGCCCTAACGAGGTGTATCGGTTAGAGATTACTCAGAAAATCACATCTTGCTTTGTATGTCGATTATTGGAGTTCTTAGATTGTCTTTTCTCTGGTAGTTTCTGATGGGGTGTAGCTATTATAAGTTTGCATGGTACCAGGCTGGTGGCACCATCTGTTTTTCTTTCTGTTTATTTTTCTAATGGTTTCGGTTACAGATGTGGTGCACTGCTTTTTTGAGCAAATTGCTTCTGACAGTCGAGTTTGCTGCTTGAAATTTTTTTTTTTTCCCCTGTTCAATTGACATTTCTTTTCTTGTGTCAGATTATCTGACACATGCTGCGTTTATGCTATCATTGAAGACTCATATTTTTGGATATTTCATATATTTAGTATTCCTGGTATTTACTTCATAGAAACTGTAAATCGCTGCTTGTTAAATTAATTAATAAAACAAAGTTTAATGGAAGAAGTTGATTCTGCTTGAAGATTTTGTATGCTAATTTTGAAAATTATAATCTCAACCGTAATGTCGGGGGTATTGTGCATGCATTTAACAGCCACTCGATAGGTGCTTTTACTTGGTATTCCGTACCAACACTTCAAATTACCATGCAACTTATTTGACTTGCACTGATTTATGCTTCCCGTCACACGATATAGATGATTCTTAGCTCGAGACTCTAGTCCAATTGTTTGCTATTAAATCATTAATGTGACGTCTCTAATTTTCACGTATGAACACGTGGAAATCGAGGCGTCGGGATGATGACAATATAGGTTATACATTCCATCGCTAAGTGCCAAGTGTGTGCACATGCAAAAAGTGTACAATAAAAACGTTGCAGAATAGTTAAAGTCGGTCAATTAAGTACCAGAATTATTTAAATATAAATTCGCTTAAATAAAAACAATGCCTTTAAAAGTCATATAGATATCCAATATAAGTATCATACAAACCAAATACAATAACCAAAAGTGGGTAATAAATCCCAACCCATGAGAAATTGATCCCGATCACTCCTCCAGCAGAGCCGCGTCCTCAGACTCTGCATCCTCATCTGCATCAAAATTTATGGCACCAAGAAATGGTACCGCAGGTAAGTAATAATCCAACTAACCCACAAGATAAAAATACATTCATGTAATAACAATATGCATGCACATGATGACAGATGCACAAAACCCGATAATCATCCCTTCCGAAAAATGAATATGTTCCAATGCACGCCAAAATTCCATTTTGGCCCAAAAACCAAGTTCATTAAAAATATCATCCGCCATTTTCTGTGAAAATAGCCCAAATATCCAATTGACATTGTAGGCGGGAGTCGCATGCGGGACTCTATCACCATCCATACTGCGTGCACTATAGGTGGGACTCTACCATCATTTCTACTTATTGACATCCCTACCACATACACCGTAGGTAGAAATCACAGGCGAGACTCTATTACCGTCCCTGCTTACCACTATTTCTACAGTTCCTTTTACCTCTCTTTCAATCTATCAGAGTACTATAGGCGGGAATCACAGGTGGGACTCACAGGCGAGACTCTATCACCATCCCTGCTTACCACCATCCTTACCGAGTGCACCGTAGGCGGGAATCACAGGCGGGATTCTACCACCGTCTCTGCTTACCATATTCCTTACAACAACTTTCTCTTAAACCATTCAATCCATTATTTAAAACATACCCAAAATCATTTTTCGAATAAAAATCTAATTTTCAAATATATACATGAACATGCATTCCATTAAGTGAAAACCCAGTTTTCATTTTACAAACATGAACATGCGTGCACTATACAATGCATGACACGAAACAAATATCCAACAACCAACGAATCCCAACATCAACCAAACGCATAAACAACTCCGTTCCTCATCCCAACCGACTCCCGACTCCTCGGCCTCAATCCGACACAACCAACCAATTCATAAAATATTTGTTAATGTAAAATATATTTTAACCTCAAAAGTTATTTAAAATACTTAAAGTACTATAATATAATTTTCGGAGGATCAAAGAGCTGCAAAAGGCGTCAGCAAAACAACATCACAGTGCAAAATGCAATATGGTCGTGGGTCTCAAAATACCTAAATTTGAACGGAGACAAACAAAGACTAGAGAAGGCTAGGGTAGGGCTTATGGGTGTTGGTGAAACTAATGGTGGTGGTGGTTGGCCGTGAGTGGCAACGTAGAGGGCTGTTGAAGGCCAAAAAGTCTAAATCAGAAAATGTGATGGTTGAGTTTCATCGGTGGCAGATCAAAGCTAGGAAATGGTGGTTTGGGTTGTTGGGAGGCCGGTGAAGAAGTGGTGAAGATATGATGGCCAACAGTAGCACGACGATGGCATTGAAACACAAAAGGGCCGCGCCTTGGATTCTCTCGTGGCAGTTGACCACGACATGAGAGGGGCTGATATTGGAAGGGGAGGGACGCTGGCCAGAGGGGAACCACGTGGGAGGGGCGATGACGTCCACGTCGGCACGCTGGGAGGAACAAAAAAAATGACGGGGGAGAGTGGGGAGAAAGACGTCACGCATGGAGAGAAAAAAACAGGGGAAAAAGGAGAAAAGAGAAAGAAGGAAAAGGAGAAAAAAAGAAAAAAAGAGAAAAGAAAAAGGGAAAAAGAAAAAAGAAGAAAAATAAATTATATCCAGCCTTTTTCAACTCAGGGTCTCAAAACTGATCTAATCTAAATAAATTTTAAAATGACGAGTTAAATAAAATAATTTAAACATAGTGACTTAGTAAAATAAAATAATAAAATCCAGAAATAAACTAATTTTAAAAGAGCATTTTAAATGATGAACAATATTAATAATAATAAAATACTCTGAATTAAATTCCACAATTAGAAAAAAATAAAATAATACCACTAAAATAATATAAAACTTGAAACAAGTATATATGCCTATAATTATAATAAATAAAATAATTTATATATTTAGTTAAAAATACGGATATCACAATTAATGCATTCGTGTGCACACTTATTTTCATATTCATCCGACATATATTGGAAGTGTTGATTTGAATATCTTTTATGTTGGTGCTATGGTCAATTGGTCATCTTTCTGCTGAGATATGCGATTGGGTAATAACTAATATGAATTTATTGCCCTTTATATTGCCAAACAGAAGTACATCAGCAGCATCATAATAATATTTCCTTGCATCTTTGCATATGCTTTAGTTTTGGGTATCAAAGAGTCAATGTTCTATCCTCAGGCATGAACTTTTACTTTTTGAAGCCCTAAGAGAAGGCTTGGAAGAAGAAATGGACAGGGATCACCATGTGTGTGTTATGGGTGAGGATGTGGGTCATTTTGGAGGGCAATTCAAGGTGACCAAAGGCCTGGCTGAAAAGTATGGGGATCTCAGGGTTCTTGACACCCCTATTGCTGAGAACTCCTTCGCAGGTATGGGTATTGGAGCTGCCATGACTGGTCTGAGGCCAATTATTGAGGGTATGACCATGGGATTTCTCCTTTTAGCCTTTAACCAGATTTCCAACAACTGTGGCATGCTCCACTATACATCCGGTGGCCAGTTTAAAATTCCAGTAGTTATTCGTGGACCCGGTGGACCAGTTGGTCCGGCTGTGCATTCCCAACGTCTTGAGTCATATTTTCAGTCAATCCCTGGAATCCAAATGGTGGCATGCTCGATCCCATATAATGCGAAGGGCTTGATGAAAGCTGCAATTCGAAGTGACAACCCGGTGATACTTTTCGAGCATGTTTTGCTTTACGACCTCAAGGAAAGAATTCCAGATGAAGAATATATATGTTCTCTAGAAGAAGCTGAGATGGTTAGGCCTGGGGAGCATGTCACTATTTTAACCTACTCCTGGATGAGGTATCATGTAATGCAGGCAGCTAAAACTTTGGTTAATAAGGGTTATGATCCTGAAGTAATTGATATCAGATCACTGAAACCTTTTGATCTCTACACGATTGGGAATTCGGTGAAAAAGACGCATCGAGTGTTGATAGTAGAAGAGTGCATGCTGACTGGAGGGATTGGTGCTAGCTTGACGGCTGCTATTACTGAGAATTTCCATGATTATTTGGATGCCCCGATTGTATGTCTGTCTTCGCAGGATGTGCCAACCCCACATGCAGGGACCTTGGAGGAATGGACCGTGGTTCGGCCAGCGCAGATTGTAACAGCAGTTGAGAAGCTCTGCCAGTAAATTACTCCAGCATTTCTGAAAGAAAAGAACTTTGGTTTTCTACCTTGAGCAACTAATCTTCGTTTTAGAAATTGTTATTTAGTTTTAAATTTGTTGGCATTTTTAGTTTTCTGGAACTTACGACTTTTCTTTAAGGTTTTCTTCATTCTCTTGATCTCTTTTAATTCTGGCGTGCAAGCTCTTCCTCATGAACTAGTGCCGGTAGACCCGTGTCCGAACGTTCCCTTTACATCAAACTGAAGTTGCTCTCCACCATCAAACTGAAGTGGAGATCAAAGTGGCTACTCTCCGCTCCATCACTCTCAAGCTCAACCTCCAAAATCAAGTAGGGTAGTAAATTAGCAAAACTAATTCCATATTGGATTCAAAACCTTCACAGTATTAGATCGCAAAAGAGGCGTCATGGTCCTCATGTTCACAAAGAGGTTCTATGCAAGAATTCTAAGGAAATTACTCTTGCAATTGATTTTTTTTCCCTAAGAAAAAGGAATAAAACATCATGGTCCTTAGATTTCATTGGTCAGAAACTCCCGTCTATCTCTCCTCTGCCTCGAGCTCTTGCATGCCTGTCCCCCACTTTTCCATATATAGCAAAGGAGAGATCCCAGTGCCGGAGATTTCGGCCCTTCTTGTACCGGCCAGCCATTGAAGGTCACTTGTAAAGAGCATGTTTGGACAATGAGATGATATGAGTTCTGTAAATAGTATTGAAATTAGTTGAGTTCAGATCTTTTATAATTTTATTAAATTTTAGAAAATGAGAGAAAATTTTGAATAAAAATATTATAAATTCAAAAAATTATTTGAATATAATTTTTGTTTTAAATTTAGAAAAATTGTATTTTTTTTTTTGAAAATTTGAAAAGGTGGTAATAATTAAATAAAAATATTGAAGATTTAAAATTATAAAATATTTTATATTTGATTAATATTTGAAAAAGTTAAAGGATGATGTTATTGGAAGTGGTGTCCCTACTGATATCCAATCGATAAGTACATTTCCGAATATATTTTTTTTTTTATAAAAAGTACATAAACTTAATAATATTTACTTACTTAATTATTAAGAAAAAAAAAGGAAAAATCAATCAACCATTGATCATCTATCAGTTCAATCAGCATTATCCAAAGTTAAAAGCATAAGTTACTATCCTTACATCTCCTTAATTATATTTTCTCCCTTTCCATTTATTATTATTTTTTTAAAGTAAGTAGGCATTCATAGGTGAACTAAAGGATTATAAGATACAAGGTTCAATGAGGTGAAAGCCTCCTAGAGTCTTCTTAAAACCAACAAATACAACACGAGAAAAATAAAAAGCAGAATATGGAGCCAAAAATTGGCTCCCTCCAATTTCTTACAAAGGGAAGCTGTTTGAAGCGATTTTAAAATAGTCTGATAAATAGGTTATCAGACTATGGCTAGAAGTCGCAGTGAAGAGTTGTGTGCTGCATTTTGTTAGACTGGAATGGTTGGAAGAGACTTTCACGACCACTTCAACTTGTTGCATGCTTGGTTAGGGAAAGTAAAAACATAGAATAGTAGCGACCAAAAACTGTATTGAATCACGGGCAAAAGACCGCCATTGGCTATGGCAGCATGTATAGCTCACGCGCCACTCTAGGAGTAAAAGTGTAGTTCAAATCTAGAAAATCCAATGTCGTTTGTCCCAAAGGTGGTGTGCGTGGCGACATCAGACTCTCCAAGGCGTGGCGGCATGTGAGTTTATGCCACACATAAGACACACGCGTCGCACTTTTGATCAGTTTTCTTCTACCTTCTGGTAGATCGGTGGCTGGAGAGTCTAATGATAGGGCGCGTGTCGATCTAAGGAGGCCGAAAGACAATAGATCAGAATGTTTTGGAGCTATGGATAGAAAACTAATAGAAAATAAAGAAAACAACTAGAAATGGAAAACAGTAAACGGAGAGAAGGGGGAGGGGTGGGTGGAGCCGAAGCTCCAACCCCCCTTGGCCAATGAAAAGAGAGAAATCCCTGTGTTGTGGAGAAAGGTTTTTTCTTTTCTTTTCTTATTATTTTTTTTTGTCGGAGACATTTTCGCTGGATTCTCTCTTGCATTTAACTTTGACTAATATAATTTCCTTTCCTTTGGTGTGACAGTTTTCTTGGAGTTTTGGTTACTGGTTCTCAACTTTTTGTCCTAACCACATGAGTTTTCATTTGGGGTGGCAATATGTGATACGGCCCATTAATCCAATACGAACATGATGCAATAAATACGTGTTTGGATTTAGCCTTAAGGGATTCGAGCCAAAACGGATTGATTAGTTAAAATATGATTGCTTAATAGGTCAGTAATGGGTCAACTTGTTAAGAAAGTTAAATTTACATTTTTACACTTATACCTAAAAACTAAAAAACCCTACTCCCGTCACACTTTAACTCAGACCCCCTCACAATCTTACATTCATCTTCAGAGAATCAGATATATTGAGTCTCTATCTTAGTTCTCAGTTGATTCAGTTCTTACAAGTCGCGATCGCCTCCCACACTTCCTACGGATTGTAATTTTGGTATTTTTAATGTTTGGATTGTAATTTTAGACTTATGTAGTTAGTTTTATATTTTGGGAGATATTGTGATTTTAAATTTATCTGAAATTATGTTGATACGTCAAATGGATTATTTTGGTCAATTTAACCCATTTACATAAATGAGTTTAAACAGGTCGTGCAGTGTCAATATATTTTTTATTAATTCATAACGAGTCGAAACAGGTTGTATCATATCAACCTATTATTTTAATGAGTCATATTAGGATTTGGAAATCTGATTCGTTAAGTTTAACGGGTCATATTCAGGTTAACCCATATCGTATAATATGCACGACTTAACACGACATGAATACGATTTGTTAACATGATTTGCCACTGCTAGTTTTCACGTCAAGTGATCCCATGTCTGTTTTCAACATTGGTGTGACAGAAGTTCTTGTTGTTTTTCCTTTTTTCTCAATGTAGAATTTTACACGATTGAATGTTAAACTTTTGAATAAAAGTTGTAGACTTGAAGCCAGTAATACAAAGAGCTAGAGCACTCGTATTGGCTTAGCCAAATTTCAGTGCATTTAAAAATTTGAACTTTATATTAGTGAAATCTGTTGTATTGAAGTAGTCAAAATGTGAGAGCTTTACATACAAGTTACAGTAGATCCAGAGTTTTCTCTATCTTTGGTGTGACATTGTTCATAGCCAAAAGACATATTTTATTCTAAAATTGTAGACGCAAAGTTTAGAAATCATTTCCCTCACTTTTTAGTTCCCCGATACCCCGCTTCACTTTCTCTCACATTCTTCCTCGCCGAACACCCCCTTTCCAATTTTAGTTATTCCCTCGATTTCTCTATTCCCTTATCTTTCTCTCGTTTCTTCTCTTGTTGTCCCAAGGTTGTCGAAGTCTTCTCTCTCGACTTAGAAGCACTCGACAAGGATAATCTATGCATTTGCAAGAGGATATTGGCATTTGATTCTACTAGGAACATTGGGATTTTGGCTTGAGATTTTTACCCTAGATTGCCTCTCCAAGTCTCTCTTCCCTCAATTTTTATTGTGCTTCACAAAGGTAAATTTCTCGACCATTCTTATGTTTTTAATTTCAATTTCTATTATTTGCTTCATTTTTGGAACTGGTCTAATATGTGGTTGTAGGGAAAGCATATTGTTGAAATGGGGTTTGCTCTGTGGTATGTAGAATGTATGCTCAAGTTGCTTGGTCTATATGTTTTGTGGTCTGCTATGTGTGAGCATTTCATAAGAACAACATGCTTAATTTCTATTGTCGTTTCTTCATTGTTCAGAATCTCTCTCTTGGCTTAGCTGTGTTTTGTTTGCTTAGCTTTTTAGAATTTGTTTAAATGGTGTTTGGTGGTATTAGTCGAGGATAAAGAAAACTAACAATATGATTAATGAAATGAAGAAGCAAAAATATTGTGGACATCTGAATGCAGTGGAAGAAATAACACTACATGATAAGCAAAATCAAAGAAGATGAGGAACTTGCATTGCTACAAAAAAAAAAAAATGTGGAATGTGTTTAGGTGGTTTGCAACCACAAACACACTTGTGGTTGGTTTAATTATTTTCAATTATTTCTTAGAATATATTTCGGTGTTTCTTTTGTACACTTTCTATGTACATACCTTTGAATGCATGTTTCTTTTATTTTTCTTTTCTACAAGTATTATAATGAGATCTTCCTGAGCCTATCTTGTTAGATAAGAAGACTGACTTTATTTGAATTTGGCTTGGGCACGTTTGGGTGGATGTTTAGGAAAAAAAAATTCTTTAATAATAGAGAAGAATATTGTTGCATGCTAATATATGCTTCTCAAAAATCTTCATAGATCTCTCTTTCCTCATTGCGTGTTAGTAAGAATTGTTAGTAAAACTTTTACAAATTATTATTGGTGGCGATTGAAGTTTGAGTGGGACTAAAGGGAACCGCTCAAAGCCTTGAATGACTTGTGTTTATATTGACAGGGCAAAGTTCTTCTCATTGGCTCACTAACTACAATTACCTATATTGTCCCATTGTATATTAGTGCTTTTCCTGCCCCTCTTTCCTTGGAAATAATATATATTAGTGCTTTTAGCATGTTTATTTTTCTTAGTGGCTCATTTTCCTTTAAAGATCATGGTAGAGAGGAGAGTAGCAGTGATGAAGGCAAATCGAGATAGTTGTGCCCAATTGAAACTTGAGAAGAAAAGTTTGAGGTAAAGATTATGAGATTGGATCTTACTGGTATGAATGCCATGCATCAAGACTACTTCCTTAATATAACATGTGGCTAGGTAGAAACTATGAGATCTAATTTTTGTTTGAAATGGATGATATTCTTTTGTGGATGAGATCTGATTTCAAACTTTGGCAGCTGGAAATGGACGATATCTTTTTGTGGGGTGGTTGTAAATTTTTGGAATTATGAGTAACATTGCAAATAGAATCATTTCATACTGTTTGTTAAGTTTGGAAATTATTTTATAGACTGGTGGGTTGGATTTAATTTCCAAGATATTTTGTATTTGGATTGTGGGGCTGTTTGTCTATGGTTTGGATTTAATTTTCAAACTTGAACTTGTGTTTAATTTTGTGTATGGTCAACTTGCATGTACCAAGAAATACTAAGTTCAGATTTTTCCAAATTTCCCTCGTGGCTATATTAAGTTCTAATTTTCACAAAATTTTCTTGTTGCTAATGCAAGTGAAAAATTAGCAACAAGAAAATACACATAGATAGGCTACCTAGCTAACTACTCTTTGTGTTTGTTTTTGAAAGTGATGATGTCCCATTGCAATGAAGATTGATTCCTAAAATTCTTGGAAATAATGTTTTAAAATATATGAAAAGAAAATTAATAATATTATTATTAAACAAATATATTATATTATTATTTTGGCAAATACATGGATAATCCAATGTGGAGTTATCTCTTGAATGGTTTTGGCTTTAAGCAAAACATGTAGTTTTAGCCAAATTAGCCAAATTTTGGCTTTGGCTTTAGCTAAATCATTGTCAATGCTCTTAGTATTTATATTTTAAAAAAAAATAATTAAAATAAGGTCTGTAATAGGATAAAATAGTGTTATAAATTTATTATAATAATGATGATAGAAAGTCCACATATATCTATATGATAAGTGAAAAATCTTACAATTATTTTAAAAAATAAATAAATATTAGATGATTTCATGTTAAAATATATATAACATCCTCATTTTAAATTATTTTCGTAGGCTTCAATTCACATCGAGTGGTGGCCACCGATTACTAATTAAAGAGATCCTTTCAACTTTCAAAAAAAAAAAAAAGGAGATCCTCTCTAATTAATATAATAGGCTTCAAACGACAGGGAAACTGTATATAACAACGTGATTTATAAATAACGGATTCTGAATTAAATAGGTTTACCGTAAAATGATTTCTCCAGTTTGAGAGACGAGGGAGATGGATATACGAAGTATATATCCAGTAGCTGGCTAATTTGTATATATTAATTATTTAGTATTCTCTATATAAATATTTTGACAAAATTAAATGAGCAATATATATTATAAAATCCACTTTAAAATTTTAATTATGTCTAAGTTAGAAAAGTCATCTCAGGTAAAGTATATGAGTGAATCAAATGTGTTACATTAGGTGTTATTTATAGAGGTGTGGCGTAGTAAAAATGATCAACCTCTAAAGTATATCTTGAAGACTCTCCATATTAATTGAAACGATCTCCTTCCTGATCAGTCAGATACGTTATCCATTATCTTTAATATTTATCAATAAGACACTACAAGAAAAATGATTTTTTGTGGTTAATTTATTGCGGCAAAAATAATTTTCACAATTAAAATTGATTGCGAAAACTATTTTCACCCTAATAAATTGACCATAAAATGCCGTTTTTCTTGTAATAAGACCCGTTCTTGAGTTTGCAATCAGCCATTAGACTTTCGTTATAATGGATTTGTGGACGTACGAAATATCCCTTCTAGAATCAGACGTCGCGCGCATGAATAGATCGAGGGCAGAGGACATGCACTTAATTTGATTAAAGATAGCAGTGATAGTCACTTCTAAATAATGATTAGTAATTAATTAATAAATGCAGTGTGCATGTATGCCATTGGCAGGCTTTTGCAAGCAGATATTCTTTGCATGAAAAAACAAGACAATAGAAATGGCTCATGCATTTTAGTTTTTATGTGAACATTTATTATTAATGCATGTTTATAATTACATTATTACTTCTTCTTCTTTTTTTTCTTAAAATTATTCTCAATTCACGGATTGAATTAGTAACACATTTTAAATAACTCCTTGCCTCTTTAAGTATTTTGAAATTGCGTCATTTCACTGCGCATGATATTCCAGCATGACGGACGCTGGGGAACGCTAGCTAGTGCACGTACAGTGTTTTGTCTTTATGTCTTTCTTGCAACAGTATTAGTTTTTGGCCACAAACATACAATAAAAATGACACTTAGAAGGGTTGAAAATGTCGCGATACTGTCCACGAAAACTACGCTGTTATAATATTGAAGGTTAAAAATTTAACTAAATTAGTATCTAATAGTTTTAAGACTTTTGGATTAATGGTTAGATCTTTAATAATTTGTATCAAAGCAAGGATCACATCAGGAGTTCAACTCATAGAGGGGACGACCTATAGGTTGGATAAAAATGTTTTGATACTTTGTATGAGCATATTGTTAAGTTTTTAAATACTAATAGATAAGTGAAGCCACTAAAAGGAAAAGGGCTACACTGGGTGAGTGTCGATTGAGTGGACCACCATTGACGTCGAATTCAGAAGTGTGGGAAAATGTTAGAATCCTGATCGAATGTTAAACTATTAACCAAATTAGTATCCAACATTTCTAGATATTTAAATTAATGGTTGGGTCTTTAACAAGTACTCATTATTGTTTTCTCCACGCACTAAAACTATATATATATATATATATATATAGTAATTGTGTATTATGCACTCCACGTAGATCAAACTTTGGTTAAGCCTTCAACGTTCAAGTTCTTCAATTAACCAAGCTAACAAGCTAATATATATATTGATCAGCACCACATGAGCTTGTACGTAAACATGGAGATTTATGCAGTATATGTTTTCAAGCAAAAACCAAAGCTCCGTTAATGTTGAACATCGATCCACATGAGTAACACATGAACACGTACGTACGTACAGGATCACTATAAGTACTATTTGCAAGCTGTGGGCCGGACGTACTTAACAAGAGGAAGATCTAAGGAGGCAGATCATATATTGATCGATCTCCATGTATACCATAGACGATGAATCCAAAAGCAAACATAAACCAGCTGAGCTCGAAACCTAGCTATCTACCTTCGTTCCAAAAGCTTCAAGCTGAGTCCTCATCAAAACGATCGAGTAAAAATATTACCAGAAGGTGAAGGTTGTAGGGTGGTGGTGAAATTACACAATAATGTAATAAAAATTATAATAAAATTAAAATTGAAACAAAACCAGTTTCGACTGAAATACAAAAATCTCGCTTTTTTTAAGGAAATTTAAGTCCTCTGCGGTATACAAAGTTTCAAATTCATCAGTATAACAGAACTCTTCTTGACTTGACTTATCTATAATACAATAGCCAAACTAATTATCGTATAACCCGAACTAATTCTGTACATGTGGTTGAGCCTAAAGTTCTACTCAAAGAACACCTTTCCGTTATCTGAAAATTTTCTCTAAAAAATATATTTGCGCGTATCTTTTTCTATTCTTTTATCTCTCAAACTCTTCTAAATTATATATCAAGAAATAAGTCGTTAGACCCTTTTTTAAAAACACCATAATCGTTAACCCCTCTAGATGATATTATTTCAAATCAAGAAATAAAAGCCAAATAAATAAGGAAAACGCTAAGGCCACCGCTGGTCAAAAAAAAAAAATTAATTTTTTAATAATTAAGAAAAAAGTGTTTAATATTATTATAAATTTTTCATATATTTTTAAAATATTTAAAGTATTAAAAAAATTTTAAAAAAAATAAACAAAAAAAATATTTTTTTAATACCTAACGGTAATTCTAACAGGAGCCACCAACTATATCTGTAGCACTGTCTAATAAATAAAACCTCAATAAAGGTGAAAAATTATGAAAGAAACGTACAAAGCCATAAATTCAGTTTTACCTGCAGTTATCCCTAAGAATACAAAAAGTCCAGCTACGAGGTATTAACACCAACGTTCGTACAAGAATAAAAAGATAACGTCAGCAAAGTAAACGAAAATGAAAAATATTAGTCTTACCGTTGATTCTATCGTTCTATTCTACCGTTGTGTGTGTGTGTTTTTTTTTAACTTAATAATTAAGTAAATATTTTTTAATAATATTTTAATTTTTTTAATAATATTTAAATATATTAAAAAATTACGTATAAATAAAAAAAATAAATAAAATTTTAAATCATTAACAGAAATCCGAGCGGAAGCTCCCTGTCTAGCACCGCCCAAAAGCAACGAAAAGTCCTCCAGGCTCAGCAGAGTAATTACTTTCACAGATAACGGTTTGTTTTTATTGAAAAGGCTGATCAGCTGGGCTATTAAATAAAAGGATAAATAATCAGTAATTTTTTTTTTTTTTTTTTTAACGACCGAACGGCTAAAGAAAAAGTGTGCTGTCAATGTTAATCATAAACCGTAAACGTTACTCACTTGAATGTGAAAGTAAATGGTTACCGGACAGTAATGACTCTTAAGAAAACGTTTATAATTATCATAAAAGAAACGTTATTAATAAATATTATTTTTTTTAAAAACCAACATTTTCCCATTATTTTTTTAAAAAATTAATATAAATAAAAAAGATATTTTCAAATAAAGAAAGATTATTATACATTATAAAGGTGTACTCTGTATTGAACCTTTATTTAGTAAAATAACAACTTTTATTCCAAAGTTAATAATGGTCTCAGACTTGAATTATGACTGCTAAAGGGAAATAAAGAATTATTATTTACACATAATAACCCAGGTGTTAATATGAGTTTTATTAGCCAGCACATTTTAACCTTGTGCTAATCCCGATTTCATGAGTGTATTTAAGAATAAACCCAAATTTCGTAGAGAGCGCCCCACTCTTACACTCACATAGGTGAAATCTGTTAAGGGTGCTCCTGTAATTCTTACACCCTACTCATAAGAGCTACAGAATTTCATTAAGAGTTTTTCCAAAAACTCATCCTCCACAACATTACAGGACAAATGTACTCACATCATAGGAATGAGAAATAAAATAAATAGTGCATTTCTTACGACCATCATATAATTCATTTTTCTCATTAAACCCAATTCTCAGGATCTCTGATTTCAGGTTGGGATGTATCCTCATACATGACTCATAAATTTATGAGTTTTAATCTCATTCCTCTCGATGTATTCCAAATCATTTTCCCTTGTCAAAACTTTGTATAGTGGATCCACATTAATAACACCATCAATGAAAAAAAATCTCACAATACTGTATTTTTCTTCTAAGGATCTGAATTTATTGTTACAATTACAGTTTTGTACTCTACTAATTGTAGTAGTACTATCACAACAAATTAATATAGGTGGTGTTGGACTTTTTGCTCCTTTACTTAAGTCCCACGTGGGTGGGAAGTGAAGGAGGAGCACATTTGCAAGCCTATATAAGGAGGCCTGGGTTCTTAATTTAAGTGCACCAGTCAAATGCTTAGTTAGTAATTTTTGACTCTAGTTAAATTCCTCTGTTATCCATTTTTTCTAAAATGGAAAAATGTGTGAGTTAAAGTTTTACTAGTGGGGAAAGCTTTGTGGGTGTGATTGGGGTGAGAAGAGAAATTGTGTGATTGTAACAATTTTTCACATAGTGAATTTTCTTCTCTGGGTCTGGTGGTTTTTCTCTGTTTTGGAGTTTCCACGTAAATTTCTTGTGTTGTTATTATTTCTCTATTTTTCTTGTTACTCCTGCAAAGGGTAGATCCTAGGGGGGTGAATTTGGGAGGTCTAAATTTCCAACAATTGGTATCAGAGCCACTAGGTTCTTTTTGTGGGGTGGAGCTTTGGTGTGGTAGTGTGGATACGTATAGTCTAAGAAGGTTCTATTTAGGAGATTGGAAATTTTAAGTGTGTCCATTGTGACCCTTCAATCTTTCCTAGGAACTGACTTAGTGAGGTACTATTCATTTCTACGGTAAAAATTTATCAAGGCGATGTTAGGAATGAGGTGGAGAAATTGGTTTACACAAGGTGTTGAAGGGCAAATCAACAACTGAAGTCAGCAGTGATACTAGCGACTAGTGAAACGGCTAGTACAAGGAGCGGATTCGGCAAGTGGCTCCAAGTCAGTAAATGGAGATACTGGTATTGATGTTAACATTGTGTCTCTCTCCATGGAAAAAGGGACATGTTCGTCCTCATGGGATGCCGTTAATTCCCAAAGTTGCCATGATAGAGAATGTGTTAATGTTAGCAGGTCCACAAGTTTGCACACAGGCATTGGTTTGGCATTGATGCAGGGTGTGTGGTGGAAATTCATGTCGATGGATGATGAACTTTCAGGAAAGCCAAACATGTAAATTACACTATAATTTTCAGCAAAGTTATTTTCGACATGAGCCGAAATGAAATGTTTAGAATTGGTTTATTCTGAGTGAGTATGCTTTTTATGGTGAAGCATGATAGCGGAAGCTATGAAGATCTTCATTGAGGTGGAGTTTGGCTGTGGGACCAGTCAAAGTCGCAAGGTGGAGATTGTTGGACTTTTTGCTCCTTTACTTAAGTCCCACATGGGTGGGAAGTGGAGGAGGAGCACATTTGCAAGCCTATATAAGGAGGCTTGGGTTCTTAGTTTAAGTGCACAAGTCAAATGCTTAGCTAGTAACTTTTGACTCTAATTAAATTCCTCTGTTATCCATTTTTAATGGGAAGATGTGTGAGTTAAAGTTTTACTAGTGGGGAAAGCTTTGTGGGTGTGATTGGAGTGAAAAGAGAAATTGTGTGATTGTAATAATTTTTCACATAGTGGATTTTCTTCTCTGGGTCTGGTGGTTTTTCTCCTGTTTTGGAGTTTCCACGTAAATTTCTTATATTGTTATTATTTCTCTATTTTTCTTGTTACTCCTGCAAATGGTAGATTCTAGGGAGGGTGAATTTAGGAGGTCCAAATTCTCAACAGGTGGAGCTATTTTTTCTGTAAGGGAATCTCATATAATAACTCTTTTAACCAATTTACTTGCTCTCTTATTGAAGAAAAGCAACTCAACTTCCATAATTGACTATGCAAAAAATGCGGCAGTCAACCGATAGTTGTATCCGAAGTAAATATAAAACCGTTCGGAAAAGTTTTTTCCCGTGCATCTAAAGCATTGAACGTGAATTCAGCAGTTAACACCAACAAATTAATAAGATCCGGCTTTATTCCAAACCTTAAAGAAAAGAAAACCACAAATTAAAAGCCCTAAATGCACTGAACGTACACAACGTACATTAAATACCGAAAAGTTAATCACTTCTGACTTTACCCTCAAATAAAATTACACAATAATGTAATAAAAATTAAAATTAAAACAAAATCAGTTTATATTGAGCTATAAAATCTCACTTTTTTTAACGAGATTCAAGTTTTCAAGTTCTCTACAATATACAAAGTCTCAAATTCATCGATACAACAAAACTCTTCTTGGCTTGATTCTTTTAATATACAATAGCTAAACTGATTATAATATAATCCAAACTAATTTTACATAAATGATTAAGCTCAAAACTTCGCTCAAAGAATATCTTTACTATTTAAAAAATCTCACTAAAACATATATTTTCCCGTAACTTTTTCTATTCTTTTATCCATCAAACTCTTATAAATTATATATCAAAAAATAAGTCGTTAGACCTTTTTTTAAAATAGCTATGCTAGATGCGGTCGGCATATGCAAGTGAGATGTAAATGATTGTACGAGATGAATAAAAAAAAGTGATAAAAATAATTTTTTTTATGTAAGTCTTATATTAATTCATTTTTTTCAAAATAACTATATACCGCTTGTACAACCACGATTACAGATATCATTTTTCTTTTTAAAAATACCGTAAGTGCTAACCCCTCTAGATGATACTGTTTCAAATCAAGAAATAAAAGCCAAATAAATAAAACCTCGATAAAGCTGAAAAATTATGAAAGAAACGTACAAAGCCATAAACTCAGTTTTACCTGCAGTTATCCCTAAGAGTGCTAAAAAGTCCAGCTATGAGGTATTAACACCAACGTTCGTACAAGAATAAAAAGATAACGACAGCAAAGTAAATGAGAAGTCCTCCAGGCTCAGCAAAGTAATTTACTTTCACAGATAACGGTTTGTTTTTATTCAAAAAGCTCAGCTGGGCTATTAAATAAAAGGATAGAATCATAAACCGTAAACGTTACTCACTTGAATGTGAAAGTAAATGGTTACCCGACGGCAATGACTCTTAAGAAAACGTTGATAATTATCACAAAAGAAACGTTATTAATAAATATTATTTATTAAAAAATACCAACATAGGGTTTTGAAAACGAATTGCACGCAGGAGAGTATTCGGGGAAGAATCTCCAAGACTGGCCGGGGATCATACGGTGGTCATTCATTGCGGTACTCTACGCCTGGTTTGTCAAGTCCTTTGAGTCTATAAACGTGCCATGAAAACCATACGGTACCCTCGAAGGTAGCTTTACTGAAGCTTCTATCTGTAAATTCGTGGCGTTCACAATCTGAAGCTCGGACTTCCATGTCCTCTCGTCGTGGACGAGAGTAAGAATATACCCATCATCCTCCCTTTCTGAATGGGGGTCTCTTGGCAAGAAAAATGGCTCTCCGCCGTACCTTTTATCGCCGTATATATACTTCTTTACCTCCCCAGTTGAAAGATCGACCTTGGCGAACCCGGACACTTTTGGCCACGGTTCAGCAATGGCAAGGTAACCGTACCTTGTTTTCCTCCCAAGCTTGTTCCGGTTCACCATCCCGGCCTCTAGGTTCACCTGCTCGGAGGCCGAAATTATCGATCTCCGCGCCGACTCTCCAGTCTTCAAATTGAACCTGATTTCAGAGAGCACACTTTTCAAGCTCTCATCGCATTCGTTAAAAATGGAATCCGGCGGTGTCATGCATGAGCCGATCACCACGACCTCTTCAGACTCCTGTTCCTCCCAGGCATTCCACAAGTGAAAGCAAAACGTGTCTGGGGACTCGACCCAGAAAATATCTGACGCATTACGGGCATTTTTTGCGAGAATTCCGAACCGGGACTTCTTCTCCTTGTCGTAAATCACGGGAGAGCCACCTCTAATCATCTCGTCGAGCCTGAACACCACCTGTTGATCTGGAATCACCACAAAGTTCTCGGTGATTGCAAAGTCATGCACCATGGTAGGTACCGGCACTTGAATTTCAATGTCCGGGGACTTCTTTCCATCCGGAGAAAATTTGAAGTACTTGAGGTACGGTTTCTTGATAACGTCGTAGCTGAGAGCAAAGAGCTCTTTGGAAACTGGGTCGACCTTTGGGTGAGCAATCATGGTGGACTTGAGCTGGTTATCGAAATTGTAACGGCCTACGGTTTCAAGGTCCCCGGAGGTAGTGACTCTTACCTGATATGGCAAGTCGTCCTCCGACATGGCGAGCAGTCTCTCGTTGAAGTACACTAACGCGGCGTTGGCGACGCCGGTGCCATGGTTATTGTCCAATAGTCCGAAAAGCCCTCGAGCGTAGAATAAAAGAAGGCGTGCGACACCAGAGTGTCCGTGGAGCTCACCTATGGCCTTTGGGAAGACCGGATGGCCGAGTTCTTGCTCTTGGACGAATCTTTGTGTCTTGGTGAACCGGCACGCGTAGCTGGCGGAGTGGCCATGAATGGTGACGGCGTGAATCATGCCGTCGCCGTCGA
The DNA here is from genome assembly GCA_011037825.1 of Carya cathayensis. Taxonomy (NCBI): domain Eukaryota; kingdom Viridiplantae; phylum Streptophyta; class Magnoliopsida; order Fagales; family Juglandaceae; genus Carya; species Carya cathayensis. The sequence goes on from QGSO01000186.1 coordinate 1,635,000, forward strand.
AGAAGTGGTGGCCAGAGACAGGTTCAAATAGAGGGTTGGCTCCGTTTCGGAGGTAAACGCCGTTGATGCAGTCGGGGATTGTGCCGGTGATCGGAAGTGAGTGCAGAGCAGGTTGTTCGGGTACGGGAGCGAAATTTCCTGCAATCTGAACTTTTGGGTCCGAGGTTATGGGAAGTGGGTGTTGGCGCTCGAGCGAGAGCAACACGCCTTCGGCCATGTTCAAGGCCATGGCAGCAGCTCTTTGTAGCAAATTCCACTGTGGAGGAGGTTGATGGGAGCTCTGTTTTGGGAAATGAAGCACCGAAGAAGAGTATGAAGCACTGTTTGCGCTATTAACAATGCTTGCTCTTATGTTGTTGGGCTTCTTCAGGTAGATAGACCACGATGGAAAGCCCAAATCAGTGAGGCGAGGCATCTGGGCAGCCCAACTACTAGAGTTGGGTGTAGTTGAAGCAGCAGTCATGGCTTTGGGTGCAGTCTCTCAGATGACTGAAGACGAGAGGTTCTAAATAATCGGTTTGGTTTGCGAGAGAGAGAGAGAGAAGAGAAGAGAAGAGAAGAGAGGAAGAAGCAAGTTTTGAAGCGAAAAGGGTGAGCAAAGAGGTTATAAATAGGGCATTTGGAGTCTGGAGTTGTTTGTAAGAGAAGGTTTTCGTTTTGGTATAGAGGTCCACCTCAGACGTACGAGAAGACAACGTGATGGTCTGGTGGGAAGGACACTTGGAGATTGACGTTAGAGATTTGTCTAAGAGAATTATTATATACATGAAAAAAAAAATTATGTAAAGTAAATTTATAAATTAATATGATTTTATAAAATTTATTATATTTATTTTATAATTTGAGTTATTATATTAATTTATAAAATTTTTTTTATATAATTAAAATATTCTTCTTTTACGAGATGTATTGGTGTGGGGCCACTCAAACAGGGTTTGGAAGTTTGGAGCCACCACCATATGAGAGAGATCCTCTTTCTTAAAAAGGAAGAGAGACGCTGGGTACATAATTGGCGAGGACCTATCATTTAGGACATAGCTAGACACACTGATCAAGTCCATACCATTCCGGCATGCAATAATGCAAGCTTAAGCTAGTACATGCAATACCATGGTCATCAGGTCTTTTTGAGAAAATAATTATTTTTAAATATTTTTAAATGCCTTTATTATTATTAATAAATTATTTATTATTATCTTCGTTATTATTCACATATCTTTATATTTTCAATATCGGGACAGAGCATTAGTCACTGCACAGTTTGTTTCTAATATTGATTAATTTATCAATACTAGCCGTTCAGCCATCTTCGAGTGTATTGAAAATAAATAAAAAATGATCCTATTTCTCCCTCTCAAGTTAAAAACCTACTCTATAAATGTTCATGGAAAAATCTTTTTGCAAGCATAATAATATATTAATATGTGCATTAATCAGTTGTGATTGATCAAAAAGTTGATTTGATTGAAAACAGTGTTAATTTAAATTTTAAATGCGAAGGAATCAGTATTGGTTCGCAAATTAGTATACCACTTTACTTGTATGTAGCAAAACTCTATGTTCATTTAAGGTTTTTTACTTGTTTTATTTTTCTTTCCATCATATATATATATATATATATAAGGAAAATGCTATAAACTGTTTTTTTTTTGTTACTTAATAATTAAAAAAATGTTATTTAATAATATTGAGGGAAATTTCTTTTTTTTATAAATATTTAAAAAATTTTAAAAAATTCATTAAAAAAAATTGAATACAATTCTGAAGACAAATGTGTCGGTAAGCCTAGCATGATCCCTGCTCAAAGCATTGACCGGAAAATGTGTCGGTAGAGCCTAGCATGACCGAAAAGGACAGTTGTTTGATGTTATTTTCGTAGCTGCAAGTTGTCCACTCCGTACACGATGCATTACATCCTTCCAAGTTCGAAGACAAAAGTACATTTATAAAAAGCTACCTGAACACTACTTCTTGATTTTATAGGACTAGCGAATATGAACTCGATCGGAATCAATAATGCAATGGTTAGTGTGACATTATCCTTAGCCGCCGGCCCTAGCACGACCACTACAATAATTTTACTTTTAAGGGCAAAATTTATTAGAGACGAACTTTCATTCTTAAAAATAATTATTAGAGAAAAATTTTAAATTTCGTCTTAAAACATAGATGATTTTATAAATTTATTTAAATAAATAAATATCTATCTGAATTGCATCTTCTGTAATGAATTAGACCATCTTAAAAAGTTAAAATTATTCAAATAGCTAAAATTCTGTTCGAATAGAGAATTAATACCCATTTGAATGGTGTATAGTTTGTTCAAACAGATATTTTGGAAGGAAATTAAATTAAAATTTGCAGGGATTTTTTTAAGCCTGTCCGAATGGTGAACACCTCATTCGAATGCAAAAGCAAGTGTTTGAACATGATTGTTTAATTATACTAATATATTGTTAAAGAGGTTTAAAATATTAAAATATTAAATATTAAATATTAAATATTTTAACCAGTAATTTATTATCATTTTTTGCTAGTAAATTACACAATAATATAATAAAAATTACAATAAAATTAACATTTAAACGAAATCAGTTTAAATTGAGGTACTGAAATATCGCTCTCTTTAAAGAGATTTAAACTTTCTGTAGTATACAAAATTTCAAATTAATCGATGTAGCAGAACTCTTATTGACTTGACTCCTCTAAGATATAACGGTCTAATTAATCGTTGTATAGCTCAAACTAACTCTATACAAGTAGTTGAGTTCAAAGTTCTACCGAAAGAATATTTTTCTTTTATTTAGAAATACTTTTAAAAAATATTTACGTACAACTCTTTTTTTCTCTATCTATAGAATTTTCTTTGTATTGTATAAAAAGACAATACCATATGTTAAAACTTTCAAAGTAGTCTAGACGGACGCCCCCATTATATGGAGAACCAATCATGCAAGTAAAAAAGTAGCTGTTGTACATATGGCATTTGGGCAATAAAGAAGATAAATTAATAAAAAGAAGGAGGTCGGCCATCAACGATACTTATAGCATATTAGGCTATTTGCACGTAGCAACGGTAAAAAAATATTATTAATTAAAAAATACCAACATTTTCAAAATATAAAAAATATATTATGATTTATGGTGAATTAATATATTTACGAATGAATTCATAAATTAAAATATTTATATATGCAGAAGATGCTAGAATTGAATAACTAAAAACTATTTGAATAATGTCAATTAATGATATCCCAAAACTCTATGCACCACAATAATTTTAAAAATTATTTTTTCTTTAATTGCCTTTCCAAAACATTTGAATAATTGTGATGTTTGAATTATAAGTTTTTGCAATATTAGTATGATATTTTTAAATAAATTCTATTTTGTATGATTAATACCGTTCAAACTGTAAATAACATGTTCGATCGGTAAATTACAATTTATAAATCCATTCGAACAAAAACTAATCCATTCAAACACCAATTGAGTAATATAGTCTGTACGACCGTTTGAACAATAAAACATTTGTTCAAACAATATTAATATGCAAAACCCCGTTCGAACAAACAGAATTTTTGGAAATAAAAAGTCTATTTGAATGAACAAAATTTATGTTTGAACAGAAGTCATTTGAAAAATTTATTCGTTCATATGCATAAAATCCGTTCGAATATTCATTCCGTTCAAATATGGTCATTAATTTGAATAAAAAATTCTTATAGTTTGAACGGTACATGTCGGTTTGAACATATGTTTCAATTTGAACGGTTTGTTGAGATGAAAATGATTTCTTCCCAAAAAAATCCGTTCGAATGGTTTCAACTGGGTCAAACCAATTTTGTCCCTAAAAATGATTTTTTTAGCAAAAAAATAAAAAAAAAATCAATTTTTGTCTTTAAAAATATTTTGAGACGGTCTTTTCGAGACAAAATAGAGACATAACCAAAAATATTTTAAGATGAAATTTGGATTTTTATCTTAAAAAACCCAAGCTCTTGTAGTGGGCCACAACAACTTTTTGATCGTGCTACGAGAATTATTTGATTGCATTTGCACCGACATGAATGTTCATATGTATATATATAATCTTGTCTGATGTTTTGCTAACAAAAATAAATTTATTTCCATAACAGTTAATTCACACCTTAAGCCTAAGTTTGGATTGAAAAATTATATCATCTCATCTCATTATGATAATTTTTTTAAATTTTTACATAAAATATAATAAATAATTCAACTTTTTTAAATCTCAAAATAATAATAACATTAAAAAATAATATTATAATAATATTTTATTTAACTTTCAACTTTCATTTAAAACTATCTCGGAGCACTCTCACCAGATTATCCATATCCAAAAATAATCCTATTTTCTAACTATTAAAGAGAAAAGCTACTTGCATCGGATTATCTATAACCAAATTTTTTAAATCACAGTGTGGATGAGGGGTGGTTGTCCGATATACATATTTGTTGCTCTATTTTGGGTTGTCTAAAATAGAGGTTTGTGCAAAAGTTAGGCCATGTGCCTTGGTTGTTTTCATGGTGGTTCCGGCATGAGGTAGCGCCTTGTGGGGTGGCTTCCATGGTTTGCTCGTCTGTGGGGCATGGAGTAGGTATGGTGCCTTGCTAGGTGGTGCTTGGCTTAGTCGTTAGGTTGGCAAATGTGGGAGGAGCAAGAAAGAGGGAGGAAACCGTGATTAATTGAAAAGACGTGGGGGAGGTGATAATAGGGAAGAGAGAAAAATGGAGGGGGACGGCAACCATCGCAATGGGAAGGAAGGAGAGAGAATAAGATTTGACGTAGAAATTTGATTTGAATTATTTATTACTATATTAATAATTAAATTATTAATTATTTATTACAATATAATAAATAAATAGATAATTTAATATAGAGGTTTGATGTGAATAGTTAAAATTAAATTCATTTTATATTATTTTATTATTATATAATAAAAAAATAACTATTCTAAAGTAGAAACTAATGTAAATAGAATAATCAAAATCTAAATTTATCTTATATTTATCAAAATTATAATTTATATATATATAAAATTCAATAACAATGTTCTTATCTAATCTCCCTATTCAAATAATCACTAAATATTATTGATATAAAGGTCTGTCACATCCATTGACATAAAAATATATTGATGTTTTAAGGAATACTTTTTTAATAAATGGACATAACGAACTCCACAATAAGGCATGCATGCTATACACCACGACATGTAAATACCATACGCCCACTGCTGAGAGCTGACCTTTTTTAATTTTTTTATATTATTTTTTAAATACTTTTAAATATTTTTAAAAATAAAAAATGTAATATTATTAAATAATATTTTTTTTAACACCTAAAAATATTAGCAGTAAACTCGGGTGGGATCTCAACATTTTCCAATATTATATATAGACGATGGAAAATGTTAATGCGTTGTTTAAGTTTATTCACTTATTTTGATAGTTTATATATTTAATTTTTTTATTAAATAATTAAGGAAGTAAAATTTAATGTATTGCTATATTTTTTTTATTTTTTAAAAATATTTAAATATATTAAAAGAAATATAAAAATATATATATATATATATAAAAAAGCAAGTTTATGCGGGGACTAGCATTACTCATAGACGATAACTCATTCATGCAGGTTATTACTGTACATACAAACAAAAAAGACGCGTAACCGCTTCACGTTCTCTCGCCCAGGGTTTTCTCTCTACTGTATCTCTCTACAGTAATCTAGCGATCAGAGCTTTCTCGCCCAGGGGAGGGCTGGAGCTTTGTCTCCTCCCTCCCTCAGCCTGTCCAGCCGGTGTATTTATGGCTTTTTCCTTAGTTGTTTTTAGTTTTCCGATAATAGTAGCTAGATGTTCCGATCTGCTATTATCTGGCCGTTTTCAACAGCCACACGCCCCTCCATCAGACTCCCCAGCCGCCGATCTATAGGTCGGTGGAAGAAAACTTTCTTTCAGTTTGACGCGTGTAGTTCACACGCAGCTTCCAATGCGCGCGGGCCTCACGCGCCGCCGCGTCTATGGGTGTTTCCAGGTGTCATGCGCGGCGCTTCCGGGACTAGGGACTTCGGACCTTTCAGATCAGTGTGTTTTTTTGTTCTTTAGTGTCGCACGTGACCTTCACGTGCCACCACTGTCGGCGGTGGTACTTCGCCGGTGTATCGGATCATCTTCAAGCCACTTTTCTCTTATGTTCCTGTTTTTCCTAACCAGTGATCAAGATAACGTGTTCGTGATAGTCTCCTACAGTTAGATCGGATCAGCAAAATGCAGCGCACTTTTCTGGACTGCGGCTTTTAGTCGTAGGTTTATAGTCTGTTTATCAGACTATGTTGTAATCGCTTTTATGTGGCATCCCCATGTGGGATTGGGTTGGAGCCAATCTTTTGGCGAGATAACCCGTCTTGTTGTTTTTATTTCTAGCGCTGATTTTGTTTGTTCTGGGAAGATTGTTGGAGACTCTCATCCCACTGAATCTTGTGTCATTGTAACTACATAGTTTATCTATGAAATAGCTTGCTTGCCGAGAAAAAAAAAAAAAAAAGTTATTACTGTACATGGATTTCGACTAGTTGAAGTAACCTGAATGACGAAAGGAAAACGTCACTGCAATCCACTTGAAAATAACGAGGTGACACTCCATTGCTGACCATAAAGCTAGGCATGTCCACAGCTCTCATCCATTTGGTTGGCAATGACAATTAAACTACCCCAGTGGCTACCCCAAATGGGAAATGCTATGTACGGTGACACCGATTTCTTTTTTATTTTTTTTAATAGTTAAGTAAATACTTTTTAATAAAAATGTAAATATTTTTTAATAAATTTATAAATAATATTTTTTAATAAATTTATAAATAATATTTTTGAAAAATAACTTTTTGAATAATATTTTTGAATAAATTTATAAATAATATTAAAAAAAATAAATTTGTAAATATTTGTAAATAAATTTATAAATAATATTTTTTAAAAATTTTATAATTTTTATTTACTTTTTAAATTTTTTTATTTAATTTTAAAATATATTTAAAATAAAAAATAAAAACAAATTAGTTTTTTCCGTGGATGTTTAGGTAAACTCCCTGGGGACAAATAAATTACTACATGATGATCGATTAGTTTCTTAAGCAGTCCCATCGATCTGCATGCAATAATAATTTTCTTAAGAGGTTAAGAGTATTTTAAATATTTATTTGTAAATAATATTAAAATAATTTATAAATAATATTAAAATTAGATATAGTGAATAATCTATAAATATTAATGAATTTTTTATGAATAATAATTAAATAGATTAAAAATAATTGTATTTTTAGATAGGTAGGGTTAAATATCTGCATTATTTGAATTTTTAGTTATTTTTATTCACTATTAATGGTCTGAAATATTTGGTGCAATCTTCCATTTTGATCATCGTTAAATTAATGTTTTGTCATGGCAACGTAGGAAAAACTATGAACCGACATAGCAAGGGAGCTAACTAATTGTCGATTACAAAAGTAGAAATAAAACATGAACAAAAGAAGGGAGGTTAGTTGCAGACGAATAGTACGGATACGTCATGGGACTTGTCACATACAAATTTTGGAAAGAAAATGTGATCATGCATGCGCACGTACGTACGCGCTTTCGCGTATACAAAAACCATGCAATAATATTACAGCCCATGTCTACGTACGTAGGACACAGACCTTCAAGCGATCGAAGGGCAGCAGAAATAGTACTGTCCTGCGGAGGAAGACATGCATATATGCAGTGACGATCCCAGACAATCCCTTCTCAAGCATCTTAATTTCCCTCGTCTTAATTATCATCTTATTTATTTCTTAATTTGCCGCATTCCCACTTCTCAACAGATTGCAGACATCTTTACTAAAGGTCTTACCTCTGCTCGATTACTACTAGCCACTTATAAAAAGACAAGGTAAAGGTGTGTCCCACCCATTTGTTTGTTGGGGGGATGTTAACAGATATGCAGATCATGATGAACACTCCAGCTATGGAAATCTGCAGACAACTGTCAACAGCATCCCTGCAATAATATGAAAGCATCATGTCTGCCTCTAAGGACAACAGTAATGCAGATCAAGACTCGTAAGGAAATATCAACTGAAACGGTTGGTTACAACCTTGAGAAGAAGACAATGGACGGAATAATCGGCCTAAAGTTAGCGAAATTTACAAGGCAATATACAAAGATGATCTTACAAATCTATACTAGACCTTATAAAGCCAGACTACGAAAGGTACTAATGTTGACTAAAGCTTCCAAGTTTGTCGGGATCTGGACTCTCCTCACAGCCACTAAGATTAGATACTAATAATATCAGAAGCATCAATGGCTAAACAACTAGAAAGAAAATCAAGAGATTGTTGCCACCATTGAAGAGAACAACCAAATCCACTTTTAGGTATTCAAGACTTACCCTCTTCAAAATATCTTATCATCAGACAACACACGTACACAAATTAATATAAAGCACCCAAAAGTACCGAACACTATATCTACTATATATAAGTGCAAATCCGGCTACTACAGTAATTTTGTCTAACTTTTTTTCCTAATTTACCCTTGCTTCTATTCTTAAATTACGTTCTGATTATTTTTATATTTTCAATTTTATCGCTACTTCATATCCAAATTCAACAACTTGTATTTGTCGTTTGCTTCACCGACTTAAGTATTATTATCTATTTACATTTTCGTTCTTATCGCTTCATTTGTAAAATTGAAACCAGGTAGAAACAGCCTCAAATATCAAAACTCAGTATTTTGGTTTCATTTCTGCTATCTCTATTTTCACTTTCTTCAAAGAAAAATCTACGTGTGTTTGGAATTGCTCCTCTTCCTAAATCTCGATATTTTTGGGTAAACTTTTTATTCTTTCTTCTCTCAATACAAATTAGTCAGTGAATTTGTTACGATATCATCACATGGATCATTCGCATATTCATGACAGAAAAAAAAAATCCAAATAGAATAAAAAGCAGATTTCCATATACGATTAAGTGGATTGGTACTTCACAGAAAATAACTCCAATAAAATCAAACGAATCCATACAAACATGACACCAAAAAACAACCCGCCCAATGATAGTGAACAAAATATTCCGATTTTCATAACTTCAGTAAGGAAATCTTTTGATTTGCTCGCTCGCAGTTTAGGAACGAGGGAGATGCAGAACGAAAAAGTTTTTAGGATTTTGTGTATCGGTCAAACGACGTCGTCTGAAATTGAGGTTATTTTGGACTCTTTATTCTTTATATGTGCAAACCAGAGAACTTTAGGAATTAGCCATGTAAAAAAATTCTTCCAAATAAATCTAAATTGATAACTATTCATAAAATTCTTGAAAAAAAAAAGAGATCAATCTGTATTATTTTATATATATTTTTTCTTCATTGTTTTAATGATTTATTCTTATTGATTTCTTAAGATATATAATTTTGAAAGTCTAATCTTTGTTTTATTTTCCTAAGAATTGAATTGTTTATTTACTAACAACAAATTTATAATAGAAAAATTGAAATCGTTAAAAAAAATTAGTATTTTATTTTTGTGTCTTAATAGTGCTAAAAAAAGTTATGAAAATTTTTGAAGTAAATTAAAATGATATGGTTATTATTATTAAAGTAAGAATTAAACAGATCTCTATTACTAAATAACATGGTGTAGAATATGTTGATATATATATATATATATGCTATAACATTTGTAATTGTTTATTTTTTTTAAAGTTATATAATCATGAAATTTTTTTTATACATATTTATAAATAAATGTTTGATAATTACTGAAAAATTATCTTCTCACAAAGAAGACAAGATTTAATAACATGTTTCAATAATCTGTTAGTATAGTCCATAATTTAAAAATATTTTCTGCCATATAAATATGAATAACAAATCTTATATTAATAACATTGTTAGTAGTGTTATTAATACCACTATTAATAAGAAATTTCATTTCATGCAGCATTTTATTAATTTTAATTTTGTCTTGTTAGTGGAAAGGCTATAATGAAAACTAAAAAAAATAAAATAGAGTTTCTAATGTTTTTCATTGTTGTGGTTGTTTTACAACCTTTTATTTGTTTTTCTTTTCTTTTTCTTATATGTTTTTATTAAAAATAGTATTGATAATATATTTCATTTAACACATTATTTTTTCCTTCCAAATTATGGATGTTATATATTTGTTTACCTAGCTACTAGCACATAGTTCTTTTAAATTTTATTTCACTTAGTATATAAATTCTACATAAAATTGTAGTAGGAATTTAAAATTAAAAAAAATAAAGTTTACATTATTGTAAAATTTTATTTGCTTTAATTTATACATTAATAATTATTACAAATTTAATAATAATGTTTAGAATTTACTATTGTAGCATCGAAAAATATAAAAGATGATGATTGAGTTGTGGCTAGCCGCACAATAGGGCAAAATGGGAAAAACAAATCACAAAATGGGCTAGATTGGAATTTACTTAGGACAATATAGTACTAGGAGTGAACACTGACTTAGTTTGAATTCAAATTCGAATTTCGACTCTGATTTATATAGGTTCTAATCCGACTCCGACTCCGACTTGTTGGAACGGAGTCGGGATTTAGACTTTCAATTTTGGACTTTTTTTTAGCTTCATATTCAACCCATTTAAAAATTTGTCATCAACTTTAAAAAAAAAAAAATTAAAAACTAAAACTAAATCACTCACTGCTAATTTACTTTTATACTAGTATCTAACTTATTTTTATACTAGTCTTATACTATAGTGTCTAAATTACATGTTATCATACTATAGTATTACATATTATTTTTATTGTCTAATTACATGTTATTATACTATAGTATTACGTGTTATTATATTATACTAGTGTATAACTTATTTATAAACTAGACTTATTTCTAGTGTTTAATTACATGTTATTATACTTTAATAAATTGATAATATGTGTTATTAACTTATTATATTAGATTTATTAGTTAATTCTATACTAGTGCCTAATTTATTTATATACAATACTTATACTATATTGTTTAAGTACATGTTGTTATACTGATGTCTAACTTATTTCTAACTTAATTAATTATATACTAGACTTTCTAATTTCTAATTACATGTTATTATACTTTAATAAATTAGTATATGTGTTATTAACTTATTATATTAGACTTATTTAAATACTAGTGTCTAACTTATTTCTATAGCAACGAAAAGAGTATTTGGTTGCTAATACTCTTTTTACCAAATACTCTTTTTGTTGCTATTAATTGGTCGCAAAAATTAATTTTTCTTGTAGTGAATATCGAAGTTGGAGTTAGAGATGGAGTCCAATTTTTGAATTTTTACTCAGCCTTACAATATACTATTCTTGGGTCTTTCAAAAAGATCAATAAAATATATATTTTTTTATAAGTAAAAGATCATGACTAAAATAATTAGAATAGATTAGGTTAAGAATATTAAATAAATGATTAAATCTATATATTCTCATCAATTTAACATTTTAGAAGTATAAGTGATAATTTTACATAATATCAAAACAAAAGTCCTAGTTATTCGAATCCTAACTCTACATCATTTAATTAAATACTTCACGTGTTGTACCACCTATTGATAATGAACTTTTAAGACATAGTAATTTTACAATTTACATAAGATCTAAGTAAACTAATTCAGTGTGTTTCACGCTGTAAATTTTAATTAGCTACTTATTATAAATTAAGGAAAATCAAGAAGACCTAGCTTCCACAATCGTTTTCTTCGTAAGGTAGTTCGCTATTTGCTGTTTCTGATTAATTAGTGCTCACCTTTATAATCATCCTGTACGTACATGTGCGTACGTAAATAAACTCTCAACAGAAAAAGTTAAATACTTGTTGAAAAAGAAAAATCTTTTATTTTGTTTTTTTAAAACATTTTTTTACACCTTTTAAACATTGAAAAAATAAATAAAAATCATAAAATTATTAAAATACTGTTATTTAATCATTAAGTAAAAAAAAAAACAAAAGCAAATAAGTGGGAATCATCGGGACATAATTATATTGGTGACTAACATTTTTGTGTTAAAAACATCACGAATTAGATAATTAAATGTTTTAGCTAGCCATAAAGGGATTATATCAAAATAAATTTATAAATAGACATGATTTATTCATGTGATATAATGTTAAATTGTAAAATTACTTTTATTATACAGTAAATTTAACGTATTATATAAAATTATATTAATTTACATATTTACTTTTGTGAGATGATTTTTTATGATCGTAGCACTAATTCTCATGTATTAAAAAAACTGGGATAGCATTAATGCTGTGTGGTGCATGGACATATAATTTGATGATCTTATGTAGATTAGTATATATCTTCCACGGGTTTTATCTCGTGGGTGATATGTTTCCAAATAGTGTTGTTCTTTTTCTAGGCAATTAAAGAATTTTTTTTTTTTTTTTGAAACAAAAGTAATTGTATTCATTCTTCAAACATTCCTACAAGGTATATCAAAGTTTACAAATTCTTGTATCTCACGAGGATATCTCTCCATCCAAACTGTTTCCTCAATTACAAGAAAAGAAAACTTTGCAAGAAAATGAGCAACATTGTTGCATTCTCTATGATTGTGTGTAACTGTCCATTGCTTCCTGCTGCCCAACACTCCTCTAATTCTTCTATCATCTATCCATCCTATTCCCAACTCATTTCCTGTTTATTAACAGCTTTGACTACCGTAAGAGCATCACCTTCAGCTGAACTTTGATCAAATTCAGCTCAGCACATAATTTCATAGCTCTCCAGAGTGCATGTAGCTCAGCTAACATAGGATTACTTATATTCAGCTTCGTGCAACACAAAGAAACTAACACTTCACCATGATTATCCCTTATAACTACTCCAATCCCCCCTCTATTTTCTTTTTCTTTCAAGGCAGCATCCCAGTTAACTTTGACAAAATCCCCCACTAGTGCCTTCCAACGTAGCTCCCTACTGGCTTGAACTCCATTAACTACTCCCCTTCTCTGCTCTCCTGTGCCTGTTGAAATTCTTCCAAACAAGCAGCAGCTTCATTAAACACCACATCAGGAGCCTCAAACCTATTTTCAAAAACCAGACTATTCCTTTGTAGCCAAATTCTTCTTAGAACCACAGCCACTACTTCTAGTTCTTCTTGATTCAGTTTTTGAGTCCATTCAAACCAGATCTCCATCATATCCTTCTCTATGATCGACCATTTCTACACATGACTTCTTTTGCTTGCCCAAACATCTGTTGCTCCAGAGCAACTCCATAATGCATGAGTTACTGACTCATCCTACCTCTTACACACTGGGCAACTAGCCTCTTTTATAATTTTTCTATGAAACAAATTCTTCTTTGTTGGTAAACTGTTATTCAAAACTTTCCATATAAAAACCTTTACCACCCTAGGGATATTTAGTTTCCACAGCACTCTCCATCCCTCTGTCTCTCTACTTGATCATAATTCACCCATTTCTCTTCTTCTTCTATCTACTTCAACATGGTATGCACTTCTCACACTATAAATCCCATTCTTTGAAAAAGCCCATATCTGCTTATCAGGCAAACCAGAAAGACTAATAGGCAATTTGCACACCATATCAACTTCTTCCTTGTTCAAAACTTGCCTTATCAACTCAGTATTCCATTCCCTACCCCCTTCTCTGATTAATTCTTCCACCTTAGCTTCAGCTTGTAACACAGCCACTGGTGACTGAATTTTAAAAGTAGAAGCTTGAGGAATCCACCTGTCCCCCCACACTTTAATGCTCCTTCCATTGCCAACTCTCCATACCAAACTTGTTTTCAGCAAGTCTAAAGAGCCCCATAAACTTCTCCATAAAACTGAGGGTTTGAAACCTAACTTTGAATGCACTATGTTTGATCTTTTGAAATACTTCTCTTTTAATACCATCGCAACCATTGATTGAGGAGACACCATCACTCTCTAGCATTGTTTTGCTAACAATGCTTTATTAAAAGCTTCCAGTTCCCTAAAATCCAATCCCCCTTCAGATTTTGATAGCCCCATTTTTGACCAACTTCTCCATTGGATTCTTTTATCATTCTCCTTGAAACCCCACTAGAACTTTGCTATTTGAGAAGCTATCTTCTTGCATAACTTTTTAGGCAGCTTAAAAACACTCATAAATTAAGTTGGAATTGCTTGTATCACAGCTTTCAACAATATTTCCTTACTCGAGGGGGACAAAAAATGATTCTTCCAACTATTCAGTTTCTTCCATATTTTTTCGTTGATACTGCTGAATGAATTGTATCTGGACCTACCAATCATAATTGGTAAGCCTAGATATTTCTCACAACTATTTTGTACCCGAGCCCCACAATCCTTCACAATCCCTTCTTTCACATTTACAATGACATTAGAACTGAACAGTATGGTGGTTTTATGCTTATTTAAGCTTTGTCCCGAGGCTTTCTCATACCTCTCCAGGATCCCACTTATATTCTTCCATTCCTTCCAATAGGCTTTCCCAAATATCAAGCAATCGTCTGCAAAAAGCAAGTGAGTTACCTTCATACCACCTCTAGCCATTGAAACCCCTTTTAATTCATTTCTCTCCCTTGCCTACTCTAGTAAAGAACTTAGGCCCTCAGCACACAGAAGGAAAAGATAAAGAACTTAGGCCCTCAGCACACAGAAGGAAAAGATAAGGAGAAAGTGGATCTCCTTGTCTTTGTTCTCATGTGGGTATTACTATCTCACCAGGCCTACCATTCACTAGTACAACATAAGAAACTGAAGAAATACACTACATAATCAGACTTATCCACTTGTTCCCAAACCCCATTTTTCTCATTACTGCCTCAAGATACCCCCACTCCCCCCTGTCATAAGCTTTGGAAATGTCAAGTTTCACTACCATACTTCCCACTCTATCTTTCTGTCTTGTTTTCATGGTATGAATTATCTCATAAGCAGCAATTATAATGTCAGAAATCAACCTTCCTGAAATAAAAGCACTCTGGGATTTTGAGATAACCTCATCCAACACTTTCTTCAGTCTGTTTGCAAGTACTTTTGCTATAATCTTGTACAAACATTACACAAACTTATTGGCTTGAACTCATTCACACTCTTAGGTTTAGCCACTTTAGGAATTAAAGCTATAAAAGTTTGATTAAGGGACTCATCCAGCCTATCTCCATTCAAAAAATCCAAAGCAACCTTACTTACATCATCACCCACCACATGCCAAAATGACTGATAAAAGCATGCCCCAAAACCATCAGGTCTTGGGGCTTTCAATGAACCCATCATCTTAATTGCTTCCTCTACATCCTCTATTTTGAATTGCTTTTCTAGAAAATCATTCATGGCATCTGTAACTCGAGTCTCTACAGCCTGCACACACTATTCAATCATCTCCTTTGAAGGCTTTGCACTAGTATAGACTTAAGAGAAATGAGCTTTAAAAGCATCAGCAACACCCTCCTGATTTTCCCTTGACCTTGACTGCCCATCTAAGATCGATACTATTTGATTCCTCTTCCTTCTTTGATTAGCGCATTCATGGAAGAATTTAGTGTTTTTATCCCCAAGATTGTACCAATTTCTTTTTGCTCTTTGCCTTCATTTAACATCCTCCTGCTCCAATAAATCCCCCACCCTTTCTTGCAAACTTTTAAGCTCTAGTATATTATTATGGGTTAAGGATCCTTGGACTTCCTTAATTCTCTTTGTAAGCTGCTCTATTTCCTTTCCCCTCCCCTTATCTCTCCTTTTAAAACAATTAACTAAATAGCCACTACATGCCTTCAGTCTAGCTTGAACTCTTCAAGCCATCCCATCAGATGGTTGCCACTTTGCCCATCCTTGCCTTATCACTTGCTCACATTCTTCTTGTTTGATCTAGCATGCTTCAAATCTGAATGGAAACTCCCTTCTTCTTTGTTTAATCTCACTCTCATTCAAAGATAACATAATAGGAACATGATCTGAGCATCTCCCTGGCAATCCTTCTACCTTCGTCTCTTTATACAATGATCTCCACATACCATTTACCACAAACCTGTCCAGCCTTTCTTTGTTAAAAACTGCTCAGACTGTTTATTAGACCAAGTAAAGACATCTCCACCACAGCCAATATCAAACAGGTTACAATCCTCTAATACTTCTCTAAACTGAGTCAATTGAGCTTGAGCCCGAAACTTTCTCCCTATCTTCTCATGTTGATACAAAATCTCATTAATTAAAATACCCTCCCACATACCATGCCACATTACATCTTGGCTTCAGATCTCTCAACAGATCCCAAGATAGTCTCCTCTTCCTTGTCTCTGGATAACCATAGAACCCAGTAAATATCCACTCCCTACTTTCCCCTTTTCCTCTCACTACCGCACTCACATGCCATCTTGAATAATTCACCACCTCCACTTCCTCATCCATCTTCCAGTATAAAGCCAAACCTCCACTCCTCCCATTTGAATCCACCGCAAGACATCCTTCCATACTAAGCCTCCTTTTCAGAACCACCATTCTATTTGCACACACCTTAGTTTCAATAACAAAAACCAAACTGGGCTGCTTCTTCTTAACCATCAGGCTAAGATCCTAAACTATCCGAGGGTTCCCAAGCCCTTGGTAGTTCCAACTAGTTCCAACTAATAATATTCATAATGCTATAGCAACCACCGCCTCTAGGATATTCTCAATCTCAACCTGCTCACCACCACTTCTAAGTTTTTTCCCAACCAACTCCATCACATTCCCACCCTCCACACACTCATAGTCATGTTTAGAATTAGATCCAGGAGAAACATGCTTACTTGACTCAGGTCTAGCTCGAGCCTTCCTATTCCATCATGTAATCTTTCCTCCAACCTCCTTCTTACAGATTATTGCATTCCCAACTAGGTCCTCCTTTCTTGCTTCGAGATTACTGGATCTAGTCAGACCCTTCTCAGAACTCTCTTGCTTAGTCTGCACACTAGTCACCAAGTTCATAGGCCTCTTAATCTCTTCATCCAGCAAGTTATATTGCTCACCCTCCAAGCATACACCCCCTCCAGAGACCTCCCTTACACCCCTCAAATCCACCTTTCCAACTGTAGTGTTTCCCTCATTATTCTTCCCAATAGAGTTTTGATCTGAGAATTCAACATTCTCTTCCCCCATTTCCTTCTGCTTCTGCTCCCATTTTTTCATAGATCCCTTCCTGCTCATCGGCATAGTTCTCAACCAAACCCAATACTGCCCCCCCACCTCCCGTTCCTCCTCACCACAACCTTTGTTATCATGCACAATCCTACCACATCTAAAGCACAGTCGAGGAATCTTCTTATACTGAAAAGGCACCCAGCACCTTCTACCTTCTACCATGATTGTTCTCCCCCTAGCCACTGGCGTTTTTAGATCACACTCTATCTTAACTTGCAGACAACGCCCCCACGCTGATCCATCCTCCTAAACATCAACCTCCTCAACTTTCCCGATGGAGCTCCCAATCAATTCTCCCATACTCTGATTCATGTAACTTAGTGGTAGATTCATCATCTACACTCACAGACTTGCATGATCAAAGTCTAGCAGATTTGGTTGAGTCTTTCCATCAAACACCTTCAACACAAATAGGTGGCCATCGAACAACCATGGACATCCCTCCAAAACTCTAAGTTTATCACACTGATTTACAAACATGATTACAAAACAATTGCTACCGATTTCATAAAACTCCATCGGTTTACCTACCTTCCAGATCTTCTCTATTGTTGATCTAATGATCTCCTTCCCAATCCTTCTTTCCGAACATATTTTCCCTACCAGACTCTTTTCCCCCTTTGTTTGTAATAAAGTAATCTGTTCCTTCTGAACCTCTATCAGTTTATCCTCATCTTCGTTCAACCTCAGTCTTTTCCACACCTGTTCGATCTCCTCCATCCTCCTTTGCTACCTACTTTCGTAAGCAGAATCTCCTTCCTCCTTCCTTCACTAGAAGCAGAAGACTGTAACTAACTTCTCTTCAATTAGCTTTCCAGAGAGAAAAACGGTTGAGAGAAGATTCCGGTTCTTTGGCAATTAAAGAATTCTAATTAATTAAACATCAACCATATAATTAAAGGGTTGTTTGGATTAAGAAATAATATCCTTAATTTATCTTATTTTATTATTATAATTTTTTTTAATTTTTACCTAAAATATAATAAATAATTTAATTTTTTGAAATCTTAAAATAAAAATAATATTTTATTTAATTTAAAATTATTTTATCTCATCATCTATTGTAAATAGGGGTGCTACCCGCCCCCTCCCCGGGGCGGGGCCACCCCCACCCCATCCCCCGCCCCCGCCCATGCGGGAGGACATTTTTTTCCCCGCCCTCCGCCCTTGCATGGACGGGGGCGGGGTACCCCGTCTGGTAACGGGGGTGCGAGGGTGGACCGTCCCCCGTCCGCCCCCCGGTTTAAAAAAAAAATACAGACTTACCGGCCGGCCGGGGGGGGGGGGGGGTCTGCCATCTGGATTTCGAGAGGAGGGGGCCTGCCGTCTGGATCGGGAGGGAGGGGGGTTCTGCCGTCTGGATTGGGAAGGGGGGGGCCTCCGTCTGGATCGGGAAGGGGGGGCCTCTGTCAGGATCGGGAGGGTGGGGGGACTGCGTCTGGATCGGGAGGGAGAGGGGGGGAGTCTGCCGGCGGGGGCGGGGCGGGGGATCATATACGGGCGCCCGCCCCCGTGTGGCCGGACGGAGTAATCCGCCCCGCCACACAGGGGCGGGATAGCAGCAGGGCGGGTGATTGAGCCGAAATATTGCATATTTTAGCTATTTAAAACCAATGTATTTCAATTACTTCGTGACATTATTTATTGGTTTTAGATGGAAAAATAGTTAATAAGCATAAATTCGAGTTGTGATTTTAATTGATTAATATCATGTTTATGCTTAATTTTATAACTATGATTTAATTGAAAAATATTTCCTCACATATATAATATATTTTTAATAATTTTTTCCTTTTAATTTATTTCGAGTGTTATTTTAATTTTTTTCAGTTCAAATAAAATTCACGAGATCCGGTTCTGAGTCACGACACATGCAATATCAAAGTCTAAGAAGGGGGCTGAAACCAAATGGAAGCACTGGATTTTCAAAATTTACGGAAAGAGAATCGGTGATGATTTAAAGAATTGGCTGGTTCTACTCTTTTATATTGGAGGTGCCGTGATTTAAGGAGGAGAAAGGAGAGACATGGGACACTTGGTCTTGACGTTGGCGGAGAGAGCTGGACTCTTAGAGTGAAAAGAAATGATGGAAGAGGGCTGAAAGTCAAGGGAATTTGCTGGAAATAAAAGAGGAAGTGGCACACAAGTGGACTGAAGAAGAAGAGGAGATATTTCACGAGGCTGTTTACTCCAGTCCTGCATCCTTGAGTAGAAACTTTTGGAAACACCTATCTTTGGTATTTCCGTCTCGAAGTAAATAAGAGCTTGTAAGCTATTATTTCAATGTGTTCATGCTGCGGAGGCGTGCTGCTCAAAACAGGTCTAATTTGCTGGACATAGACAGTAATGATGATGAGTGGCATGGAAGAGGCTCTTATGAGGTTGGCGAGTCAGAAGAAGATGAGGACTCTGCTATCGAGTCACCTGTTGATCAAGATACCCAGGCTGAATCCTCTGAAGAAGATGATGGTAGTGATGATGATGATGACAATGATGACGCCAACAACAAAGATGGTGGCAATGGATCTGGTAGAGATGTTGTTCTTAAAGAAGATGGTGGGATGAATTTTCTTTCAGATGCACACATTAAGTTGAGGGATGAGAGAAAATTTGACCCCTTGGTTCAGCATGTGGATAAGACTTCAGGGAGTTTTTGCTTTGTGTCGTGTTGTTAAGAAGAATGAGCACACACAAAAGATGAATGATCATGTAGAGCCAAAAGCTAAGATGGCAGGGAGCAGTTTGAGTAATGGGGATCACACCTCCATGACAATTCTAAACGTGCCCATAAGCATTCCCAATGAAATTCTCTCTCAAGCAAGTTACCCATGCAATGAGAGTCAGTATTCTAGCCCTATCACTTCTCCTTATGAAGTTCATCCTATGGCAGAGTCTGAGCCTGCTTTGATGAAGACAAGTCCTACAAATTTCTGGGTCCCACCAGAGCTAATTCTTGATTCTTCAAAGGACTACCCACAAGTACAAGAAGCTGCATCTGAATACCCTCCACAGTACCAGTAGCCAAGCTCGTCAACTTCTTGGCCACCATACGAACATGCAGAAAAGCAAGGAAAAGCAGCACATGAAACACATGCTGGAACATGCACTTGTAGAAAATAGAAAAGCAGTGCAGCAGAAAAACACATGCAGTAGAAACATGCATCAGTCACGGAAAAGAGAAGAATTTCCACCGAAAACAGTTCACAACATGCATGCAGAAAAATAATGCAGAAAGTAACATGCAGAAAAGCAAGGAAAAGTAGCAGTTCGGCACATGCAAGACAGCACAACCAGCAAAAAGAAAATCAATAAACACGGCAGAAGCTGAAATCACGGCTGGAACTTGGACAGCTGCAGAAAAAAATAAAACACTTAGCAGCTCTCATCACACTTAAAGCAGAAAATAAAGCAGGAAAACACAGCACATGCAGCAGCATCAATCACGGCACTTCAACACACAAATCTGCAAACCATGACAGCAAACCAATACAAGCATCACGCACGGAGTGATCTATGGGGAAGCAATTTTTTTCGGTTATAAAAAGAGATAGCTGGATAGAGAGGAGAGAAGAACACACATACAGAATTTACTCTAGACTTGAAAGAAGAGGATTTTTTTCTTGTATTCAGTTTTACGTTGCATAAAAAATTACTCTGTTTTCTCGTTTTATTTTTCTGTTCATTTTCATTTGGAATCAATTTTTGTTACAACTTTCATTTGAAACTTAAGGAAGCAAGTTTTCTTTCCACGTTATAGAGAAACTCTCTGTTTCTTATTCAATTCCATTTTCTATTTTTTTCGGTATTCACAGAACCAAGCGACAGCTTTAGTTTTTCTTCATCATTTTATTTTTTTGTTCTTTTCTTTAGCTTGTTGGAGAGCTGCAGACCTAAGGAAGGGGTTGCTAGTTTTCTTTTCAGTTTTTAGTTTTTACTTTTCTTGCTATGGGGTTCCGGACTTAAGGAACAACGGCAGTTTTAATTTTTTTCGTTCTTAGTTCAGCACTTGTTTTTTTTTTTCTTTCGGTCGGTGGTTTTAGTTTTCTTTCGTTCGGCATTATTATTTTCTTTTGAGTTTTAGCTTTAGTTTCTTTTTCGTTTCAGACCTCATGAGAGGCGGCTCCTTTTATTTTTTTTGGCTGTTTTCTTACATTTTCGTTGAGTAGAGTCGGCGGAAGCACTCAGTTTTATTTCTGGTCTTTTGTTATTCATTTCTTGGTGGTTGTCGGCTGCGTTATTATTATTTTTTTCTCTTTTTGATTTACGTTTGTAGCTTCTTCTTTTTCGGTTCCCAGCCTTATCTCTTAACTCTTAGTGATAGTCGGCTGGTCACTATTATTTTCTTTTCCTGCAATTTTCATTTCAGGAGTCGGTGGAAAGCCTGCTCTCTCTCTCATTTTATTTATTTTAGTTTTTCTGGCTTCTTTTTGAAGATCTTAGGCGGTGGCTTTAACTTTCCATTGTTTCTTTTCTCGTTGTTTCATTTACTTCTCCGTTTAACATTCGGCTATTTTTTTTTAACCTTTCAAGTTGATTTTCATTTGGGTATTTTTATTTAGATTTTGTCACGACTCAACTTAGATTAATTTTTGTTATTAAAACTATCATGTGTAACTATTTTTTTTTTTAAAGCTTGGGTTGTGGAATGAGATTTAATTTATTTTAGATTCTAGTTTAATGTAATATTTATTTTATTTTTTTACGTTGTTATTCTTATTTGGTTCATGTTTTATTTTTACATTGGATACAATTTTTTTTTTATTTCTACTGTTCTTATTCTCTGTTTACATTTCCTTGTTCTATTCAGCATTTTAATTGCTTTTTTAGTTCATTGTTTCTTTTCGTTCGGATACTTTTCTCTTTTATTTTCTTTGGAGTAGAGCATCTTTATTTTTATTTTTTTTTATCTTTTCTTTCACTTTTATGTTCTTGTGCTATTTTCGTGTATTTTATTTTTGTTATATACAATGTTTATTTAATTTTCATAACTTTGTGTTGAACCTTGATTTTGGAGCTTTTCAAATATTCAGTGCATGTTTGTCACTTATTTTCTAATTTAGTTTAATTCTTAATTTAGTTTCATTAATTTCTGAATTTAATCTATTAGTCATTTACATTTCAATCCGACAAACAAATCTAAAAATATGAATCTAGTCCATGACTAGTAACCTCTCCATCCATTGCACATACCATCCACTTGTTTCCTCTTTGTGAAGTTTTTCACACTTTTTCAACGAGTTTAATTTTTGAGTAACTTTCCCTGAGGAGACGATCTAGGAATTTATTCCTAATTATTACACGACATCCTCCTGCACTTGAGATAGTCTTTGTGTTACTCATTTTTTAGTGAGTCAGCGGGCCACCCCTAATTGTAAACGATTCCAAAGTTGTTCTTTGCGGTGACATGTGTTATCTCTCTCTCTCTCTCTCTCTCTCTGCATTACTATAAAGTTTCATATCTTACATACGTACTAGGCTAAGCTTTTCCACCTGACGTTGTTTTTTCTTTCTGGGTGAAGCATTTTCTTGGTCAAGCATTAATAATGAGTTATAATTACTTGCCCTGGTTCATGAACCTACAGACTACCATGAAGAAGAATGAGAATATTTATTAGGAAAATGTGTTTTTTTATAAGTTTTTATTAGGAAAATGTTAGTACGCAGTGAGTTAATCTTTTTATTTTGATTATTCATATATTTAATTTTTTAATTAATTTTTATTATATTAATGTATTTTTTTATTTTTTAAAAATATTGAAATATATTAAAAAATATAAAAAAAAAACAAATTAAAAAAAAATTAAAATTTATAGTAGTGGGCGGCACACTACAGTCATCCTATTTATCATATGGAAAATAGGATGCTATCCACTACTTTCCCAGGCTGCATGCTATCCA
Source organism: Carya cathayensis (assembly GCA_011037825.1). Classification (NCBI taxonomy): domain Eukaryota; kingdom Viridiplantae; phylum Streptophyta; class Magnoliopsida; order Fagales; family Juglandaceae; genus Carya; species Carya cathayensis. Next base: position 1,658,145 of record QGSO01000186.1, read on the forward strand.
CTAATCTCCGTACGTACTTACGTACTAAACTTTATGATCAGTGCTAGGCTGCTAGGACCGGTAGAACAAAAAAGTTATTTATTTTTTTGATTTATTTATTTTTTATATTCTTAAATATTTATTTTTTTAGAAAATTTTACAATATTATTAAAAAAATAATTTTTTAATCACCGAGTAAAAATAAATAAAAATAATTATCAAGACCCAACTGTCTGTGACTCTATCATTTCTTAAACTTTATATTCTCTCAAACAATGCATAGGGATGTAATCGGACTGATTTTATACAAATTTTAGAACTGAACTGGTATATATTGATTTTGTATTTTAAAAAAACAATTCAAACTGATTATCCTTCTAAACCACTACTTTCAATTTTGCCTATTTCGATCCAATTCGGTTCAAATTTTCTATTTTAATTAAGTGCGAATGTATTTATATATAAAAAATATATATATTTAAGTTTGAAATTTTATGTTATAAGTTATAATATAAAATTAATTTATATGTATTTTATAAACTCGTTCAATGCTGAAAAATCAAGAATCGAAATCGAATCGGACAGCTGGTTCAAAACTGAATCAATCGATCTAATCTAATATAGTTTAGACTGATTTTTCGATTTTCCAATTTAAATCTTCACCCCTACCATGCGCACGTTCATTTGCGTGCAACGTGCATCGTACCATCCGAAATGGTGTACTCTATCTGTGCAAATTCATGCCTATATCTGTACATTAATAGGCAATAAACGTGCATTTGACCCTTATTTCTGGCCATTTCAATTATTCTCTCATGTGGAAAGAAGACATTGGAGGTACGGAGATAAAAAGTATCAAGATGAGCCCTCCATCTTGTCTATATATATATATATATATATATATATATGAGAAGGTTCTGATCGATAATGCAGCTTGCATTATATCAACTAGATCTGAGTATAATTTCGATTCCACAATCTTGGTGCACGTACGTACATCCTATTTTTCTACGTGTCCTTTGAGTACGTCAGAAGAATATATTTTTTAATGAATGGATGAATGACAATTTTCAGCCGATGTACCAAGGATGAGCACGAGACTCGTCCGACAAGAATAATTTTATTTTATTTTTTTCTATTTTTCGTTCATTTTTTTTATATTTGTAAATAATTTTTTTAAAAAAATTACAAAATTATTAAAAAATACTTCATTAATCACTGAGTAAAAAAAATAATCAGGACCTATTTATCATTGAATATAATATTTTTCTTTTTAAATCAAAAGTTAAAATAAATCATGTGCATGTCATATGCTTAATGGACAGTAATGGACATTTGTATAGATGGATTACAAGAAGTTTGATCTCCTAATATGTGCATTAAAATAAAGGGTAAATTATGTCAAACGACACCTTTATAATTAATTGCTTTGCTTTCATTAATTTGAAAAACCAAAGTGATGTCCAAAATCTCATCCCATAGCTAGCTAGCTAGGCGCGCACTGACTATATATTTGCTAGTCTATGAGGTAAAGATCATTCATTTAATAGTAAGCCATATATATCAAATTAAGTTCCAAATTAAACACGTTTTTTCAAGAATGATTAATAAGAAATTATATTTGCAGTTTTAAGACTAGCAATCTAATCCATCGCACTCTCTTTACAAAAAAGTGGGGTCCTTTTAGGGGAGAAATTTTTTTCTGTCCGGACCAGAAAAACCGATTGTGCCGAACTCATCCCTACATGGCCTCGGTCTTAGTCCATGGTGTCTCTAAAATTTAATTTTCAGTTTGGAGTGGTGATGGGGTCTGGTCTTTTTAGATCGGACCTAACTGAAATAGATCAAATCGCTTCATAAAAGTTTGGAGTGGTATTGGTAGTGGGTACCCCATGACCCATATTTATGTCCACATGGGTGATGAAATTATTAATTAACTCTCAACCATTACCACTTAACTTCATGGAAGTTTATATAAAAATAAAATAAAATAAAATAAAAAACTTCAAGAAAGTTAATTAACTTTCCTAAAAAAAACTCTTTAAATAAGAATTTTATGTACATTAAATTAAAAAGACTGAAAAAGTGAAAGTACAAAAAAAACTCTCATCTCTCTCTATAATTTCTTAGAGAAACCATCTAAATCTTTGAATCTTATAGTGTGAAAGTTTTTAGGAGATTCTAGTAGCCTTCTAAACAATGTAAAGGTGCAAACAACAAAGCAATGTGGACTGTAAGACGAGCAAAGATCAGGGCTTGTGGGAATTCTACTCCTTAAGGTAATTTGAATTAACCTTAACATTGGCATTAGAGCCTATAATACTTGTTTTTGCCTATAAGAATATGATTACATGTTGCTTGATGCTTTTAAATGAGTTTAAAAGCATGTAATTGATGATATGTCTGATTGTATATGTTTTAGATTTCTCAATAGAGGGTATAGTATGACATGTTTAAGGTTGAATTCTCTACATGAAAACATCCATTATAATGTCATAAACATGTCTCTTAAATTTGGTAAAGTTTCATTGCATATAGAAGAAGAAATCTGAAACCCTATTTTTAAAGTTCATGTTTGAACCGTGACTTTGAGCCAACTTTTAAGCAACCAATTTTTTTTTTTTTTTTTTTGAAAATAAATCTTATATGGTTAGAAAGCTGGGTTCATAAGCTTTAATTTGACATATAATATGCTTAATTCAAACTTTGTGTATGTTTGGGATTACGTAGAAAATATAACTTATAACTTTTGGACTTATACCTTATAGCTTAAGTAATAAGTTCTACTAGTAAAATGTTATTTACTGTTTCGTAACCATACATTTAAAACATTTTTAAACATGTTACATTTGTTTGGAAACAAATTAAAAAAAAAAAAGTGTTTTCTGAGGTAGAATAACAATTATTTGATTTTTTAAATATTATGACCATATCGTTGAAATTTTGAAAGTTGTATGGTTATTTTAGCCTATTAATAGTCTTTTTAAAATTTGAATTATGTTCTACATTATGTAAAAAAGCACGTTTGAGGAAAGAGTGAGGCTAGAGGCTAGACGAGTGAATAAGGGGGATTTATACCCTCCCATGAAACTTTGACACGTTTACACTCTAAGAAGGGAACAATGAAACCGCACATCAGTTGAATAAATCTTAGACAAACAAACTCCCTGGTCACTCTCTCTCTTTCTTCCCTCTCCCTCTCCCTCTCATCAGCATACAAACTTCAGCTCTGTCATAATTGAAGCCAAGATATGTATGCTACCCACCCACCTTAATTCATGGCTCTGTAAATATGGAAAGCTACAACAAGCTTTGGAAATTCTTGACAAGAGAGATAACTTGAGAGATTGAGAGGGTAGAGATAGCATGAGGAGAAAGAGAGAGCTTGATATCGACTGAGGGGGAGAGAGAAATTGAGAGTGACTGCCTCGGCAATAACCCAACAAAGTGCAAGTAATTCATCTTCAAAGCCTTCACTCTAGGTGAAAACATTCAAATCAGGGGTAAAAGAAAGTGAGAAGAGAGTGCCTTTACTCTCTCTTCAAAGCTTAACTTTAGGGAAAAATGAGTAGTATTCAAATCAGGGGTGAGAGGTACTCGGTGAGTATTAAATGAGTAGCACCTTTTACACTTTTTTACTTTGTTAATCTTCAAAGTAGGAGCTTGAGACTCTGAGAGATCCTGAGGGGTGAGAAAAAATGAGAAGAGATAGGTAGAGTATGAACAAGTAGAGAAAGAGAGAGAGAGATATTGAGGGTGATTGCGTGGGACTTGCTTATTTGCTGTTGTGCGGTTTCATTGTTTCCTCATTATAATGTAGACGTGTCAAAATTTTATTGAAAGGTGTAAATCAAGCTTGTTCACCCATCCGGTCTGAAGTTAAACTCTTGAGGAGAAGCATCAAACGTACTCTTTAAATATACTTTTAGCTTATTTAAGATTAAAAAGGCTTTAATATATAATACTCAAATAACCTAATTATTTCATTAAAGAGTTTTTAAAGTTATATAAGTACTTTTTAATACTCCTATCGCAACGCCGAACATGCCCTTAGTATTAGTAAGTTATGACTGATTGGAAATAGGTGGTCAAAATCGGGAAAAACTAGAAATTTGGGTTGAGGAAGAAGACAATGAACAATATTCTTTTACTAGTCACACTCTCGGTCATGGAGAGTGTGATTCACCCTTGCACTTGTGCTATGTTTTTGTTCACTTTATCAACACACATACATATATTAAGATGATTGAACTTTGTGTTGGGACATCGAACAGCCCCAAGAAGGATGAAGATATGAAGATGATATACACTCTCCGTCGTGGCAAGTGAAGTAGAGGCAAGACAACCTTTAGAGCTAAAACGAAGCCCACACGTGTAGGAGGTGCAGAAGGGTGCGTGTGGTTGCTTTTAGTGTCTATTTTTTGTCATGTGTGGCATGTGTAATTTTGTGTTGGTGTCTAAATTTGATTCATATATTTTGTTTTGAGATCGAGAGCAAAAAAAGTAGTTTTTAAATTATTTTAAATAAAATGCGTAAAAGAAATTTAGACACTTGTCATAGTTCCTCAAGTCCCATTTTCTGTGTTATAAGAACATTTGTATAAATTATTTTTGAATTGATATTGTTGAATACATGTCCATATTGAATATGTATCCCTAGATTTGATGACCTATTAAACCCTTCTAATTAGTTAGGAATGTGAGTTCTCTAATCATTGAACTGTCATGCATACATTTATGATTGGATGTTTGAGTTCATTATTTTTAATTAAAATGGATAGAGTTGACATTGATAATTTGTTGAGATCATGTGTAATGTATGTTTTTATTTTTATGTGAATGGATAAGGTGTAGCTTATAAGTATATCAATGACATGACGTCTCTATTTGTTTATTGTTTTCCTAGAAGATTTGTAGTATGATTTTTTTTGGAAATGTAATATTGGGAATGTAATTTTATCATTAAGGCCATGTAAAGGGATGTGTTTCACGTTTATTGATATACTTTAAGGTCACCTTATCATGATGCACTGAATTACTAATGGGGCTTCAGATGGAGCCTATGAGTAATATGTTTAGCACAATGATTATAGATTTTTTCATATTTGATGAATGGATTATATGTGCATAAATTTTGAATATTTAAAAAAAAAAAAAACTCTTCTATAAATTTTATTCAAAATTAATTAAATGTGATATTTGGACTTATATAGTGGGAGATGATTACTAGTTTTTCTCAAAATTTTTGATTTCACCATATAGGAAGAAATTACATGGTCTAGTTAGATTTTGGAATAAAATTAAATATGTACTAATGTCAATCTCACGCAATGAATATAGTAATAATGGCCACTAAGAACGTAGTTGCTGACTTTACTAAAGGAAAGAAACTGGATAAGACCATTTATGATACAACCTGAGGATGTGAATACTTCCCAATGTCATCATAATATGGAAGCATATCAGGCTTGGTGAAAGAGAGATCGGTGTGTGCACTTTAACATGCTTAACAGTATACACAATAATCTTATCAGGGAGTTTGAGAAATGCTCAATTGCCCAAGATATATGGAACCATATGAAAACTGCCTACTGGGAGACATTAGCTACTAGGCTCTATGCTCTCACTTTGAGGTTTGAGTAGTTTGTTATGAATCCTAAACATACCATAATTAAGCATTTGAGGTCGATATCTGTCTTGATTCATGATCTAATGGTTGCTGGCAATAATTTCACTGATGAACAACAAGTTACTGCTGTAATACGATCTTTGCCTAAGTTAACATAGGGGTAAATGAAACTCGTTTTGACACAGTGAGAATATTACAACTTTTGTTGTTATATCTCGCTATTTGGATCTAGAGGAAGAGCGCATAAATGCGCACTGTAATACTTTTCTTGTTACTCAAGTTGGGAAACTCAAGGCATTTAGGTCTGAGCGCAAACAACATGGAAGATCTGTTGGAACGGCAAATGACAAGCCCAAATTGAAGTGCTATAATTGTGAAAAAGTGGGACACTTTGCTTGTGAGTGTAATGAGACAAAGAATGTATCCACTTAAACACTACTCTCTCATTACTTATGTTTATTCACAAATTTTTGTTGCTCACTCAGTCCCTGAATGGTTGTAGACACAGGAACAACCAAACATGTAGCTCGAGATCAAGTTGGGTTTATAGATCTTAGAAGTATACCAACTAGCAAACAATACGTTATATTGGGTAACGGAACTAGGGGATGAAGTACTTGGAGTTGGCACCTACCAACTTAAGATTCGTCTTTGGTGCTTGTTACTTCTTCATAATGTCGTTTATGCACCTTGTATTCAATGTAATTTATTTCCAGTTATTTCTATTTTGATTGCCCTCAACTGGACTTTTATTTGAATAGGATTTTGTATGGACATGGTTTTCTTTCTAATAGTTTCTATATTTTGGATTTAGATAATTCTTTATTTTCTTTTATGACTTTAAATGATGATGATGTTGTGTATAATTAATTGAAATGACATGCTAGACTAGGCCACATAGAAAAAGATAGAATGGCTAGACTAGCTAGAGATCGCCTATTGGGATCTCTCGCTAATGTAAACCCACCTGTGTGTGAGCCTTGTTTAGTTGCTAAGGCCTGTAGGAAGCCTTTTGGAAAGACTCATAGGACATTTAATCCTTTAGAGCTAGTTCATTATAATATTTGTGGAGTTATGAATGTGAAGGGACACCATGACGCTTCTTATTTTCTCACCTTTGTAGACGACTACTAACGTTTTAGTTATGTCTATCTAATCTTCCATTGCTTTAAAGCATTAGACTGATTTAAGCACTTTGTGGTTGAGGTTGAGAATCGGAAAGAAAGAAATTTAAAAACTCTACAAACTAATCAGGGTTGAGAGTACTTGTCTAAAGAGTTTCAGGGACTATGTGAGCAAAAAGAGATATGCAAGCAATTAACGATTCTGGGCACACCACAATAAAATGGTGTTGTGGAAAGGAGGAATAATACATTATTGGAAATGGTTCAATCAATGATAATGCAAGCTAACATGCCGATATCATTGGGGGGGATGTTCTTCTAACTGTCACCCACATTTTGAATCGTGTTCCTTTTAATTCGGTTCCTTTAACTCCATTTGAATTATGGAATGACACAAAATCAAATTTGAAACATTTGTGGCCTTGGGGTTCTGTGGATTATGTTCACACCACTACCCATAAATATGGAAAACTTGCCTTTGGAGCAAATAAGTATATCTTCATAAGATATTCGGAGAGCTCAAATGGTTATATAATTTTTGGTGAACATCCTAGCAGAGGGATGGCAGAAATAAAGTCGCGTGATGTCACATTTATTGAGAATGATTTTGCCAATATTGGTGAAGCAAAGAATGATCTTGAACTTTTTGAGTTGCAAGAACTTGAGGGAGTTACACCATATTTTGGCGAGGGTGAAAAATTATCACATCCTAAAATCGTAAAAGATAGTGGGAGTGACTGTCCTCCTAGTGGGAGTGTACCACTAGAAAGTAATTCACAAGAGTCTAAGTTACGTAGAAGCAAACATGGAACCATTTCTCGTCGTCGTTTTGAGATTGAAGAGAAATATTTTATGTGTGTTCTTTGTAACTTTGATGAACCTTATTCTTATGAGAAAGAATTAAGTTCACTTGTTTCTAATAAATGTTTGGCGACTATAAGAGATGAGATAAGTACTTTGGCAAAGAACCAAGTTTGGGAGTTAGTTGATCTTCCATCTGGGCGCAAATCTATTAGAAACAAATGAGTTTTAAAAATTAAGTGCCTATCAGATAGATCAATTGACAAGTATAAGGTTGGACTCGTGGTGAAGGGCTATACCCAAAGAGAGGTTATAGATTATGAAGAAACATTCTCCATTGTGGTGAGATTTGCATCCATTTGCCTCACATTCTAACTATAGTTATACATCTAGATTTGAAACTTTTCCAAATGAATGTGAAAACTGTATTTTTCAATAGAGAACTAGACGATGAGATATATATATATAAATATATATATATATATATATATATGGATCAACTTGTTGGTTTTGAGGTTGAGGGAAAAGTGCACAAAGTATGCCAGCTGAAACGTTTAATTTATGGCCTCAAATAATCATCAAGACAATGTTACTTTAGATTTCATGATGTCATTGCTTCAATTGGCTTTGAGATGTTAGAAGAAGATTATTGTGTACGTCAAAGGTACATGGAAGAGTTTTCTAATTTCTTCTCTATATGTTGATGATATTTTATTAGCTGGAATTGATATGGAGATAATTGTCACTATAAAAAAGTGATTGTCCTCTATTTTTGAGATGAAGGACATGTGTGAAGCAAACTATGTGTTGGGAGTTCCTTATTTTTTAGAAGGGTTATGCATTGAACGTAAAACATTTTCCTAAGAATGATGATGAAAACAAAGAAATGACCAAAGTTTCTTATGTAAGTGCAATTATTAGGTTGTGTATATGCTATGTTGTTGATCTTTACTATCAAGATGGAGAAATGAGACTGAAGAGTTATAGTGATGCTGATTGGGTTAGTGACAAATATAAGGGAAAATCCCTGTCAGGTTATGCATTTATGCTTAGTGAGGGAGCTATTTCTAGTTATAGTAAGAAATGATCATGTATTGTTTTGTTCACGATGGAGTCAGAGTACATTGTTTGCTCATCAGTTGTGCAATAGGTTGTTTGGTTTAGGAGATTTTTTCAGTACCTAGAGGTTACAGCTCATGCAGATGAAACTGTTAAGATATACATTAATAGTATGGTAGTTTTGGCATATGCCAATGATCCCAAATACTATGGCAGAACCAAACACTACTTTGCGTGCTTTTTTAAAATATGCATATGCACTATCGGTCACTAGTGTCGGTCAAATGCATCGATTAACATAACATTTTTCATTATAGAAAGGCAATGTTAGATACAATTATGGAGTCTACAATCTCCGCATATTCCATTTGAAAGAAAACTAGGCCTATTATTAAAAATGATCTTTTTATATATATATATTTTTTCAAATAGAGTACTCAGGACTTGCACACTTAAGATTGCAAATATAATTTCTCTGTTATAAATTTACAAAATAAACATTTTGATTTATTTAAAAATAGATGGAAATCTTATAGGGATCTCAATATTTCTTTTTGAAAAGAAAATCAGTTGATGATTTTTACGTCAATTGTTTGGATAAGAAAAATTTTTATTTCTTAAGAAAAGTTTTAGAGATGTATGTTTCTTTTTTAGTTTTGGTAAAATCGTTGACACCAAATATATTTAGAACCAAAACTTTTCTTGAGATGATATCTTTAGAGTTAGAAATTTTGTGATTTGTTTTAGCCTTTCGGGAAATGATTTTGATTTCACTCTTTTCTGAAAAATTGATGTAATGATTAGATACTTTTGTTTAGGAAAATGATATTCCTACGTACAAAAGTCATACACAAAAGTAATCGATTGGCCATTTTTTTTTTCCTTAATGGTTAAAGAAATTTTTTTTAAAGATTTTGTGATTTTTTAAAATTTTTTTATAGAGTTTTAAAAAATATTTAAAAACAAAAAAATAAAATAAAATTGACCTTATCGATGGAGACTCCTAGTGGGTGTAGCATCACCCTTAGTTTAAAACAAGATGATACATATATACATACATATATATATGTATGTATGATATTATAATATGCAAAGTACATAAGTATATCATTTATTTTTTGAAAAAAACGTAAGTATATCATTTGGGTGCAACTTTAAGCTCTATTTGCTAATACAACTGTTCTCAAGTATGTATAGATATTTTTAGATATTTCATTTTTAAATATTATTTAAATACAAAATAGTTTTTAATTTCATATTTTTAACTTTTTTATTTAATAATTAGAAGTTACAACCTTCAAATAAAATATAAAAAATAATACTGATTTTTGAAAATTCAATATAATATTTTTATTCATTTTTTTCTAATGTTTTAAAATTTTTTAATTTAATTTATTTCACTATTATTTACCCTTTGTCGTAGGAAGGAAAAGTTTTTGTAGAAAACTTGTCTGTTTAGATTTTGAAGTCGAACAGAAGAGAGAACAAAGAAGGAAAAAGAAAGGGTAAAAGGATCCAAGGTTATAAATCTCTAGACATGCCCCGTTGCTTGTAGAGATGAGTCCTTCAATAGGTAATGGTCTCTCTTAGCCATTTCATATATTTGCCGAGATTGTTTGGTTTCACATTCTATGTAAATTCTTCTGGCACTCTGCTTTTTCCTTAAGACTCTTTTTCTAAAATCATTGTATCATTTGCTGAAGATAATAGGGCGGCCTGTGTTTGTCTTTCATGGACTCTTAGACCTTTGTTATAATAGTTCTATGTTTTAATTTTTCGAGGGTTATTAGTTTGCTCATTCTCATGGACAAAAATAGTGAAAAAAAAATTAGCTCAATCCCATTGATTATATCTTTGTAGTACTTGATTTGGTTTTAAAAGTTAAAAAAAAAAAAAAAAGCATATTTGACTAATATGTAAACTCAATTGCGATATTTTGTTTTAATTTAACCCAAGAGTTGAACTCAAAATCTAACCATTTCCCTACACGTGCTGCTTGTCCTTTGGCAGTATGCTAGGATCCCTTTGCCATGTTTCTATACTTTTTCATTATACTCGATGTGGGTAGAAAGACATGCACGTATATGCTATACGGGATTGAACCCAAGCTGTGACCTCAAACTTTATGGTTTGTTTATGAGGAGGGGAGATGTTATTTTGTCTGATGACCATTAGCAAAGAATCTGCTTCTTTTAGTGATGAATCATGAAATTCTTTTCGTGTATGGCTTACGAGTCTATCCTTGATCTCCTTTACCAGCTAAGGCTGTTTAATATTGTAAGCCAACTTTGGTCAATGTCGGGGCTCTTTCAAGAGCTAAACAACTTTAATTACACTTTGCACCCTTATCTCAGCATCAGCCAGCTTATACAAGTCTGTTGAAAGAAACTTTCTTTCTTTTCCCATTTCTTGAACTACTCTTGTTTGTAATCATACTTTTTGCATACCATGCAATGCACAAGTGGTAGTGGCTTCTAATCTTGCATATATCTCACACATAAATTAAGGCTTATTTGTGTTGGTACTTGATTTTGTTACTAGCTAAAGATGTTTAATATTGTAATTCAAATTTGACTATTTGAGCCTTAGGCTTGGAGGTATGCTCCTCCTAGGTTTAAGGTTCAAATCCCTTTGGTGCCAACAATCTCTAGGGGCCATCGGATTAGGAGATTTTTCCATTGAATTACCTGAGGTGCACTTGTGGCAAACTCCTTGCCGAGGCCTGTGCACCGCTGGGATTAGTCGGGACGCTATTTCGGACACCTGTTGCCGAATAAAAAAAAAAACTTTCCAATTGTTTGACCGTATTGGATGGTCCAATACAGTGAGAGATAGATTTAGTATTAAATGTTTATGCGGTGTCCACACTACTTGAGAATTATATACCTGTGGCATTAATGCTATAGGGCCCATTTTATGTGTCTATCTCTCTCTAGAGTAAGACCATCCAATTTGGTCAGGCGATTGGAGAGGATCTACATTCCAAATAAGGTTGTATATATTTGTTGTATACATTTAAAATTATTGAGAAGGAAGGTTTATGATACTGTACTTTACAATCCTTAAACCACATCAGTGTATCCTAAATAGCTGTAATGCAATTGGTCCAACCTCAGATAATATAAATGGGAATTTTTCCTTCAAGGAATGGCAGCAAAGATTTTGCATGACATCCATAAAGCATATCATGAACAATTAATGTTTTTTTTTTTTTAGGTTTAGTATCTAGCTACAGCAAGATAGGAAAGCCAAAACCAGCAATTTAGATTCCATGTACCATATCACCATTGCAAAACAGAAAGAGAGCTTAACATCATCTACAAGTACAAGGTTTAGTTTTTGTTCAGGTTGTTGGTAGGCCATCGACAGTATAGGTTGCTATTCTATGGTGTGCTAAACCATGTATAATGGGTGCGAAGCAATGAAGAAAAGAAGCTCAAACACGGCTTAACATATAGCATTTCACATTCAAAATGTGAAGAGAGCTTAGCATTATCTACAAGCACATGGCATCTGTATGCTAATGCCTATCCTCAATTAGGTAGTTGTTTGGCACTGTAAGTGTACTGTTTGAGTTGTATGCTGTGATTTGTTAAACTTGACTATTTGAGCCAGCCTACAAAAGCAATTAAGATATTCTCCAATTGTTTGATCAAATTGGCTGGTCCAACACAGTGGGAGATAGATATAGTATTAAATGTTTATGTGGTGTCCACACTACCCAAGAATCCTATACCAGTGGCATTAAATGCTAGAGGGACCACTTGATGTGTCTATCTCTATCTAGAGTTAGACCATCCAATCTGGTCAGGTAATTGGAGAGGATCTCTATTCCAAAAAAGGTTGTATATATTTATTGTATACACTTAAAATTACTGATAAGGAATGTTTATGAGATTGTAGTTTACAACCCTTACTTATAAAAAAATATAAAGTTTACAATCCTTAAACCACATCAGAGTATCCTGAATAGCTGTAATGCAATTGGTCCAACCTCAGATAAAACTTTCCCCCCAGGTAATGTTGGATCTCATTCGTGACCTTTTAAATACTCAATTTAGGATATTACAATCTGCCACACCCAAACTCCTTGCTGGGGACCTTAATTTTACTCGTAAAGAAAAATCCTGGTTGGAGATGAGTACCGATACCATATATAATGATCCTAGAGCATTTCAAGTCATATTTGGGCTTATACTTCAAAAGAACTAGTCAATTTTATATTAAAGCTCTTAAGAATCATTAAAAAAGTTAACACTCAATAGCCCTTATCTTACTATTTTCCCCTCTGTTATATATCACACACCCAATGTGGGACTTAGTGGGGTGTTACAATCTCCCTCCCGCTCAAATCTTTGGCTTTCTAGTCAAGGCTCACATTCCACTTAGTCCCTAGTCCCACATGGGTTGGCTTTTGATGCCATTTGTAATGACCCAAGGAAAGCCCAACTCACATATGGGCTTATACTCTAACAAGAATAGTCAAGGTTACAAATGGAGCTCATTAGAATAATTATAAACTGCAAGAACTTCTCCCCCAGGCAATTTGAGATCTTATTCAACACCCTTCATATACTTAATTCAAGGTATAACAACCTCTCTTACTCAAATCCTTGACATCCATACCAGACTATTCCTAAGGTGACACAACTCAAGTCCCACACTTTTGGCTTGGAATAGGCTTTGATACCATGTGTAGTGCGCCAAGAAAAACTGAATCTGTTTTTGTGCATATACTCCAAAAGAATTAGTTAATAACACAATAAGAGAAGATGAAAGCAAGCTACTTTGGGTTTCTTCGAAGAAAGAGATGTTCAATGTCCATACTTTCTATAATGTCTGCATTCCTTTGAAGAACAATTCATTTCCTTGGAAAAGAAAAGACCAAACTGAGCTACCTCTAAGAATTGAATTTTTTGCTTGGACAGCCTTTTTAAGATAGATTCTTACCATGGATAATATGAGAAAAAGACACATCATTGTGATTGAATGGTGTTGCATGTGCAAAATGGGTGGAGAGGGCTTAGATCACCTTTTACTACAGTACAAGGTGGCTAGTGCTCTAGGGAATGATTTTTTCAGCTGAGTTGGTTTTGCTTAGATCATGCCCTGAATAGAGGAACATTTTTACATTTAGAGTGAGGATTAGGTGGTAGGCCACAAATCTCAACAGCGTAAAAAATGCTTCGTACATATCTCATATGGTGTATTTAGAGGAAAATGAACTGATATAAATTTTGAGTACTGGCAACGGATGGTGTAGGATCTCAGAACTTTCTATTTCAACATTACCCTCGTTTGGATAGCTTCTATAGACTTTAATGGGATTTTTTTCCATTATTTTATTATATCTTTTTCTATTTCTAGCTAGATGAGTTTCTTAGAGCATCCCCATCAGCATCTGCATCCGACAATAAACCCTATAATTTGGGAAAAGTTATACGGTTTTCACCAAAACATTATCTCCATTCCAATCCCTAAAATGGGGATGAGGTTTATGGGTGCAACAGAAGTTCCCCATATTTGGGAAATGACTGTACATCCCCAAATGTACTTTTCATTCCTTAGCCATTGTTGTCCCACATCTTCTTCTCTCTCAACAGTTGGGTGACCTCCCATGAACACAGCCACCAACCCTGTGCATCCTTTCCATCGGCAATTTTTGTAAGTCATACACCCTCGGTTTCTTTTCATGGCTGGATTCCCCCATTCTCTCTATGGATTGAGCATTATGCTTTTTTGGATCTAAACTCTCTATGAACCAATTGCCTCCCTCTCAGAAACCCCGTATGGTTTCTCTCTATTTTTAGGTCTCTCTCCGTCTTCGTCTCCTTTTAAAAAAAAACCTACACATTTTCAGACCCACTGTGATCTTTTTCCTTACACATTTTCGCACCACTTCAAGCGGTTTGTTTTGGGTTTTCCGTGGAGTGGTTGGCCATGGATGGAAGCTTTGGTTTGGTAGAAGACGAACTCATCACATGCATTGGCATGTGTTTGATCTGGGGCTTCAAACATTCTGTTTGAGTTTGATTTTCTGGAAGTTTACATTGATATGATTTTATGGTTGTTGGATATCAATTTCAACAAATTTCTTGTCACGGATGATCTAATTTTATGGATGTTTACATTGAGCTGATGGGGTATTGTTATTTTGTAAATCAACTTTGCATTATTTGAAATGTGTTGGCATGTTGAAAAAATTTAGATTATTCAGACAATAATAGGTGGGGAGTTGTAGTTTGGTTGAGCTGGGAAATTATTTGAATGGAAAATCCAAGTTGGAATTAGCCTAAGCAACATTGCCACTGCAAAACATGGTCGAACTAAAATGGAGTTTGCTCCACTATGGGAATGTAGAGGGTGCTGGCAGGTTATTGGCACCACAATAAACTGCTTTTGCCTGTTAGTTTGTATGCACACTCATGGATATTAATATGTTGCCTCGGATGTTAGTGGCACATTTCTGTAGGGTTGATTGTTTGTCTTTGGTGGGTCATCCAAGTTGCATTTTTAAAAAAATCCAAACAATAGAGACATAGAACTTGTGTAGCAGTTGTTTCTTTGTTCCCTTATCATGGTTGAGCTCTGCTTTATCTTTTTTGTTTTGGATCTCTAGTGATTTGGCAGCTAGGCCATGATGTTTGTGCATTTCCCCAACGTACTTTCATGGCTTGTGGGCTCAATGCCTCTGGTTTTATTTGCTTTGGTGGGTGGTCTTGAATATGTTATTGGGGTGATTGCAAGTGGCCCTCAAATCTATCATTCAGGTGATTGGTAGGTTTTTGCATGCTCGTTGGTAAAATGGTTGAGCATTATGCTTGTTTGTCTTTACTATTATGGATTTTGGTTATTTGTTATGCGGTTGAGTTTGCTAATTGCTGGTATACTTGTCATTATTGAGAATATGTGAGATGTCAATCTAAAAGAAATAAGCTAGAATTTGTTTTTAATCTTTTTTATTGGCAAAATAAGCTAGAAAAGAACTAGCTCACCTTCTCCACCAAATGAGTAATTAAAGCTCCTGGAAACATCTAGACATCCAATCTATTGGTTGATAAACAATAGATTGGATAGAAGCTACAATTTGAGAGGAATTAATACTATTTGATATGCAAATGTAAACAATAAAATAAAATAACAGGATATGGACCATGTATTAGACGACTCTTGATAAACTAAAGTCTTATCATAATTTCCAAAATTTGGCTTCAAGTAAACTCAAAACATGCTTTAAACAGCTGGCTTTGCATATCCTTTTCACTATCCTTCCACTTTTATAGATTTGTCTTCTTTAACCCTTGACAGATCTGTTGCTAAGTCCACATGACAACCTTTCAATTTCCAACTAGAGCTATAAGAAGCTACATAAAGATATTACACAGAATATGACATTCAAATCTTTATGCAACTGTTCTTACCAACAATGATTTTGTTTGACAATGAATTTCTTTACAACTACTTTCTAGAGCTTTAAACTTTTTTGCTTTTTCTGAGATTTGAATGGGTTAATTCTTTATTAACTTTTCATTTGATGCTTTATCTTTTTATTTCAATCAATGAATATAAGTACTGTTGAGAATGTTTTTTTTCATATTTCATAAAACACTTTTATTAACCCTTGTTGGAAATGCAAAAATGGTTTTTTAAATAAGTAATTTATTCAAAAAATCTTTATGGTGATGATTCTCTTGTGTGTTTTTTTGTCTTCTATATTCATTCTTGATGTTCTCACATTTTGTCTGTTTGTGCAATGGGGAGAGGAATTCATACTAGCTGGCTATGTTATATATTTAGTCTATTCTCACATTTTCCACACTCTTCTTTGTATTCCGGTTGCCTTCCTCTTCATATATTTCTTGGTTATGGATTAATTAACTTCATCTTTGAGTTTTGGTTGCTTTTGTCGGGGTAATAATTTTATTCAATCACGTGTATGAATGGATGGTCTTTTTAATGGTGCGCCAATAACATGCTCATTTTCTATATGCTTAGTTATTGGAATATTGCAACTGTTCTGGTAATATCAGTGTTTTTCTACAGTTCATTTGATGTTGGGTCATTTGTAGTGTTGCGTATCTCTCAGGGGAGGGGGCTATTTTTAGGCTGTGATGATGGTGTTATAGTGCGGTAAAGTTACAAGTGTTAATGGAGCTCCATCGATATAGTAGGGTAATTCTCATCCGGATGGCCATATTGCAGTTTGTGGTAATTTCCACAAAGGGCAATCAGGATTCGGGTAGGGTTTTGCAGCCATTTGATTTTGGACTCATTGCTTACGCATGCTGTCAATATTTACACCATTCTAAACCTTTTTTTTATTAATATATTCGATATATTAATGAATCGGATGTGGATGCTCTTATTTAGCATTATTGTGATTTACATACTGTTTGGTTGTTGTTTTGTATTATGATGTGATAGAGAAATAATGTGTAAACTGTAACAGCCCGCTAAAAATTTAACAGTGAAATTTCTATAGACTTTAGAAACCTCGTGAATACCCCATAAGTTTTCATGAATCGATCAATCGCACAGGTTTTACTCTGTCAACATAGTCAGTATTATCACTCACTATAGTGCCAAAAATGCGATTTTAATTGTTTGAGATAGTTAGAAGTGCCAGATTACATTATAGTTTACGACACTAGACTCAATAGAATATTTAAGATTTTATAGTGCAAAAACCTATTTTCATAATTTCAGACGAAACGGCTGTTCGAAACTGTGAATTTATTTATAGGGGCACTTCGGGGTTGAGTTTTGGTAAACGGTTTTTACTGTAAGTTAACATGAATATTTAAGATTTTTCAGTACTAAGTTTATTGTGCGTTTTTTTGGAGTGAATAGTAATCTCGATAAGCGTATTAAGTGCAGTGTTTTCAAAATCACAGTGTGGAATGTTCAAATTAGGTTAGAGAAGTTTTATTTGGACACTTGGCAAGATCTTAGCCACACATAGTGAATAGTATTAGATACTTGGTATAAAGAGGAACCATTTGATGGATTTGTGAACGAAATCAAAGTGTAAGATCATGCCACCTAAGCAAAACCTTTTTTATCTGATCAACCAAATTGAGCCAGATCAAAGAGGGTTTCAACCCTAGTGAAACCCTAAATGGTTGGAATCCATTTGAAACCCCAAAAACTTGGTTGAAACCGAAACCCTAAACGGTTTCCCCAAACCCTAAAGTTGGCCTTCAAACCCTTTTTGATCCAATTTCTAGCATTGTGTTTAATCACTTGATTAAATCACTTCCACATGCTATTAATTTCTCAAATTTTTGTTATGACATATTTATCCAACCTTTTAAACCTTGGAAATTTGATTGGGCCAAGAAAAATTGGATTTGAGCTTGAAAGCATCTCAAACCCTAACCAAACCCCCTTTAAACCCCAAATTGAAGCCCACTTGGTTTGGGCCACCAAGACCCACGAATTTGGCCACCTTGGCAAGGTTTCTTGGAGAAGTTTCCTCCCCCACATGGCAGACCATTCACTACCCTTGGCTGCACCCAATAGTGCCTTGATGAGATGGAGAAACCCACCTTATCAATCTCCATACCTTATAGCTTCTGCAGGCAGTCCTTTCCCCTCCCTATGCTCCACTTTATGTCACTTATCTACCTCCAATCAACGGTCATTCAAGTCCATATCTTCCCCCTACAGAAGTCTTGAGTCGTGCAAGACACACTTACTTCACTTTAATCACTTCTTCACCACGTTCTTAGAGAGAAACCCAAAAGAGCTCTCTCGGGCAGATTTCTGTGTCTTTTTGTATGGATCTTTTCGAGCCCTTGTAAGTATTTTCACACGATCACTCCTTCATAAAATTTGTTTCTCTTTGAGTATAGTTTCCGTATATATATTATTTGTATCATTCCATGGTCAGTAATTAAAGTTCATTCTGGGCGTAAATCTAGAAAGTATGTTATGTTTTGGAGTTTTTGACCAAACTAATGGACATATCTTGGTCCGAAATTTTTATGGAGTGTTCTTAGAATGTGTTTAAGAGCTTTCATTGAGGTTTGTTGCATGACTAAAGCTTTTGATCATAGATTTTCTTAGATCTAGAAATTTGAAAACTGGAAGTGGCAAAATTGTTTTTATTTGGAGAAAGTCGGAATATTTCGAGATTTGATCTTACTCTAAAGGCTTTGATATTTTTATATGATGATCCTAAGTCTATTATTTTCATGTTAGGATGTTATTTTGAAGATATTTAATATTAGTTTCAAAGATATGATTTTTCTATGCAAGAAGATTCCAGTTAGGCCTAAGATTTGATGTGTTTGGGTTAAATCTACGTTTTATTGATTTTTAGCCATGTGATTTCAAGTTTTATGGTTGGATCCTATTTAAGACACATTCTTAAACCATGTGATGCTTTATTTCGAAGATCTCACATTGTTGAGCCATTGATCAAGAGATTTATCAAAACTAGTTGAGGAAAAAGTTTCTGTTTTTGGACTAAGTGTAAAACCAAAAAACTTCAATTGTTATTTTGTGATTTTGGTGACTTTAGTTTGATGATTTAAAGCATGGTTGATCTTAGGATGATGTTATGAATATGTTGGAAGTAAGATTTGATGTTTTGGAATTCTTGGAGATGTTTTGATTTAGGGTCAAAGCTTGTGATTAAGTGTTTTGATCTTTTTACAAAAAGTTTGGTGTTGATTATAAGCTTTTCTTAAATGGATGTTTTAAGTATGGTTTTAAACTTAGGATTGGAAGATGTTTGTTGCAAAATTTTGGTTTAAGTATGAGTTTTGAAGTTGAAAGGATTTGCAATAAAAATCAAGAGAAATGGTCTATGGATGTTTCGGCCATAGTGTGTTTTTCATAGTTGTGTTGTGTTTTAAATTTTTCTAAGTTGATATTTGAGTTTAGGACAAAATTTTCATGAGGAATGTAAATTTTGAAAGTTTTTGGAGTTAGGATGTGAAATCTTTAAGTGAGGGGTAAAATGGTCATTTTTCCATATATAGAGGGTAAAATGGTAATTTAAGTTAGCTTGTTTTCATGTTTCTAATTGTTAGTAATTAAATTTCTAACTTTTAGAATACCTTCTTACAGTTCCTCGTGTTTCACGCTTTATTCTCGTAGAACGCGACGATCGAGGTAAGTTAGCTTCTAACTTACTATCAGTTTAATGTGTATGTATGATGGGTAAGGGAACTATGATTTGTGTATGTATGTTATCATATATGCCATGCCATGTCACGTCATTACATGTTTATCTGTTATGCATGATTTATTCTATCATGAATGTTTATCTGTTTCACAATTTATTCTATCACGTATTGTTATGTGCTATAAGTATGCCATGTTAAATATGACTTATGTTACATGTATGTCATATCATGTAATATTCACTATCGCAAGTATGTCATGTTAAGTAAAGAAGTTAGATCAAGTTCATGTTAAGTCAAGTTTCAGATTACGTTCAAGTTAAGTTTATTCATGTCAATCACGACCCTAAGTGTTAGGATGGGGTAATATCCTAGTGGAACTCTTTTGTTCATGCTGGAGTGTCTAAATAAGTGTGAAATTCCCTGGGTTGACAAAGTATAGTCAACAGGTTGCGAATGGGGCCTAATTAGCTAGTCACTGGAGCGCGCTAGGCACTAACGCCGATGGTGCCATATTTTATTTTACGTGTATTCATGGAGCCACAACAACTGTGGAGCATGAAGTATGAGGCCACAACAACTGTGGAGTACGTATTAACGTATTCACAGCTGGTGTAGATACTTGTGTTGTGATGCAGTAATCGGCAGGAACACATGGCTCTGGGGGACCCGTGTAGCACCTATATGGTCACGTTATTAATCAAATCAAATGAATAAGATTCCAAGTTTATGTCAAGAAGTTAAGAATAAGCAATCATGGTGACCCCATGAGATAAGAATAAGTTTCAGATCAAGTTCATGTTATGTTATGTTATGCTCACGTACAAGTTATGTTCATGTTTACGTTAAGTTTCAAGTTCATGTTCATATCATGTTATGTTCATGTTTATGATATGTTCAAGCTCACGTTCATGTTATGTTATGTTCATGTTCATGTCATGTTTCAAGTTTACGTCTCTGTCATGTTATTTTCAAGTTCACGTTCACGTTATGTTATGTTCACGTTCACATTATGTCTCAAGTTCACGTTTATGTCATGTTATGCTCAAGTTTATATTAAGTTCAAGTTCATATTTATGTTATGCATGTTCACGTTCATGCTATATTTCAAGTCCATGTATTGTTTCAAGTTTCACGTTCATGTTATGTTTTAAGCTCAAGTTCATGTCATGTTAAGTCAAGTTCAGGTCACATTTAAGTTCAGATTATGTCATGCTATATGTCAATTTATGCTATGCTTACTTACGACTTTAATTATGCATTCATGCTTTTACTGTCATGCATGCATCTTTAACCTGTGTGAGAGTTTCTTATTAACTTACTGAGATTTGTAATCAAATCTCACCGTGGTAGTCCCAACTACCATCCCCCCGAATGGTAGGCGATATGTCAGGATCAGAGCAGGGAGCGGACTTTGGTAGACTGAAGGAGGTTGACTAGACGCCTCAGACACGACGTGGAGCTTACAGCTTCCATAGTTAGTTTTTGGATAGTATTTTGGCCTCGTTAGTTGAGTTACACGAGTTACTCGACAAACTTCCTCAATAGTGTATTTTGGTAATGTAAATATGAGGTCTAGTCTCCCATATTTTTTAGGTTATAGTCTTCTAAGACTCGTACTGAAATTGTGGATATTTATTTTGTCAAGTATGCTTGGATTACGATTTAACTATTTGAGATATATAAGTTTGGTGCATAGTATTGCTCAAGAAAAAAAAAATTATCCGCTGCGAGTATTGCATAATGCTAGATGCATGTTAGGAACACTGCATCTTATATGTCATAAACGGGGGCAGGTAACCATGTGTTGTATGTCCCGACGCTTCAGATGTCCGTTTGATCCCAAGCAGAATTTGGGGGCGTCACAGTGTAAACTAAACCCCCTTGGCTGTGATGATGACAACCGCATATGGGGATACGGAGAATTTACAGTCATTTCCTCAATGGCTAGGCAACTCGGGCGGCTAACAAGTACTGGCAACCGGTTGTTGCAACCATGAGTGGTGGCCAAATTTCAAAGATGTCACAAATCGATTTCTAAGCCAACGAATTTGACTAAACCCCAAACTTCAAAGTGACGTGTCTAACATTTCAATACTTTTTTAGAGATGGATTTACAAGACCCTGGACATATGTACTTCACCAACGTCCTTAGTCAAGATCCTCGGCTCAACCCCACTTACGGTGGGCAAAGTGAAACATTTCCTATGACCCTTTACAACTCTCCACCCCTACCCCCTAACGAGCCTATCGGTGTTAGGAAATTAGTCAGAGGTGTGAATTTCACCCTTGAAGAAGACAAGTTACTTGTCTCCGCATGGCTAAATTTTAGCCTTGATGCCGTCCAGGAAACAGATCAAAATCACTCCCAACTTTGGAAAAAAATATTTGAGTATTTCCAGCAATTTAAAAAAACTACAAATGAGTGGACAATAAAGTCTTTAATATATCAGTGGTCAGTTATGCAAAAGTCGACATACAAATTTTGTGCGAAACTAACTTAGGTTAAATGGTTAAATCAAAGTGGCATGACCGAGCAAGACAAGGTAGAATTTCCATACTTTTACTTATTCTACAAATAATTTATTTTTTCCTACATTGGTTTAAAATGGATTTTTTTGTTTACATGCAAGTTTGACAAGGCCAAGGTTATATACCAATCGCTAGAGAAATGCTTCTTCCAGTTCGAGCATTGTTGGCAACTGTTGAAGAACCAACTTAAGTGGATTTGTAGTGCCACAAAGGAGAATCCAAAGCGAAGGAAGACGATGTCTCCATCCCCGACTCGAACTCGATGTTTTGGCGCTACAGTTGATTCAGTTTATGATCTCGAAGCAGATAATGTGATGAAGAATGAACTGGTCGAATTGGACCGACCAATGGGAAGGAAGACTGAAAAAGGAAAATGAAAGGTCCAAGGCAGGCAAGCAGAGGAAAATTTCCAACTCAGGAAGATGAAGTATACTTTTTTGAAGGAGTTACGCGCTCAGGAGAAAGAGTTTTATCCCCTTAAGGTCGAGAAGATGGAGTATGACAAGAAAAAAGAGGAAAAAAATTACATCTTGAGGATGAAAGACTGAGGTTGGAGGCATAGAAAGTAGAGCTTGCATTGAAGGAAGCAGATCAGCACATTATGATGATGGAGGTGAGTGCCGCGCCAAAAATGCAGCTGTTATATTTTCGGCAACTGCAGAGGAAAATCATGGCCAAACGCAATGCTGCAGTAGATTTGGATTGATTTGTATTTTTTTAAAAAGTTTATTTCTTTGTTTATTATGTTTTGGAAAATGATAGATGAGTGTATTATTAATACTGAACTTTTGTATCTTAATTTTGTGCTGTAAATTGATATTTTTATGCAAAGAAATTGGCCATTATAATTTCAGAAACAATTACAAATTACTTCTAATATAGTCACTATTAACATGAAGGAAAGACAAACACAAATTTGATTATCACTAATATAGTCACTACTAACATGAAGGAAATACAAATGCAGCGCAGATTAACTCAAGCATAGTCACTACTAACGTGAAGGAAATACCATACTATAATGCGACGTGCCTAATGTTGGGAATATAATAGCCATTGATGTTCAATTAGATCTGCTTGAAGCTGATGATGTGTCAAGCTGTCTCTAATATGATGATGACGCTGGATAAAATCCGTAAGTTCAGTTGTATGATTGCGTGACAATTCTGAGAGTTCATCAACAAGTTGATCATACTCAATGTTCGGATCCTCACTATCATCACGCTCGTCTTTAATGATCATATTATATAGAATAACACATGCTTTCATTATATTTGTTTGTTCCTTCACTTTAAACATTCGGGAAGGTTCACGAATGATCGCAAATCATTGTTGAAGTACCTCAAATGCATGCTCGACATCTTTTCTTGCAGATTCTTGTGCTTTCACAAAATTTTTCTTCTTATTCCCTCGTGGTGATATAATTGTCTTCACAAAAGTTCGCCACTTGGGATAAATACTGTTCGCAAGGTAATACCCCATAGTGTAATTGACTGGAGAAGCACGCCCTTGGACAAGTTCCATGAAGATAAAAGATCTTTCTAATACATTAATGTCGTTATGTGAATCGGGTATATCAAAAAATGTATGCCATATCCATAGATCATATGAAGCAATTGCTTCTAAAATAATAGTTGGTTCACGGATGTGGCTGGAGTACATACATTTCCAAGCTGTGGGACAATTTTTTCACTTCCAATGCATGCAGTCAATGCTTCCTAGCATTCTTGGGAATCTCCATTGTCAGCAACAACAACCAATCAGGCAATATCATTGAAATTTGGAGACCGTAGATATTCATTCAAAAAAACACTTATTATTGTCTCAGGGAATTTTTTGAGACTCTCCATTGCAGTACTTTTATTAATACGTATGTATTCATCCATAAAATCTCCAGTAATCCCATATGCCAGCATTCTAAGTGCTGCGGTTATCTTTTGCATAGAAGATAAACCAAGTCTTCCAGCATTATCTTTTATCTGGACAAAGTATGGTTCGTAAGACTTTACCTCATTTAGAATACGGAGAAATAAGGGACGACTCATTCGAAATATATTCGAGAGATATACAATATTTTCTACAAAATAATTGCGAAATTGGCGCTCGTGCCCTTGAATATAATCACGCCGAATAAACTTACGACATTGGCGATTGCCATGATGCCTCGATGACTATCCATTGGCCTCGTCATTAAGAATATCGCTATTATCTTCAGAGGATACGTATGTGAGCAATCTGCAAAAGAATGAATGAGCCATTTGATGAAGGAAGTGGGAGATCAAGTGAGACTATTGAATTTCGATTCTATAGATCAAATGGGACTTGAATTTGTGAGAATGTGAATGCTAGCAATATGCATATTTATAGAGGAAAAAGTTACCATTACATATAGAACATTTGCATGTTACCGTTTGAGAGAAGACAAAAAAAAGTTACCGTTGAAGAAAAGACAAAAAATGTTACTGTTGGAGAAAGGAAAAAAAATATTACCGTTATAGAAATGACAAAAAATTTTATCATCAATACGTGGTTAGGTATTATCATTAGAGAAACTGATAAAGCGTACTAAATAAAAAAAATTGGCCATCACATTAGAAAATGTACATATTAATAAAAAATTACTAATTTTATAATACGAATTTCGGTTTGAAAAATAATACCGTATTGGATAGTCAAAATCATATAAATATTTAGTAGAAAGTGATATTTAAAAAGAAGATAATAAGACAAAAAAATTAATAGTTAAGATTGTAAATGGAAGTAAGAGAAAAAAGTAATAAAAAAAATAGAGAAATATTATTTAATAGAATAGAAATATGGATGGAGAATGAGATGTATGATGTTTTTAGAAGATGAATAAAATTTAGAGATAAATTTGAGGGAATGTGATTTTAAATTAAATTATAAGAAATTTTATAAGAATCTGGATGGGATGCTCTTATAGACATCTCATTGTACTTGGTTGCTTTTTTATGATATTGTTACTGCTTCTCAAAAAACATTTATGGTTTAGATCTTTCATTAATTGTATTCTCGAGGCCTCAAGTATTCATAAAAGTTTTCAGTCATTTAGTGTGCTAAATTATTATTTAGTTGAGGATCTATTTAATTTACTAGATTTTTTTTTTTGTGGTATGTTGTTACTCAATAAACTTCAAAATCACATGATCATTGTTTTATGACGGCGAGAATTCAGTTGCATTTATCGTTACAAAAGCATTAGATAATTTTTATTTTTGTAAGATATTTTTTTAATAAATAAACAAATTATATTAATTAAAGAATAGGCATAGTCAGATACAATACAAAAAATGCCCTAACTAAGTATGTGCAATAGAGATAAGAAAGTCACGTAGATCTAGGTCATTAAAATTAATGGCAATGGCCCAAGTACATAGCGTTCTAATAAAAACAGCTTTTAGTTCTTCCATCGATTTCTCTGTCTTTGAACGTATATTCATTAGGCTTTTGCCACAAACACCACATGATGCATATGGAAATCATCTTCCACATAGTTTTAATTTGTTGAATGCCTTTTATATTTGTCCTGCTGGCCAGAACCGCACTCACTGTCTTAGGCATAACCCAAGCCAAGTCTAACTGAATACTTCATTCCATAACCCGCTAGCTGTCTCATAGTGTAGTAAGAGATAGTCTACAAATTCTCCCTCATTCCTACACATACAATACTAATCTACGATCATCACCTTACGTTTTCTCAAGTTATCAGTTGTGAGGATCTTACCCAATTGTTATTTTTGTAAGATGATGTTCAAATAGGATAGTAGACTTCATATGGTTATTTAAACCTTGGAAGGTCTGTTAGTTTGACAGACCTTTTTTTAAAAGTATTTTAGAAGGACAATAAGAGGTGCATAGTTGTTTGATACATTCACACACGTATATGTAAGAAGGGCTTGGAATTGGATTCACATATTACACGTCACCATTAAGTCGAATGATTGAACTACTAATATCCCTTGCCGTTCTCCTACATCTCATGGACCTTCTTTCTTTCTTTCTTTCTTCTTCTTCTTCTTCTTCTTTTTTTAAGAATTAAAATGAACCAAGTATGTAGTCACAAGTTTTCAAATTATTGAGCAATCAAATAGTTTCTATGGAATAGTTAACTCATTGGGCATCGAGAACAGAAGTCATGAGGGTCCACGTACGCTGAGAAGAAATCAACTTCCAAAACTACCCATTTAACGGATGTCAGAAATTGGGGAGAGGTTGTTACACAGGTGTGAAATGTTGCATGGTGCTTTTTATGAGCATTTATGTCTATCCTTGTATAGATTATTGCAGATAAGGTTCCTTTATATCTGTTTTTGCATGCATGTTTATTCTGCCAAGTTGCCAACTTCCTTCCATTTGTGCTTTCTATGTTTCTCCTCCCAATTGATTGTCATTAGACGTGTCGTTTACATTAATGGTTAAGACTATCACCTGTCTTTCCCTCAAAACGGCTATAAGGGAAAGTGGGGGGGGGGGGGGGGGGGGGGGGGGGGGGGGGGGGGGGGGGGTGGTGGTGGTGTGAGGAGGGTAAGAACTGGAGCTTTCTTCATCATAGCGAGATTGTTCTTGCATTTGCTAGTTTCCGTCTTGTAGTCTTGATAGTAGCCTTGAGTTCTCATTTTCAACTTAAGCAATGAATTGCCTTCTGGCCTCCAGAAGGGTTCATGCTACTATTGCAAAAAAGTGTTCAATAATCACCAGGATCTTGAGGCCCATGTCAGGGCTCATCAAGAGGAGATTAATGCAAGGAAGAGCTCGAATTATCCTGCTCATTTTAGCAATTTCATGGACTTCGTTAGCACTATCCCTAATTCCGTCTCCATAGTTCTACCTTGAAGTTCCTTTCACCGTTCTGGGAATAAGCCGAGTAAACTTTTCCTTAGGACAACCTCTCTTTAGGAATTCTCTAAGATTTGCTTGAATGAACTCAACAGGGTACCTGCAAGTAAGTGCTATGAGAATGATGTTCAAAATGATTCATCTCTGTCTGCCATGTCTCCATATCTTTCATCCGACAGTAGCCATGCTGAAATTCATCATTCCAATCCTTTATTGTCAGCCGTTTCTATGCCTTCTGCTCCATCTTCCTTTGGAGATGCCTTGATGAACTTTCAGCATCACAGCTTCAGTAATTTTTTAGATCTTGCCTGTGCTACAAGTCTTCCTGATTCAGGGCTTGGCTCAAATCTATTGCTTGGCTTGAAAGAGTATATTGTTGTTGGTTCCTTTCCTCCTGGCCATGGTCAATGCTCAGGCCAAACTGGAGTTGGTAAGTATGATAAGAGTAGTGTGAATCCTGATATGATGAATTCATCAAAAGTGTAATATGTATGTCAATACATTTCTTATTTGCTGGTTATTTAATTACTAATGTTGTTATTCTGTGTTTAAGTGTATGTAGAGCTTGTGGCTTGAACTAGTCCTGTGAAGCTTTAAATCTGTTTCAACAGGCACGTGAGGAGCTTGTGCCTTTAATCCGAGTATATGAGCTGAGCCGCTGGATCCAATACACGTGTTACAAATCTGATGCACCATATATATACATCTTGTTCCTTGTAACCCTAAGTAGAATTCATTTCTTGTATCGGCTGAGAATAAGAGGCAGAGAGGGAAAGGGGGCGATTCTAGGGGTTTTCTAGGGTTTGTGCTTGAGGGAAGAAATCGGTGTGATTTCTTTGTGAGATATGAGTGTTTCTGTATATATCTGAACTGAGGCTTCTCTGTGATTGATTTTGATTCATCAATAAAGATCTCTGAGGCCATTCCTACCGTGGATGTAGACCATTAGAGTCGAACCACGTATCTCGGTGTGTTTTTTCCTTGCTTTACGATTCCTTATCATTCTTGTGATTCTTTCTAATATTCTGTTCTATTATTTTTGTTGATTCGTACATCACATGATAAATAATGTGCTACATATTGATATTATGATCTGTGTTGGTATACTGTTGATTTCTGTTGTGGTTGTTGATATCAAACTGAGTCTGTATTGAATCTTGCATATTCTCTGTTTTGAATCTGGAAACAGAGTTTTTCGACTAAAGAACTTCAAAGGTTTTATATTATAAATAGAGTTGTTCTGTAATAAAATCTTGGTGTTTTATAAAGATAAAACGTAAGAGTTTTATAACAAAAAGGGCCTCAAATCAGCTCCAGCCTGCCCGCAGAAACAAAGGAGCCTCAGAAGAACAAGCCACTTCTTCCCTTTATTGAGAAGGAAGAGATAGAAAGGTCGAACATCCTTAAGAATGTGGAGGATTCCTTTTCTGAGTTGGGGATTTCTTTTGATGACAAAGAGTGAGGTGGAGCAGATCCGGATCTCTCTCTCTGCAACCTTGTACTTTTTTTCTATATGCTTAAATAAATATGTATGGATGGGTTTGCTGTGTGAATATACTATCGCTTCGGTTGATGGAATCTCTCTCTCTCTCTCTCTCTCTCTCTCTCTCCCTGGCACAAATGTGTATGCATACTCTGACCTTTTTAGATCTGGCTCATCATCTCTGACAACATACCTTATGATTTAAAAAGCAAGGAATTCCTTTGCTAGATGCGGAATTTATACAGATGGAGTGGAAAGATATATAATCTCTCCTCCCCGACTCTCCGAACCAGCGAAAGGTTAAACAACGTTATGCCTCTTTGGGCATATTATTGTACTAGAGAATGGTTCTGCCATAATGAAGTGAATGAATTGTTTCTGACACGCCAATCAAATATATATGCCTTGTTGGGTACGCTATTGGTAATAGTCTCTGGTTTTATATTTATCTATACTGCCACAAAAGACTATCATGACATGTTGATTTTGCTATCTCTTTAGCAGGGAGTTTATAAAAGAGAGAATTCCATACTTTACTTGTATACAGTTCTTGCTTTTAAATTGTATATGCCTATGATATGCTTCTTTAGGCCCTTAATCCTTTTGTTTCCCACTTTTTGGTGGGAATTGGTTATATTATTTCATTAAATGACTTCTGTAAATTTGGTTGTCTTTTTTGTTTCTTTGGTTGTTGGTCACAAGTAAGGAATAATCATGATGAGTGACCCCTGGTTTCCTTTACTGCCATTCCATTTTAATAATGGGATATTCCGTTTTGTGTAATGTTTTATAGTTGTTAATATAAATCCAACTGCTTGGGAAGAGTAATGACCGTATTATTAGAGAATAATAATCAGTGAATAAGTGCACTAAAATAGATAAATACACGTTAGATATGTCAGTTTTTGAGATAAACAGGTCTGTTTTGGTTATAAATCCTTTTGGTTGTATATATGATTTGTTGGCATCAGATTCTTTGGTCATACTGGATTCTTATATGTTTTGGTTACATAATGCAGTAATTCAAACAGTTTGCCCTTAGAAATTTTTGCCTGTAGAGACCTCTTATCATCTATCATCCTCTGTTTCTAGAATGCCAGCATCTGAATATGTTGATTTTTGAAATTCACAGTTTTAAGTTAATTACTAAAGTTTTCTCAAACCTATGAAGCCATGTCAAATTAAATGTATTGCAAAAGCTAGACGTGGCAACGTGATAATAATATCAATTTCAGAAAGGCGACCTCCTCACTTTAACACACAGCGTCATTGTAAAATAGAGAGTACTTGCTCAGAATCCAGGTAAACAGAGTGCTGCAAGTCAATGTTCCACATTTGAGTTTTCTTTTAATAGCAAGTGGCAACTTTGTTATTGCTGAAACCTCCCCTAGATCTTTTTTTAATTGTTGGAAGTTTATTTTTGTGGCAAGAATTTGATCAAGCTTCTTCTGGCTGTGTTATTGCTTTGAGTATTGTTCAAGAGTTGCCTGCCTATTTGGTGGTTCTTGTTTATAAACTTTTGGCTTTTAAAGATGTGGAGCAAACCTGCTTTTCAAAATCTATTGCATTGCTTTAGCTTGGAGACACCGCAGACAGATCATAGTTCTTGCTAATCCCCCATGGATGGTGTAAATGCTGGAAGAAACATACGAAACCATAAGATTGTCTTTCTTTGCATCTGGTAATTTGATTGGTGAACATCCAAGCAGAAGTTGAGAAGACTGGTGAGACGTGTTAAGGAAAATGAAGAATCAAAAGAATCAGCTGCACCACAGTAGAATGAAGGCAGCACAACGTCTCATAGCAGGACCACAACCATTTCAGAAAAGTCTAGAAGATTACAGCAGAACAATAAAGCATATTCGGAATACATGGAAAATAGACTGGAAGGACAGATGGCAGAACATCCAAGAGCCACAGAATAAAAGTTTGTTACAATTTCTTCTATATATACGCACTGTACAGATTGTTATTTTTATCAAGTGAGAAATACAAAAACAGAGGAATTCTCTTTCACCTTCTGTCGAATACTCATTGTGCATGGTTACTCATAATTTCAATATGGTAATCAGAGCTTTCTAAAGACTCGCGTCTCTTTCTATTTTTTTTTCTTACTTTCTTACAACACCCAATGGCTAACCCAGATCCTCCTCCAATCTCCTCCTCAAATACCAATTCCTCCACTCTCAACTCAGCAAGTCAATTTGTCACTATCAAATTAACGATAGAAAATTACTTGTTATAGAAGGCTCAAATGGTGCCTTTCTTGAAGAGTCATCAGCTCTATCATCATGTAGATGGCTCTGTTCCAATGCCTTCTCCCATGATTGATGGAAAACAAAACCCTGAACACTCAAAATGGCTCCTCACAGACCAACGAGTTCTCTCTGCCCTCAATTCCTCTTTGTCCGAGCAAGTTCTTGCTCAAGTGTTGGAATGCACCACCTCGAAAGAGGTTTGGACACTTCTACACGAGTTGTTTGCTGCTCAATCTAGTGCTCATATAATAAACACTTAGTTTCAGCTTGCGACCTTAAAAAAAGGCTCCGAGAGTATATCGGATTATTTTCAAAAAGTCAAAACTCTTGCTGCATCGATGGGAGCTGCTGGGCATCCTCTTTCCACATCTGAGTTCACGATCTATCTTCTTGCAGGCCTCGGTACCGATTATGAATCCCTTGTCACCTCTCTTACCACAAGAGTTGACCCTCTCTCCCCCCATCAGATGTATAGTTACCTTCTTACCCATGAGTCCCGTCTAAATCATCAAACGAACACTCTCCTCAGTGGAAACTCTATCTCTGCTAATCTCACCACCACCAAACCATCGAACCCTTCGCCATCTTCTTCTCGTGGTAGAGGTGGTAGAAACTTCAGGGGTCGTCGTGGAGGGGGTCAGAGTCAACCTTCTTATTTTTCTAATCGCCTAGACCAGCGTTCCCTGTGTCAAGTTTGTCAAAAACCAGGCCACACTGCCATGGCATGTTATCATCGTTTTAATCACAGCTATCAAACATCTCCTCCCAACTCATTTTCTACCAACGTAACCACTGCCTCACCATACTCTCCATATTCCAACCCCTGGTTTCCTGATACAGCAGCCACTCACCATTTCACCTCTGATTTCAATAACCTCAATCTGGATTCAATTTCATATCAGGGCACAGACCAAGTCAGCATTGGTGATGGTTCCACAATGCCAATTCAACATACTGGTTCCGCTCAAATTCACACTCCTTCTGGCACTTTCTTACTCTCTAAACTCCTGCATGTTCCTTCAATTACCAAGAATTTATTATCTGTTTTACAGTTTTGTCAGGATAATTTTGTATATTTTGAATTTCACTCCAATTTTTTCCTTGTGAAGGATTCTCACACTCAGGCGGTTCTACTTCGGGGCCCCGTTAAAGATGGTTTGTATGTCTTACCAGCAGAGGCCACCATCTCCAAACCCACTGCTATTTCTCCTCAAGCACTTCCACTGATCACTGGCACCACCGCCTTGGGCATCCTTCCACTAGAGTCACAAACTTCACTGTTAAGAGCTTTCATCTTCCAGTTCAGTCCAATAAAGCTCTTCAGCCGTGTTTTGCCTGCTACCAGTCCAAACTTCATGCCTTACCTCATCTCACATCTGCCTCTAGATCAAAGGAACCTTTTGAATTAATATTTTTAGATGTGTGGGGTCCGGCCCCAATGTTATCTTCATCTGGTTGTAGGTTTTATTTTTCTATTGTTGATGATCAAACAAAATATATATGGTTATTTCCAATTCAGTCAAAGTCTGATGTGTCATCCATTTTTGTGGCCTTTATACAGTTTATTCGCAATTATTTTTCATCAAGCATCAAATCAGTTCAATCTGATTGGGGAGGTGAATTTCAACCTCTCCATAAAATTTTTCAATCCTATGGGATTATTCATCACCTTATGTGTCCATACTCTCATGCCCAAAATGGGACAATTGAGAGACGTCATTGGCACATAATTGAAATTGGGATTTCACTATTGGCTCATGCCTTGGTGCCTTTTAAATATTGGTCGGATGCGTTTAAAACATCAGTTTTTCTCATCAATAGAATGCCTACACCAATTCTACAAAATAAATCCCCTTTTCAAGCTCTTTTTAAAAAAAATCCAGATTATAAATTTTTTAAAGTTTTTGGATTGGTCTGTTGGCCCAATTTACGCCCATTTAATCGACATAAATTGGCTTTTCGATCTACTTTATGTGTCTTCATGGGCTACAGTCCAAATCATAAGGGATATATTTGTTTGGATCCTTCTTCGGGCCGGACCTACATTTCTAGAGATGTACTGTTCAATGAAAATGAGTTTCCTTTTGCCACTAAATTCAACTCCATCTCCTCTAACCAACAATCTACATCTGACCCACTACGTACATTTCCACCTCCCATGGCCCCACTAGTGTATGACGTCTCCCACTATCCTCCTACCTCACAACCTTAGCACACACTCTCAAGCCCAATCACTTCAACCCTAGCCTTGCAACATCAGTCCACTCCGTCCAGCTCAAGCCCAAACTTACTTCCACACATTTCCAACCCAGATATCTATACACAACCCGATTCTCAATTAAACATCTTGTCCTCTTTAAATTCAGATTCTTCATCTAGGGCTCGCGAACACTCTTCTTCAGAGCACGAGTCAGCCTCCATTTCTTCTTCTTCAAATACTGATGAGGTTCCTCCACATCCCACACATCCTATGGTAACTCGCTCTGAGGTAAACACTTTCAAACCTCTCACTCGTATGGACGGCACCATTCCGTGGCCCACACAAAAACCTTCTGCCTCACTCACCTCACACACAACTTTTGCAAGCACAATGGTTCCTGAAGAACCAACTTCATACACAGAAGCAATAAAATTTCCATAATGGCGTGAAGCCATGCAGCTTGAGTTTCATGCACTGTTACACAATAAAACTTGGGATTTGGTTCCTCCATCACCCTCCTTCAATGTTTTGGGTCCCAAATGGATACTCAAAACAAAGAGACAGGCTAATGGAACTTTAGAACGGCGCAAGGCACGTCTTGTTGCCAATTCACCAACAAGCTGGGATAGATTACAATGAGACTTTCTCACCCGTAGTCAAACCCACCACCATCCGCATTTTAATCTCCCTTACTGTTTCATCCAACTGGTCACTGCAACAAATAGACATACAAAATGCATTTTTGCACGAGGAACTGGAGGAGGTCGTATATATGCAACAACCCACAGGTTTGTTCATCCTGACTATCCTTCTTATGTGTGCAAATTGAAAAAGGCCATTTATGGTCTAAAACAGGCCCCTCGGGCCTGGTTTTCCAAGCTCAGCAACAAACTCCTTTCACTTGGTTTCATAGAGTCAAAATCTGATACCTATTTGTTTATCTACAGAAATGCTTCACATGTGATGTTTGTTCTCATTTATGTAGATGATATTATAGTAACTGGATCCAGTTCTAGTCTCATTTCAGATTTCATCCTTGCACTTGGCAACTCATTTCTTGTTAAGCATTTAGGTTCATTACATTATTTCTTAGGCATTCAAATTTATCAAAATAGTGATGGCCTTTTTTTGTGTCAATCCAAGTATATTTCTGATTTGCTTCATAGAACAAATATGCACAACTCAAAAACTGTTTCTACTCCAATGTTAGTGTCCTCGAAAATTTCAGCATTTGATGGATCTTCATTTGAGGGTCCACATCTTTATAGAAGTGTTGTGGGTAGCCTACAATATTTATCTTTTACTCGACCTGACATATCTTTTGTTGTAAATAAAGTTTTCTAATACATGCATAATCCAAAAATTCCTCATTGGCAAGCTGTCAAAAGAATTCTTAGGTATCTCAAACTTACTTCCAATTTTGGCCTTTATTTCTCCAAATCATCTCCTCTCACTCTCTCAGCTTTCTCTGATGCGGACTGGGCTGGTTGCCCTGATGATAGAAAATCCACTGGAGGTTTTTGTATATTCTTTGGTAAAAATCTGGTTTCTTGGGGTTCCAAAAAGCAGCCAACCATAGCCAGATCTTCCACTGAGGCAGAATACAAGGCAGTTGCCAACACTACTTGTGAGGTACTTTGGATTCAATCTCTTTTAAAAGAATTGGGCATTTACTTGAATGATCCACCGACTTTGTGGTGTGACAATCTAGGAGCAACTTATTTGTCTATAAATCCACTTTTTCATGCTCGAACTAAACATGTAGAGTTAGATTATCATTTTGTAAGAGATAGGATTGCTGCCAAAACACTTAAAGTGTCTTTTGTATCTAGTAAAGACCAACTAGTAGATATCTTGACTAAACCATTGTCTACTGCTCACTTCAACTTACTTCGTTCAAGCATCACCATCTTCTCGGTGCCGCTTGAATCAAGGGGGGCTGTTAAGGAAAATGAAGAATCAAAAGAATCTGTTGCACCACAACAAAATGAAGGCAGCACAATGTCTCACAGCAGGACCACAACCATTTCAGAAAAGTCTAGAAGATTATAGCAGAATAATAAAGCATATTCGGAATACATGGAAAATAGACTGGAAGGACAGATGGAAGAACATCCAAGAGCCACTAAATAAAAGTTTGTTACAATTTCTTCGATATATACGCACTGTACAGATTGTTATTTTCATCAAGTGAGAAATACAAAAACAGAGGAATTCTCTTTAACCTTCTGTCGAATACTCATTGCGCATGGTTACTCATAATTTATAATTTCAATAAGATGAGACGTCTTAGGCAGTGGGCTTCTGTGTTATATGAGAAATGAAAAAGATCTAGTGGTAGAACACATGTGAGCGCCGCCTGCGCATGTGTTCTCTCTCTTCCCCCCCCCCCCCCAACCCCTACTCTCTCTCTCTACCAAAGTTGAAGAAGAGGCCAGCTATAAGTAGCTGAAAAGATATGAGTTGCTTACAAAATCCCTAAATTATTGTTAGTGAAATTGCTGATATATGCAAAAAGGTTTACATTGCTTTTGATGTTCCTATCAAATTACTCTAGAAACTAGAGCAGCACATCCGAATGTTACTTATCATCTATTACTAACTGCTTATCAATTTTTGCCTTTCCTAAAAAAGATGTACCTTTTTATATTGAAATATAAATAAGTTTATTGAGCTAAATACGCAGTAGTTTCCTGCACAGCTGATTTTGCTAGGTATGACAAGAACATCTCTTATTTGTCTGCATACCACATGGCACATTTGTTAACATTGTGATATTCTGGTGATATGATTGTTATTCTAAGGCAAAACCCTGATTATTTTGGATCAAACTTTGGTGCCCATGTGCCAAAAAATTGGTTCCTTTCTAAGGGTTGATGGAGAATAAAAGGAGGCCAGTAGGGTTATGAGATGAAAGCATGTAACAAAGTTTATCAGCATAACACTTCAGATATGTACAAATGATAACTCTTAAAAGAATAATGCTAGATGTAATCTTAGAATGTGTAAGTTTTGTACACTTCTTTTAAAAAATAATGGAGTTTATCATTAAAAAATTAATTTTTTTATGTGGGTTCATATTTATTCACTTTTCTTAAAGAGACCGTGCGAGACTTGTGATTCCTAAGATTGCAAATATCATTTCTCATGATTAGGATTCTTTTTATCTTTTAACATAATTTAACTTGATGGTTTTTAAAATGATACATCCTATTCTGAACCAATTAATTATGTCTTATTATTCACCATATAATTTTAAGAAGTTAGAAGGTTATACTATTAAGGAACATTGGTTGATGTCTCACAATCTAGCTGGATTTCCATTTATGTAGTAGACTTACGAAATTGCTTAAGGAGCATTCCCTGAAACAGGGGTTCAGGGGGAGGCTAGAAGCTAAGAAGCTCGACCAATAATTAGGGATGATAAAAATTAGAATAAAAAGTAACATTATTTTTAATAAAAACGACTCCAATATATACACGTGCGTGCGTGCATAATGCATAAGTACACGTGTAGTGATTAAGCCTAACATATCTAAATGGAGGGAGGGTTTGGTGTGGTGGGAGTAGGTGTTCACTGATTTTATGGATTTGGTTTGTTGTTATTTGCCTACTTGTCTTTATTTATCATATATCAAGAAAATGTAACCTTATCATTATCATGGTTCCAACCTTCCTCCTTTAATGCCCCCCAAACACTTTCTACTTTGTCAACGATTAAGCTATCTTTCAAAGTTTATATAAATGAATAAATATCATAAGGGAGCTCAAGCTCAAGTGGCAAGTTTAATCTTGATAAGCACTTCAATCTCACTCATGTAATCACCCTTAAAATTCGACATGACCGATTAATATTCGGACAGTTTTTATTTTTCAAACTAGAATGGATGAAGAAACTTTCTAAAACCTATCTATAAATATGACAAGTGTCGATCAAATATGCGATATTCAGGTATTCATTACTATCCTATGCTTATAAGACTAATGGGGACAAACTTCTTGGAATTCATTATTAGAAAAATAAATATGAATGAACAAACAAAATGGTCATCTTCCTTTTATTCTTACCATTGTAACCTATTGTTCTGTCCTGCTGTCCTAATTTAGCTACTTGAACTGAACACCAGCTCTCTGTATGGCGACAAAACGAGTTTGAAATTTCTATTCCACAGGCCCAAAATTAGCATTGAGATTGCAAAATTTCAAGCAATGATTTCCGGATATAAAACCCTCCAACCACCAATCACGAGTTGTGTTCAATCACCTCAAATTTTTCTTGATAAGCAAATTGGCGGCACCCCGGAAAGAAAAGGACGAGCAAATTGGCCGAGGAAAAAAGAATTTTACAAGTATATTGAATCTCAAACATATATATATATATATATATATATATATATATATATATATATATATATATTTATATTTTCCACAATTAGTTTTGTTATTGATATATAAACATTCTTAAATAAAAAATACAGAAGGTGGATATCGAATATGCATAATAAAGCAAAATTACTTTAAGTGATGGTGAAATAAGAACATAAAAACAAAATATTTATTCACCAAATGACCTTGCTACATCCACAGAAAAGCCATTCAACAGGTAATTTTATTTTTGTTTTTTTTTCATTTATATTTTTTATTTCTTTAAATAATTATTGTTTTAAAAATATTATTTAAAAATATTTCCTTAATTACTTATAAAAAAGAGGAATCGATGGCTGCCTATCGATACTGTTCTATGTGAGATAAGCATTATCCATTCAACAAATACCTCGATTTTTACCATTATAATATTAATTGAAGTGAATATATATGTGAACATGAATTTATATAAAATAAAATAAAATGGTAATCATGTAGTTAATTATGTATAAAAAATAATGATAAAGTAATTTATCAGTATTTGAGTTTGATTGGGTAAAAAAGAATTAAATATATTACCCAATTTGATTATAAACTTAACAGTGAAAAAAAAAATCAAAATTTCTATTAAGCACGCCCTGAAGGCGGGTGGTGTCGATGGAAACTAAATTCTTGAAGCCATGTTTGCCACAGAATAATACAAAATATCGCTCTCTGGTCCAAAACCGGAGCTGTCTAAATCTCATCAAAGTCACCGTCTTTGTAACGATATTCCAGCAGTGTCTCCCTTGTAAGTTGTTATATTAGCTTTCTCATGTATTCTCGTTGCTTCTGCTATGTCGGTTAGTTTCCAAGTTATGTTGCAATATGTATTCTGGGTTTGGTTGGTTTCCTGAATGATCAGTCTGTGAAGACCGTAAAAATGGGCATTTCTTTATGATTTGTAAACTGAATTGTTGTGAGTCTTCGGTTCTATGTCGCTAAAGAAGAAATAACCGAGAATTTTGTCGTTCTGGGTCACTGTTTTCTGGTTTTGGTTGCCTTTGTAGTTCCTTGCACATAGAACACTCGGTTGGTATATTGATAAGCGATGGTGATACTACGAGCAGTGGGTGAACATAATCTTGTGGAAACTTGACTCTTTTGTGCATATGGATTTGAATTCGGTTTTAGAATGGGTTTTCTGTGAATTTTATATTCTGTACTAATTGTCATGAAGATATTTTGGACAATCCATTGGTGCTTCAATTTAGCGTAATTCTTGATTTGGGAATACCCATTTTGTAAGTCGTTGAAGAGCGAGTAATGACTAATTCGGAATGGTAGCATTAATCTGGATTGAGATGTGGATCTTTTAGATGTGGTTTATAAATAACAATCATCCGGTGGGATGGCATAGATAAGGAGCTGCGTATTGGAACAAGAGCCGCTTCATTTTTTTTCAGGGGTGCAGATATTTTGCATGAGAGACGAAGAGACAACATGTCCGATTGTCTTCCCAACAGGCACCTGTACACAAACTAGGGGATTACCAAATAACATTATCACCAAAATTTAGGTTAGCAGTAATCCATTCTTCCTCGTTAAGTCCTTCAACATATATAGAGTTAATGCTCATGGGAGAACCCCTCATTCTAGGCCTCCCTGATCGTCTTGCCTTAAACTGTCTTCTCCGGCTTCCAGTCCAGAGCCATGCAGCCTGCAAAACTTTCTGCAAGCGATGGCATTTATTGCTTGGTAGTAAAGAACGGTTTTTCACCCGAAGAAATGAATTAGGCTTCAAAGACCCTTGGCTCTTTGTCTTTGCTTTACACAGGTGCACTGGGAAGATTCAGGGGCAAGTTCTTGATCTTACTCATTTCTCTTGGCACTCTATCCCAGCAATGCCCGGGCAAGGTTTATCCCCATGGATTTAGGTGTATTTCCATCCCCCATGAGGGTGTCTTCTTTGTTTGTGGGGGTATGGTTTCTGATGTTGATTGCCCCCTTGACTTGGTTCTGAAATATGAGATGCAGAAGAACCGTTGGACTGTGATGAATCAGATGATGACTGCTAGATCATTTTTTGCAAGCGGAGTGATTGATGGAATGATTTATGTGGCTGGAGGAAACAGCACAGATCTTTTTGAGCTTGACTCAGCTGAGGTTATGGATCCCGTTAAGGGAATTTGGCATCCCATTGCACGCATGGGAACCAATATGGCCTCTTATGATGCAGCAGTTCTAAACGGGAAACTTCTTGTGACAAAAGGCTGGAGATGGCCTTTCTATGTCTCTCCCAGGGGTCAGGTTTATGACCCTAGAACAAACAACTGGGAGAGTATGGCTGATGGGCTGAGAGAAGGCTGGACTGGTTCAAGTGTGGTTGTTTTTGGACACTTGTTTGTGGTTTCAGATCTTGAAAGGATGAAGCTTAAGGTTTATGATGTGGATACTGATTCCTGGGAAACAATAGAAGGGCCTCCTTTACCAGCAAATATGCAAACCTTTTGCTGTGAGTGCGAATGATTGCAGAATCTATGTTGTGGGTCGGAACCTTTATGTTGCTGTGGGTAGTATCTCAAGGCTCAACCAAAAAGGCACTCAAAATAAAAAAGTGGATGTTTTTTGTTCAATGGAAGGTTGTGGAGGCACCAGAAAGTTTCTCTGACTTGACACCTTCAAGCTCTCAGGTTCTGTTTGCCTAGCTTTCAATTTTCTGTGATATAGTGTTTTCTATGATGCTCAGTAAATTGTAATTTGTATGCGAGTATAAAAGATGTAGAATGGAAATGGCTGTTCTCCAATTGTGATACCCCTATATGATAAAATTAAGGGTAGGTGGTGTATGGGATCCCACATTGCTTAGGAATGAGAAATTCTCTCTCTTTATAAGGTTCCAATTGTATCATTGACTAGTCCTTTTGGATTATAGGCCATGTTGTTTGGGCCTTCTATTAGGGCGTTACAAATGGTATCAGAGACTATTCCAACCAGAAATGTGGGACTTGAGCCGTGCTACCTACAACGAACAGGCCTGATGAGGACGTCGGGAATTTAAGGGGGGTAGATTGTGATACCCCTATATGATAAGATTAAGGGTAGGTAGAGTATGAGATCCCACATTGCTTGGGAAGATAAATTCTTGCTCTTTATAAGGTTCCAAAGGGGCTCCAATTGTATCATTGACTAGTTCTTTTGGAGTATAGGCCATGTGGTTTGGGCCTTCTATTGGGGCGTTACATGTACTAATATTAAAGATGAGCAACACAATTCAAGCACATTGGAAGCTGAAGAAAAAGAGATTTGTAGACCCCGGGTAGTTGATAGAAAACACCTGATCGCGTATGCTTTGGATTGATATGATTATCAACACCTTATTTAAATTGTTAACCATTTCTACCCTTTCATGCAATTATTTTTGTCTCTCCCCCCACTTGGGCAAACCCACTTCTCTCCTAACAGAGAGTGCAGAGAACTATCAACCCTCTTGACTTAAGAACATTTATAGCACTCATTATTGTTCAACCAGGTCAATCAATTGGAATGGTGGACAAAAGGTATGAAATGCTGTCCTTTGCATTTGAACGCGCCAGAAGATATAGCTCTGAGTTCCACTTCATTTGTATTATTAAGCAGACCCAATATTGGTCCAGTATTGGCAGGATCAAAAATAGTAATATCACCACTCTCATCCAATCTAAATATTAATAAATACAATGATTTCAAGCCATTTAAATCAAAGCAAGCATTAGTTAAATAGATAAGAACACAATCAAATCACATAGTTGATACGTTCATGACAGAAACTATTTGGGAGCCTTTAGTGTAACACCCCATTCCTATAGGCTAGAGACGTTACTAACATACATGACAAAATGTTCGGTAAAGAGACTCATTATTCTGAAATACCTCATTTATTGAAAAGAACTTAAATGAAATGATATAAATAGTCTTGAAACTTGAAACTGAAAATAAAGTAAAACATGAGCTAGTCTTAAAAAGACTAGTTATTGAAATGACGTAAAAGAAAACTTAATCATTGTGTAAAAGACACTTATTCCTCTCTAAGTCTTTATACTAGAACTACTCCTGACCATCCAGCTCTGCATCATCATAATCAACATCTGTGGCAATCAACATAGAAGAAAATGGAAAGACAAACAACAAACAAAATGAGTCGAATACTCAATAAATAGCACATCATACCGTAAAATATTATTTAGCTTTGCATAAACTTGATTTTAAACCCTCATCATAACTTACATATAACATTCGTAGATTCTCATAACGTGTCTATACTTCATTAACATGAGCATAAACATACATAATTATGGCAAACATGAAGCGTGAATGTATGAGTAACTTGTTTATCTTGAATTTTACTTATTACATGGTGAATCACGCTTGGGTCCATGACACCACATAACTTGTCATGTAGTGAAACACGCTTGAGTCCGTGTTTCACTTAACTTGCATAACATGGAGTGAAATACGCTTGAGTCCATATTTCACTTATCTTACATAACATGGAGTGAAACACACTTGAGTCCGTATTTCACTTAACTTGCATGGCGTGGAGTAAAACACGCTTGAGTCCGTGCTTTACCTATCTTGTATAACATGGAGTAAAACACACTTGGATCCGTGTTTTACTTAACTTGCATAACATGGAGTGAAGCACGCTTGAGTCCGTGTTTCACTTAACTTGTGTAACTTGTACATGGTATTTTCTTGTACGTAGCGTAGCATAACATGACATGTCCTAACATGATCTAAACATTTTATAACATTTCATGGCATTCATGATCTAAGAACTACATGAGCATGGCGTACATGATCTGGCTATTTATTACATGACATACTTGACATAAGTTATTGCATAAACAATACGTGACATACATGGTCTAAGTACTACATGAACATAGCATGCATGATCTGGCTATTTTAATTTATAACATACTTAAATTATTATATGATCATATCATGGCTTCCATGTGATTTTAGTAACATTCAATCCATCAATCGACAAACCATAATAGCATAACATATATAAGCTTACTTTCATGTAAATCATCGTAATTCGTAGAAGTTTGTGAAAGCGATCTAACCTTGACTTGGCTTTTAGCGCAACGTAGATAACCATCAAAACCATATCATATTATCATACCCAATTATAATATTTACATTACGCATACATTTATATGATCATACTATTTACCTCTTAGCGCTGCTTCCGAAATTTCACGTCGTAGCTCGTGACCTATACAAGGCACTAGACGTTACTAAACTTTCTAGAAAATGTGTCGTAGCAATCTAATTACTTAAAATCTTACCATAAAGATAATTTAATAAATATTCAAATATAAAAAGATTACATAAAATAATATTATTCCAAAACTCAAATCATAATCTTAATAATTTTATAAAAATTAGTTAAAGG
Organism: Carya cathayensis; assembly: GCA_011037825.1. Lineage (NCBI taxonomy): Eukaryota > Viridiplantae > Streptophyta > Magnoliopsida > Fagales > Juglandaceae > Carya > Carya cathayensis. Next base: position 1,700,986 of record QGSO01000186.1, read on the forward strand.
TCAATTGGAATATTAACTAAGATAATAAGCTGAAACAATATAAAAGAATACTTTAAAAATATGCTTAAAATCCCTTCAATATATTCTATAAAAGAATGAGTCTAAGACTAATATATTTATTTAAGTGAAACTTTGGTCTGATTTAAATTTCAGCCCAGCCCCAATTACTGAAAACATTTAAGGTTACTAGAACAGTTTCTGTAAATATAACCAGCCCAATAAAATAATCAAGCCCACATGAAATCAACTCACTTAACTATTAAGATAAATTTCTGAAATATAATAGAATCAAGCCCAATTTAAAACAAAAGTCCATATTAATGAAACATGTCTAACTAACCTCAAGCCCAACCCACAAGGAAAAATAACCCACGTATATGATCAGGTTTAAAACATAAAGTCTGCCTAGTTACTAGAGGGTAAAGAGGTAACTTCACCAAAAGTTCCTTTATGAGGCAGTTTACGGAAAGGTTAGGTGCAGTGGGTTGAAGGGTATTTGTGTAATAACTAAAACTTGCATGTGCTTTTCAGTAAAGTAAAAGAAATAAAAGGACATGAACAAAGGAAATAATCATTTGCTGGAGAAAGAAGGCGATGCGATGGGATCTGAGGCTTGCTAAGGAAAAGTAACGTGTGACAAGAGAGAGAAAAACTGACAAGCCGAGAAACGCTAGAGAGAGAGAGAGAGAAAATGTGGCAGACTGCAATGGCTTACCAGATAGTGGGGTGTTCAACGAAGTGGCTGACTGGCAGTGTCTATGCAGATCTGAAGGTGCTCCGACAGGGTGGCTGGGTAAAAGAAAAGAAGGGGCTGCGCGAGTACCTTTTTTTTTTCCCCTCTTTGTCAACTAACATTCTGAATGATTAATATGAGGGCTTGGTGGGATTTTATAGAGGGAGGGTTTCTTTCTTAGTGGGTCATTAGGAGATTAGCTAGATCTGATTTGGTTATGATCTTAGAATCTTTTCAAAAGAATTTGAAACTCATCTGATAATAACAGAGAATACAAGATAAAGGAAACTACCTTAAAAACTCTAATTAATATGGTTTATTATTTCATTTAACAAAAAATAATTATAAGCATCTGATAAAAAATATAAGTTGATGGATATATTATTGGTACAATCATATTGTTGATGGATATACAACTACTTTTACTAATATATGGGATAGTATCATTTCATCTATATCCAAAAAAGACTAATAATATCATTTCATTAAAAAATGACTCATTTTTTAATATAAATGATATTTACAATAATAAGGTGTGTAAGTTTCGCTTACTCTATTTTAAAATAGTACATAAATCTGAAACCTATATAAAAAACTATTTTTTAATGGTAGATTCCACTTTTTTCATAGAGAGTGTACAGAGCTTGCATACCGTATATAGCATTACTCTTTTTTAATCTAAATTTCAAGTTTTAAATAACTATCATGCATTTGTATCAAGATTATAAAAATATTAAAAATAAACTCATAAATTGACATGACTTTATCTTATACATAAATCTACTTTATAATAAAAGTAATTTTATAATCTAATATACAAATCAATCACGATAATTTGTGAGTTTGAGACTAAAGCATTTATCTAAAAAGATTGCATTCCCAAATCTCAAAACTCTTTTTGTTAAAAAAATTATATTTATAATTTGACATGAATAATAAATCTAACAAAACATTTAAAAAAAAAGAAAATTTGAACTATATAAATCAAGGTTAATATTAGGTACAAATTTCAAATAAATAAGTCATGTGTAAACCTTTTATAAAAAAGTGAATCGTATTAAAATAAATGGTTTTTTAATACTTTTTAGTGTGGTACAAATTTTTATAAATAAAAATTTTACTCATCTTCACACAACATGTCACATGTAATTTTTTTTTCTTATTAAACATATGGTGTATAGATTATAAGTAAAAGAATTTAATTAATTTAAAATATAAAAAAATAAAAATAAAAATAAATATGATCAATGAAAATAATAAGAGCAACTCTTTTACAAAAGCTTGCGTGAACCTTTGTCAAATTATTTCTCATCAATGAAATTAAATTTTAAAATTTTATTATTCCAATAGAATTGCAGGCTTTGTCAGTCCTCTGTCAGGTAATCGAGAGGGATGTGCCGAGTCCTCGTACTCAAATATTTTATGAGAGAAGCTATGGGCCGGTCGGCTGTGAAATATATTTTTACAGCAGGCCAATAATCACCTGCCGTGTAGACATTTTATATATTTTATTAAGAAAAAATTTAGTTACAAGCATAATTATGTATTAATCTGCACACCAATTTAATATAATTAGTCAAAAAGTAAATTTTATTGTATTAATTTAAATTTTAAGTATAAAGAAATCAGTATTAATACGCAGATTAGTACGCGACTTTGCTTGTATGTAGCAAAACTCTTTCATTAATATACTCGCGTACACCCAATCTGGTCTGCTGACTCCGAATCGACCACGAAGTTACCCATCTCCTCTGTCATTCACTACATCCCAAGCCTCCCCCTTTTTCTCCCAACGATCCCACGCCACGAAGCTAAATTTTTTTGAGCCGACGACCAACACATCTCCTCTGCTGGTTCTAGCATTGATGGAGGAAGATAAATTGAGATGCTGAATATCTCTTGGAAAGCAACGGTCTGGATGATACAATTGGATTCCCCGAGATTTGTAGTCAATGTTTTGGACAAACAGTTTTACTGAATCCGATAGGTCGAGCACCGTTCGGTTTTTATCAGTGTAGGACAGAAAAAACCCATGCCGAAAGGCATAGTGTTTTGGGTGTCGGTCTTTAAGTCGGAAAGGAAATCGAATGGCTGGGCGTGGCTTCCACACCATAATGAATCAACCTACTCATTTCGGCCTTGTACCTGGGCGGGTAAGATAAAAATTACCACTAACAAGAAGTAGTAGGAGATGATCATCATTGCCATTTCTTATGGAAGGAAGGTTTCTCAGCCTCTAAAAAGATTCACATTTTTATGACTCATTCAACTGAAAAAGGCCTATTCAACTAAAGGGTAATTTGGTGTGAACTGGAAAGGCGAGGAAGGTTAATCTATATTGTTGATTGTTTCTTGTCTTAATTTACTCAATCTTTTTTCAAATATTCACACCAACTCACCGAGTTTTTTTCCGAAGGTCGTCATTGTCGTGGGAGCAGGAAATATGTTGGTCGTTGGCTCAAAAAAATTTAACTTCGTAGTGTAGGATCGTTGGGAGAGAAAGGGGAGGATTGGGATGTAATGAATAACAGAGAAGATGGAAGTAGCTTCGTGGACGTGGTTGATTCGGAATCAACAGACCTAATTGGGTGTATGCAGGTCTATTAGTGAAATGCATAAAGTGTTTACGTGGCACGTGATTATTGACCTATTGTAAAAGAGTAATTCTACGTACAGTCGTGGAATATATAAATGCTGCGCAATCGCTTTAAAAAGAGTGAAATCTACGATTAAAAAGTTAATTTTTTTTTCATGTAAGTCTTGTAATAATTCATTTTTTTCAAAAAAACTGCACAACACTTATATAACCACGATTATAAATATCATTTTCCATTATAAAAATACATTTCACAACCGATCGGCCAGCAGCTTTTCTCATATTTTATTTAAAATTAAAATAAAAATTAAAGAAGCTACTTATCTTTGATTCTTTGCAAAAGTATTGAGATTAACAGAAGGAGTAACCCTATCATTTTTCGAAAATTATTATCTTTTCTGGACGTGGGTCCCACTTGAAGAAAGAAAATAATTAAAAAAAAAAAAAGCCCATTTACTGGATAGCAACAAATTTTCCCGAGAAAATCGAAATACAGGGTTTTTATCTATCCAGAGCTCGTTCTCGAAGAGAAAAGAAGACCCAGTGACACAGCAAGAATTCCAATCCCCACCTAGAGATTGAGAGAGAGAGAGAGAGAAGAGAGAGTGAGTGATGGGGGCAATAACAAGCGCAGTGATAGCAATAGCGGGGGTGGTGCTGGGGTGGATCGCCATAGAGATCGCCTGCAAGCCATGCCTGGAACAGGGCCGTGACGCCATTGACCGCTCTCTCAATCCCGACTACGACCCTGACGACGCCGACAACGTTCGTGCCCCTCTCAACCCTAACTCCACCTCAGATCTCGAAGAACCATCTCCCGATCCACGGCCGGCTATTGTTGCTCCTTCTTCTTCCTCCGTTCCTATCAAGGCTGTCTGATCACATGCACCTCCGATTCATCCCGTCTTTCATTCCCCCCTGCTTTTCTCTGGTATTTTCCCAAAACCGCGATCGTACAAGTTTATAATGACTTTTCGGGCTGCTCTCTGTTTTTTTTTTTTTTTTCTCCCCAATTTTTCGGTGGAAAAAAGGAAATGGAAATGGAATGAAATGACGGAGGTTTTCTTGGAATCTTCTGTGTATCCGTGTTTTTTTTTTTTTTAACCTGTGGAGTGAGATTGGAATGTTGGTTTGACTGACACGGATCTGTGTGTTTGATTATTGTAATTTGAATCGCGGATTATTAATATACAGATTTGCATTGTTCTGGAAACTGTTTGATAAAAATGGTAGAAACAAAAACCTTCACAAGCCAGTTGTGTGTGCGTGTTCATATTCGTACAGAGTGCATTAATTACAAAGAAAATTAGTCCACATTAGCAGGAATTTGAACCAGGATGCCGGTGCCAATAAAATAAAAAAGAATCAGCCAAGAAAAACTTGTGGAAGGGCAATGAGGTAGGGTTACGGATAAGCTCACCTGCAACGGCAGCTGCTGCAGCTCTAGAAAGCTGTAATCCATACAAATTTACGTGCTGCCGTCTGTGTTTAAGCTCAAGTTCTCAACTCTGCCACCCGACTTCCCTCTGAAAACTCTTACGACAGGTCGGAATTTGATATTTTATTTGGGATAAAACCAAGAAAAATTATTTTTAAAATTTGTAAATTTAAAATCAACAACTCTTTCTAGATTAGACTCTTGTGCAATTTTTTTATTTTTTTTTATTTTTAAGGATTAGGGATTGTTTGGATGACAATGATTTTATATAAAAGTTAAAAATTAACTAAAATATTATTTTTTTATATTATTATTATTTTAAAATTTTAAAAAATTAAATTATTTATTATATTTTATGTAAAAATTTAAAAAAATTATAATGATATGATTAAATGATATAATTTTTTAATCCAAACTACCCCATGTCATGTGCCACCACAAAATTAGAATGAACCAGTGTCACAAATGCTATCCATATGCATTTATCATTCTCTAGAATCGCTATGCATTAAATTTTTTCTTCCTTAAAAAATTTAAATAAAGAAAAATTATAATTATACAAATGTTAAGTTAAAAAAAATACAAAGAAAGCTATTCAAAAAGCTACAGTGCAGAGGGGAGGTACTCCCTCGCCAGCCACCAAGTGACACGTTTCTTCCATTAAGCAAATGGACTGAATTTGTGATGCGTTAAGTTAGGCCACGATCATTACATCTCATTTTATTCAAATTTTTATATAAAATATAATAAATAATTCAATTTTTTAAATCTTAAAACAATATTAATATTAAAAAATAATATTCTAATAATATTTTATTTAATTTTTAACTTTTATATTAATTCATCTCATTTCAACTTACTGTTCATCTCATTTTGAACTTATAATATAGTATTACGTTTGATTGTAAAACTATTTTTATTATAAAATAAATCTTACACATTATATAAAATTATAACAGTTTATAGATTTATTTTTGTGGATACAACGCTTCTCTCTTAAAGAAATGACCGAGGTTGAATTGGTAATGGCAAGCCACAAAACATGTACACAATTCCACCGTTTAGGCTCTTGCTCCAGTCCAAAATTCTCAATAGATAAAATGCTACCATAGCCACGCCTAGGTAAGTAATCGATCACTTCCGGTTGTCCTCACCCAACCCTTTCGTCCACAAATATATACACAAGAGTAGCTTTACCGTCGGTATATACCATATGGGTTTCTTCTTTCTTCCGATCGAGAACAAACCATTGCCCTCTCAAGAAGTTTTCTTTTTTCTTTTGAAGAACGCATTTTCCCATAAAATACCGGTTATTATCAAGCATACCAAGCCCTCGGAAGGAGAAGTTTCGAAACAGCAACCATCTATGCTTAACAATTTAAAGGTGTAGACTGGATCAAAAATGAAAACTACAGGTTACTGTACATTAATGACCCGACAAGGGGATTCAACATCTGCTCTTATGCTGATCGCTGATGGCAGAAGTTTTCCCCTGCCGTTTTCAAAGATAAAATCTATCTATCTATCTATACATATATATATATATGGATTACGCCAAGTAATTGTATATCTGCGGGTTGCTCTTGTCACGCTCCAGGTACTCCCTGTCAATGAGGCTTTCAATTCTTTTCTTTAAATCAGCCGGCTTTATCGGAAACTTGAGCTGTTCACAGGGGAAGAAGGAAAAGTGCAAAACTAATGTAAGCTAAAAAAAAAGACCACCAATACATTCCAAAATATCAGTCAGACTGTCCAGCTAGTGTATTTGTGACTTGAATTTGAATTGGCCTTACAATGTAAAGACCTCAAGATTTTAAGCAAAAGAGGAATACAAAATTTCAGTAATAAAATCTAGAAATGAATCAACTGAAAAGATTAACCTGTTGGAAGAGTTCAGTTATCAGAAGTGTGTGACTCAGCACTTTCCTTGTCTTCATTATTCGAACAATAGCAGCATCAACCTACAACATTGTTCCATGCAAGTAATGCAAAAATTACATATGGAGGGTTTCCTCGTTTCAATCTGGAACCCGGTTAAAATGTGTATATATTTAAAAATATATAACTCAGTTTAACCTGATATTGACGGTCCTGAAATACTCTTTCAGTGGTGCTTGTGTTCTCCTCTACCGTTTCCTTCATCTGGATCGCATTTACCTGCTCCAAACAATCTAATGTTAAGCTTCAAATTCCATCGTGTGGCACCTAAAGCTCAATGTGCATTAGTTCTTTCACCCAAAGTCAAAAGTGAAAGTCTTTGATTTCAAAACCTCGCTTATGCACTTGTGACCTGTCAGGCTTATGCAAGGTTGAGATCATCTAATTGCCACCTGTACTAGGTAAAATACAAATGAATGTACCTTTATTCGGTAAAGAGGTGCCGTGAATCCATCATTGAACACAAATGAATCATCGTCCTCCACATCTCTACCCTTAGGCAACTGTAGCACATTTGTAAATCGGAAAACAGAAGTTTAAAAAATAATTAACTTTAAAACAATTAAAGTATTATATTTTAAAACAAAGTCATTCAATGTTTGACAACCAACCTTTTGCAAGACTCGAACTTTTCCACATGCAAGGGACTGTACAGTCCTCCTCAGTTCCTTATCCTCAATCCCAGTGGAGTCCTTAATATCTTGAAAACTTAGCTTCTCCGCATCATTAAAGAGCATCAAAACAACAGTCTGGTGCGCAAGACACAGAGCATGACCAGAATACAGTAAGTTGTCCACTCGGGCAGGCAAAATCAACAAGGATAAAGAATAGTAAATAAAAAATACTGAGACATGAAAACATGTGTAATGGCAAAAAGGAGACCAACCTGAAATAATGACACGGCCAGTTCCTTTTTACCTTTAGGAAATTCAGCCTTTAACACACAGTGACCTAATGAGTTTTGCCACATCAAGCGCCTCCCACTGTACTTGCTCAGGTAGAACTCCTTGAAAATGTCCTATTGCACAAGCAAAAGAAAAGACCAAGACATCAGTTTAGAAGTACAATGATACTGCCTACAACTGAAAGCAGGTATTCAGTGATTTCCCCCAACCTGGTAGACATTCAATTCATGAGGAAGTCTGACATCCATGGGTGGATATGTTGGCCAGTACCTGCATTAGCCAACCCAAAACGAATTAAGCTCCTTGGGAACACTAGGTGAATGACAACTCTGGTTATGTTTGAACATACTAAATAAACTAAGACCTACCCTGTTGTTAAAACATGCACACTCATCTCAATCCCAGATGGGAGTTTTGTCCTGGCCTGGGATGATTGTTTGAAGGATTCATTTATCTCTTTTGATAATTCAACGTCCTGACGGTGTCTCACAAAACACATAAGAAAATCATTAACCCATACAAACTCTTAACAGATAAAAAAAAAAGCGTTGATAAAGATTTTTAACAAACAAAAGCTCATAAAGTAACAGGTAAAACCATGCTAATATAATAAAAGCAATGTAGAGGCTATCAAACTGCCTACACAAGCTCATATGAAGAGCTTGTTATTGTAGATAGTCAACCCAATGCTTCAACTCACTCTAGCTCAACATCATTAATGCTAAAATCAGAAGGTGAGCAAAAGGTAAAACCTAACTATACATTACACATCAAGACAAAACTATAGTTAGTACAGCGCAGCAATAAAAGTTAACTAGACTTGATCATTATAGGATTAACAATTTGAAGTCTATTGAAATGGTCACAAGAGAATTAAATATGTTAATATACGCTAATTTAAATCATTGCCTCTAGTGGAAAGATGCATTTCATGTCTAAATGATTCTGCATAGCCCAAACAGGTTGCAAGCTAACAAAAATGCTCCCACAATAATTCCAACAGTATGACTTAGACCAAGGTGCTCACCCCTAGTATGATATGATGTAATTTTGTTTGGCACCCCCGAACTACCATCCTTTTTGCAATGTGTATCCTAAATTACAAGAAATTGTAATGTGCACCACAAAATACCAGTTATTTCAATGTGCATCAACAACTAAAATCTGGCCTATTTTTTCATTCATCTCAATGGTCAAGTCTTAACCAAGGGTGCACACTCAAACTCATTGGCAGTTTATAGTGTTTTTTGATTGGCACCGGGTGTCGAAGAACAGAGTGATGATTAATCCCGGGGGTGCATATGTCCTCGGTAAGGAGTTTCCCACAAGTGCAACTTGAGTAATTCAAGGGGAAAATCCCCAAGTCCGATGGTTCCTAAAAATTGTTTGCACCCAATGGGATTCGGTTTATAGAGTACATTGCATTTCATAGTCTAGAGTGCCTGTTGCAAAAAATGTGGTAGCTTGCGATGCAAAATGTACTTTACCATATAAAATTCTAACCACATACTTTAAACCTAGAATGCACTGAAACCATCAAACAAGGGAAAGAACTGTTAGATTTCCTTGTCTTAACTTCACATGCTTTAGGGATAGGCTAATTGGGGCTTGGGCCCAGGTTTCAACACCACAACCTGACATATGGTGTAAAAGGTCAATCCATAAAAATTGTCATTCCAAACCACAATGTGAGTGTAGGCTGGATGATAGAACAAAAATTGTCATCCCTTTCATGGTATCAGCATTTCTTGAAGATAACATATGATATATTTTTTTACCGGTAAATACGAATTTTATTAAAAAAAAGGCTAAGCAAAGCACACAATACATAAACAAGAGCAACAACTATGTATGGGTGTCTAAAGATACAAGGAAATCATGTACGTTCATGTCATTAAAGTCTACTACAATCGAAATCAAGATTTAAGAAGAGCAAGGAGTTAAAGTGTCTTACTTGGGCAATCAACTACAACGCTAAGGGAGGTAGTTCAAGTCGAGGGAGGGCATGAGTGTAGGTAGGAGTGTAGTATTAGTTTCGGGTGTAGAATGTAGAATGTAGCTTCTAAGGGAGTTTCGGGTGGTGTCTTAGTTTTGTGGAAACAAGGGGTTGCGGTAGTTATAGTGATTTGCTTTGCTGTGGGGAGGAGCATTTTGCCCCAATCAGGCTTGGTGTATATTGGATGGACTTATTGGTCATTAGGAGTTCTCTATTATGGGCTAGGTGTTCTCTCTTGTATATGCCCAATGTACTTGGTTATGCCTATTGATATTAATAAATTTGTACTTATAAAAAAACAAAAAGTCTATTACAATTGTATTGGGGTACAAACCATATCCCAATTCACCAAGTGAAACTTGAATTCTTCATCTATTTCCCCCATGGGAAATCTCGTTGCAAGTTCTCTAACCGGTTGGCCACCTTGCATGGTATTGGAAATAAAGAAAAAAGTAAATAGGCAAGTTGGATAGAGTAATTTTTATCAACGTAACTTTACCACCTTTGGAAAAATAAATCCTCTTCCAACTCACCAATTTCCGCTCCATTTTTTCCAACACCCCATCCCAAATAGACTGCAACTTAAAGGAAGCACCCAAGGGAAGACCAAGATACTTCATTGGCAAGGTGGAGACTTTGCACCTTAGAATATTGGCATAGCTCAAAACAAAGGGAACATTTCCAACTGGAACTAATTCTAACTTGGCGAGGCTCACTTTCAATCCCGATAATGCTTCAAAGTGAAGTAGTAGAGCCCGCAAAGCTTGAATATGATTGTGATTAGCAACACAGAATATAAAAGTATCATTTGCAAATAAGAGGTGGGTCATCTCTAGTATGCCGATTCTTGCATCCCCTACTACAAAGCCAAATAAATATCCACCTCCCACGAGACCTGCAATCATTTTACTAAAAGCTTCCATAATGAAAACAAACAGTAATGGAGATAGGGGGTCACCTTGTCTTAGTCCCCTCGAGCTTCCAAAAAAGCCCATTAGAGTATCATTCACCAGAATGGAGAAATGTACATTGGACATAAATAATTTGATCCAAGAGCACCATCTCGCTCCAAGTCCACAACTCTTAAGCATAAGTAACAAAAAGTTCCAATTAACTCGATCATAAGCCTTCTCCATGTCAAGTTTGCAAAGTAACCCTGAAGCACCCAACTTGAGGCGACTATCCAAACATTCAGTGGCAATGAGAACAAAGTCAAGAATTTGTTGTCCACGTATGAAGGCATTCTGGGGCTTGGAAATGATCTTCTCCAATACCGTACTCAATCTATTAGCCAATACTTTTGAAAGGATTTGTATATTCCGCTCACCAAGCTTATCAGATGAAAATCCTTAATCTTTACCACCCTTGGTGTCTTTGGAATAACAGCAATGAAAGTAGCATTAAGACTTTTTTCAAAACTACTTCGTTCATGGAACTCATGGAAGAAGCCCATGATGTCATCTTTAACTACTTCCCAATGTGCCTTAAAGAAAGCCATAGTGAACCAATCCGAACTTGGAGCTTTATCACTTGCCATACTTCACACTACCTTGCAAATCTCCACCTCCTCAATGGCCTCTCTAGCCAACTTACTTCTTGATGATCAATCAACTCAAAAATAGGGCCATCCAAACATGGTCTCTCCAAGAAAATTGTTTTGAAAGTAATTGTTCATAGGAGTTGGTAATATGGTCCGTAATCTCAGACGACTTCGAAGTAATCCTCCCATCTACTAATGGTGACTAAATGACATTGTTTCTTCTATGAGAATTAGCCATGCGATGGAAGAACTTGGTGCATTTATCCCCTTCTTTTAGCCATAAAGCCCTCGATTTTTGTCTCCAGGAAAGCTCTTCCATTAGTGTCATCCTTTCAATATCCGAGGTCACTTGCTTTTTGTGGGTCTTTTCTTATTCTGAGAGACCCCTTTCATCCTCCACGTCCTCCAAACCTTGTAGTTCGTCGAAAAGGATCTTCTTTCGGTGTTCCACATTCCCAAAAATCTGCTCATTCCAATTCTTCAGGTCTTCCTTGAGAGCCTTCAGCTTATAGGCCAGCACGTAACTAGGATTTCCCTCTATAAGATAGGATGACCACCATTATCTAACTCTCTCAACAAATCCTTCTGATTTCAGCCACATGTTCTCAAACTTAAAATATCTTTTACCTCCATGGATGCCTCCACAATCAATGAGAATGGGAAAGTGATCCGAGCATAACCTTGGAAGCTGTTTCTGGATTAGATTGGGAAAATGTGCTTCCCAGTCAGGCAAAAAGAGGAATTTATCAAGTCTTGACCAAGCTGGATGTTCTCTATTACTGGAACATGTGAAAGTGCCACCAACTAGAGGGATGTCCAAAAGATCTTGTTCGTAAATAAAGTCATAAAAATCTGACATTGCTGAACTACAGCTAAGACCTCCTACTTGTTCGCTTGGGAAGCGTGTGACGTTAAAATCTCCCCCAATGCACCAAAGAAGACTCCATAAGCTACAAAGAGCAGCCCATTCATCCCACAAGCCTCTTCTCACGGTATTAGAGTTAGTACCATAAACACTGGCATAAGACCATTGATAGATATCTTCCACATTCTTGAAAGAAATAGCCACTGTATATTCCCCCATACACTTATCCATCTTTTCCACCACCCATTTATCCCACATCACCAATATGCCTCCTGAAGCCCCCCCTTAGATGGCAAATAAGACCATCCGACATGACAACAATTCCACAAGCTCTGTATTATGGTAAGGGAGATGAGTTCCAGTTTTGTCTCTTGTAAGCATACAACATCCACTTTCCAGCCACGATGCTGGTTTTTTATTTTGGTACACTTCTATAATTTGTTCAGCCCCCTAACATTCCACAAGACTATTTTGAGCTTCATAAAACCACCGACTTTGCCCTACCCTTGGTCCCGCCACAACTCGCACTTCCTTCATAGTTTACCTTCCAACTTCTCTCTATTAAGAGAATCCATTGTCTACCTTCCTCTGACAATTCGAATACCTTAGATTCTATAAGAATTTGTCTTGAGAAAACAATGATGATCACATTATTACACACCAAGACTCTAACATGTGAAATTTATAAATGTTTCCATAACAAAAGAAAAAAACCAATTTCTAAAGTGGATCCTATTAACACAATCCACAGAGGGGGCAAAAGAAAAGAGCCACCATTTGAGACAATAGATAAAACCCAAACAAGAAATGTAGTTAGATCGAAAAATACGCATACTTTGAACATCCCTTCAAGTTTGTTTGTAAATTGGCTCCCACACTCTGTCTTCAGCTGCATTAATTACAAACTAAAGTAAATTAAAAAAAAATTGTCAACATCATGAATACATGAAAGAAAGAATCAGCAAGTGTTTATAAGTCTAAAATATCTATCACTAACCTTAGAGATCATGGACTTCTCTGCATCGATAGAAGCACTCTTTCCCAAAAGCAGCCTTTTCGCAAGATCCTTCTTGTAGAATGCTTCAAACACATCCTTGCCCTTCATTGATAAGCAAAAATACGAGACAAGTTGTTCAATATTATTTTCAAGAAAAACATGAAAAAGACAAATAGAACTTCTAGTTGATCCATCCAAGAGTCAAACAAACCTGGATAAATCTGAATAGAACCAAAACTTTATCAAGAGTACCCTCCAATTCCTCTTCCGAGGTACCCTTGTTCCCAGCACGAAGCTTCTCATCTAGAAACTTTGCAATCAGCTCAGCAGGTCGGTTCTACTCAAAGAAAAAATATTGTGGACTTGGTCAAATAAGTGAAATACATAAGAAATAATGACCAACTGAAATAAAAATGGCGCAAGATCGAAACAAAATTTAATAAGTTCCTGAATCATTATTCTTTTCCAAAACTCCGATCATAGAAGACAGAAACAGTCACCTAAGGTAGCTTATTCAAACATTGTTATGTTTTTCAAATTGAACAGTAGTGATTGGACTGCTCAGATTAGAGGTCTGGCAGGTTCACACAATGGATCCACACAAAAAAGTTGTTAGATAACAGCAAAGTCTAACAGCAAAAAAAAAAACAAAAAAAACAAAAGTCCACCTCAAAACTCCTTTTTTCCCTTTTTTGAATAGGTTCTTCAACTCCAAAATCTAACAGCAACGGCTCCAAAATATAAACTAAATGGCTCTCTCTTGCTCTCTCTCCACCAAATATGAAGTATATGTTCATTGATTAATACTTCAATCCCCTTTTTACAACAAATATGCAGGATAAAGTCAGGTGCGTGAAATTTAAGGAAATATCATAAGTATTCATCTTGAAAATGAGGCTTACACAGAATAAGTTGAAGTCTGAAGAGCTTGAAAACCATGAAAATCACTCCTAGAGGTTGAATCTAAGCATTTCTTCTTTACAAGAACATAAAGTCACGCAGGTTGTTTTTTAGAAATGGAAAAATCACATTCCTTTTACTAATGAAAAATCCAACATCCAAAGATATGGGTTTTTAAGTCCTTAATCCCAATTCCACAAACTCATCAGGTTGGCTGCCTCCATCCATCTTTCTTCTGTCAGAAACATGTATAAAGAGCAGTATAATAACTTCTTAAAGAACCTTGACTTCTATAGGCATTGGCCGTTATGAAAATTTTGAACTTTGAATGAAGCAATCAAAATTCTCTATAAAGGTTAATTGAGAAGTTGGAAGGCTAATCATAAGTAGCATGGAAACACAACTATTCACGTACATGGTAAGACTACCTCTTCAAATACGCACCATACCAAAACCAGGTCAGCATCGAACATTATAAATTTGGTTTGAATGAAATTTAGGCCAAGGAATATAGTATCCATTATATATAGTCCACAGGCTTACCAACACACTAGTTACAAACACACACACACACACACGCACGCACGCACGCACGCACGCACGCAGAACAGCGAAACCATGCTACCTTATCCAGAAACCTAATTAGCCAGGTTGGAAGTAATATGAAGTAACGGCTACTACTAGGTGCTGATCCCAGCAAAGCAGGGCCTATAGAAAGGTAGATCTGGACACCGTCCTACCCTCCAGCATTTTTGCATTGAGCGGGCTCTCTTAAAAACTGAACCCACACATGGCCATGCCAATAGCCCAGGAATATATCATAGCACTGAACTAATCCCTTCATTCTATTTTTGTACCAGCAAATCAACATCTGAATGCTTTGATTTATAGCACTTATATTCTAGATTATAGCCCAAGCTCTTACGAGGCATATCCTACAGCATGTTGAAACTTAATTTTCTAGTTATGTTGTGAGCAGAGGAAGGATTAGTTGCCATTTCATCAATTTGAAACTTACCCAAATCTGGTAATATTAAAATCAATGTAACTCTTTTGATGGGACTTAACACTCAGTAATACTAAATTCAAACTTTCGTGTATGTATTTTGTTCTTCCATTAATCGTACTTCACCTCGTAACAATGAAACCACGTTATCGATTATCATTTGTTCAAATTTATAAATGACATCCCAAAAAATGGGAACAAGGTACCTGACGAAGATTGATGAGATGCTCAAATGCATCCTTAATGGTGTTGCAAAATGCCTCATTCTTGGAAAAGCTTTCATCCCATATTTTGTCAAGCAAGGCCTTAAATTCTAAGAGGGAGGAAACCATATCTTTATCTTTCTCTTCATCTATGACAACACGCTGCCCAGTTCCACGTATGTACGAGCTAAGGGCTAGCCTTAGTGATTCAAGGGCATTGACCCTTGAAAACAGTGAATACATCCTCTGGAGGTCCTCAATACGGTCCCCATTCATTAGCATCGTGAACCCCTAAAAATCACAGCCCAATTGTTTAAAGTGGGGAAAAACTTTTCCATTTGCTTAGAGAAGGCAATAATTAAAGAGAAATCGAGAATTTTCTTTCGATAGGTAAAGAGAAAACAAGAATTAACTGAGGGAAGAAGGAGAAATTTGTCTTGTCACTCCTACCTTATCAAGAATGGCAGATATATGGTGTTCAAGGAGCTGCTTCTCTGCAGTTGCAATTAATGGCTTTCTTGTACTTGCATCCAGGTATATTAAACATCTTTCATGTTCCTCATGCAACCTTGACTGCAACAACGTGTTACCAAAAATCCCCAAAAAGGGAAACAGAAATCATGTACTGTAAAATCAGATAGCAAGCTATATCAATCTTCAGTCGCTAAACCATTTTTATGTGATCTAAACAAGTAACAACATGCAGAAGAGTAAACTTGCAGTTGGGAAAGAGTGAAGAAAAGAACGAACAAAATGCACCTCCACATGCTTCAAATAATCTGGCACATCTGATTGTTGCATGTATTTCATGCCTTCAGCAGCATAAAACTCGGATGTACAATCAAGAAATGGCTTCTCAAAGCTTTCCATGTAAATTCCTAGAGCAGAAAACATCTTCAAAAGATGATTAAGAAGAGTCCTATCCACTGCTTCACCTAATCTGAAATACCAAATAGAACAAAGCAATTACAAGTTGAAATACCAGGTTTCTCAATATGGTAGTAGATTATTCAACAATCAAGAAAATATACAGACAAAATGAGTCGTCCTTTATCATATAGATAATTATTACTGGCAGGGTGCCTACATTGTATTGTGTGGAGGATATGTATGACTACTTGCATCCTATGTACTTGGGCTATGCCTATTTCAATATCAATAAAATATCTTCTTACTTATAAAACAAAAATGTATGACTATTTGCCTATCTGAATAAATTAGTAACCCTAAAATACTATTATTAGCTACAATTAGAAGAATGCATATTTACCTTTCCCGCTCAATCATTCTTAAAAGGCCAGTGACAGTTTTGTGTTTGACTTCTGGAGAACATGAAAGATGTTTGCAAAAAAGCCGCAATCCCATGTCCCACAATGATCGTACATTAGGTGCTTGCTTCACATATGTTCTATCCAGATACAAGGCTATACCGCGAATTAACAACATTTGATCACAAAGATCCTGCCAGCATCTCTCGACAAGTGATAAGAAAACCACCAAGTCTGGGCTTTGGCCTACCAAGGATTTCAACGCTGAAGATATGTGCAATTCACACTCCTTTTCAATTCGTTGATAAAGATTTCCCCCCAATTTGTGCAGACAAAGATCATTAACAGCCTAAGGAAAACATAATGCGCTCACTGAGAAATTTTAAATTGGAAAAAGCCACAGAATTCCAAACAAAGGGTTAGAAAATGTAGCAATCTCTACCTGATAAAGTATCTCTGAGTCAATAGGATTTGGTTGCTTTAAAAATATAGCAGATATAGCTGACTTCAGCTTTGCCCATGTATCCACTTCAAAATTTGCAGGAAGTGTCGGTTTAGCTTCAAAGAAACAATAGACAAAATGAAAAGTGAAATACATCAGACCCTTTTATCCACATGACAGCAGAGATGAAATATATTTTTGGATTCCAAGATACACTGATGCAAGTTTTTTTTCCCCTACTTCAACAAAAGTTTTATTGTTCTCTAACTTTATAGTAGCATGTGTAGCATAATCAGTAAGCAAATGCTACACTTATGAAGCAGACAATCAGGCTAGAAGCCACGCGAATGCGTACAAAATATGATCTCCACCAATCCACCACGTGAGAGTAATCTAACAGACTGAATATTCAAAGAAGCATGAATGTATGAGTTTCTTATTGATAAATTAAATGTGGTGAGTAAAGATATTCTTTTATAAGTACATGCAGTACATAAATATAATAAGATACTTACAAAAAAAATTAAAGATAATAACAAGGGACAGGGCATACTACAGAAAATTATAGAGCACTTATAAATTTGGAATGACCATACAAATCGATACATAACAACATTCACATTACAAGCCATTGAAATCATCGTCATATCTAAGCTGAGTTGAAATAGAAGAATGGAAAAAGAGGCTACACATTCAGCTACACATTCACAGGTAATCAGGACCAATACTTGATAACAAGCTTACAGATTAATTATACCTATGCAAAACAATGCTTAAGGGCCATCAAAAAGTTAATTGTAGGCATGGGTTAAACAGTCATGCAACAACAGCATACTGTCAGACTTTATTAGTTCTTTTTTACAAGTAATACAATTATATAAAAACCAAGTACCCAACTAGAAATTCCATTGGTTTCTTTTAGAACCCTAAATATGGTTTTATCCTTTGATCATTTAAACCTCATAACATTTTTTCTAAATAATGCACAAATTTTATTAAAAGTGTATAGGGCAGCAATCCAAGTACACAGGAAGTTCTCAAAGGGACCATTTTTCAAACCTCTAAATTACAATGACCACAAGGAATTTTTATTTTTTTTAATCTTATAATTAATAAGATAAATTTTATTCCAAGTTAATAGACATAGCCCAAGTAGACAGGATGTATATAAATGACCACAAGGAATTTGCCAACACGCCAGCAACTCCACCACACATCGTGGCATTAGCCATTCAAACCAAAAGGGCAAAATATATCCGTCCATAAGCTTCTTATCAACTCACAATGCAACATAAGATGATCTAAGTTTTCCCCATTTTGCTCGCACACGCAACACCATTCCATCACAAATATGCCTTTTTCCCAAGTTATTCATTCTTAATATCTTTTTCCTAATGCGCCTATCCAAACAAAAAACCTACCTCAAAGGAGCTTTGTTTCACCAAATACATTTCCATGGAAATAAGAAGTTATCTAGAGGGGAGAGCACCTTGAAATAGGGTTTGACCTCAAAGATCTGTGAAAAATTCCTTTTTTCTCTCAGTACAAGTACGATTTTCTCTTTCGTTCGATGATGGTGGAACGTTATAGTTAGCATATTGTTGGTGTTATGATGGTTTACTCTAAGGAGATTGTGATCGAAACAAAACTCTTTACGCTTGTAAAGGAAGGTAACTTGTTACGGATTATTGAGAGAGGTTGGAAGTTTAGAAATGAGCTTTTACTGGGACATGACACTGCCCGATGGCTAGGGAGAGCTTTGGACGACTGTTTGAAAGGAGATAGGAAGGATTTTACATGTCAACGAGGGATGGATACCGCTGTTTCATTGCTCAGAGGTGCTCGAACAGGAGGGGCAGCTACATGGAGGTGGCAGAATATGGGAAAGGAGGCAAAAGACATATCATTTTAATACCAAAAGATGAGGGGGGTAGGGGATGGAGAAGATTAAGGGAGGTGATAGGGGAGCTCTCTCAGGAGGGCAGAAACACAGAAGGGCCATATGGAGGTCACCAACGACGGTCAGAGGTGGTAGCATGCAACCATGATCAGCAATCGTACAAGGAGGTGCTAGCAATGACATGAGAACAACAAGAATCGAGACTTGGAGTTGGGGGGTGCTTTGCCCAACGGTCACAAAGGAGGGGTGTGTAGAGCCCATCGTACTGTTCAGATAGGGGAGGTTGGCAGGAAAGTTGTCGGAAGGGAGGATGAGGATGTTTGCAGTTTATTGAGGGAGATGCAGGTGCAACTAGGGAAGTTGCAAGGAGAGGTGTATCAAATTCTGAAATGTGTTGGGTCTAATATGGAAAACAGCAAAACGGGGAGTTTTGGGGTCCCTAACACTTAGAAGATGGGACTTTCATAAGTTTATTGGCAACGGGCTAGGCCAAGTAAGGCCCACTCGAAAGCAGGTGAAGTGGAACCCAAACGTTTATGTTTGGGTTGGAAGGAACGGATTGGGCTGCCCATGGGGACGAAAGTAACCCGGAAGGAATGGAAAGAACTCCCAGCCCGGAAAGAAAAAAACCCAGAGCTAGTCGGGGCAGGGACGATGCAGTCGGGTTCTTCGACAGGAAGGCACCAGACGAAGGCGGACTTGCTGGCCAGTGAACAGATTGCGCCGGTGAAGGAGGTGGGGTTGTCGGAGGTGGGACAGGGTGTTACGAAGCAAATTTCACACATGCCTGGAACTCAGCTAGTCTCAGTGAAGTGTCCAGTGGGTTCAACCCCAGTTTCACCATCGGGGGGAGAACAGAACGGGCCGATGGGTGGGGGGGAAGTATCTAATGCTTAGGCAAAACCTCCACTGAAGACAGATGATGTTTCTTTACTGGAAGGTAGTGACAGGATGGAGGCAGATGACTCGGACAGTGACGATTTGTTCTTATCAGATGAGGAAAACACCCAGAGAATGATCAAGGTGATTAGTGAACCACTTGGGGAAGGTGGCCTCGTGCAAAGAGATTACTCAGATTTGTCTGAAGTGGGTGAGCCTGTACCTCTGAATTTCATGTTTCTAGAGCCTTGTGTTTCAGACTGGGTGTTCAACATGGTGAATGACATCCAGCATCTGTGGGACTAAGGTGCGAGGGTTATGAGGAACAATTTATGGCACTACTTACTATTATTGAAGCAGGCCATCAACAACATAGGAAAACAAATTCAAAAAAGCAGAGAGAGTTAAGAAGGCTAGATTGGTCTATGAACTCGAAGGGAAGCTCCAGTAGGGACATGACTAAAGGGAAGGGGCTGGCCTTTTCTAAATGAAGCCAAAAATTGTATTGTGGAATGTCCGTGGGTTGAATGAGGTCAGTAAGCCTTCCCAAATGAGACACTTGCTGCTTGAATGGAAGGCGGATATAGTTTGCTTGCAGGAGACAAAATTGAAACTTATTGATAGGAAAATGGTGAGAAGCATTTGGAGCTGTTCGTATGTAGATTAGGTCTACTTGGCAGCTCAGGGGGCTTTAGGTGATATTCTGGTATTGTGGGATAGACAGGTGGTGGAGAAAATGAAGGATTTTTATTGGAGTGTACTCGGTGGCTTGCTCCTTAGAAGCGTGGTAGATGATTTTATGTGGGCTTTTGCGGGTGTATATGGCCCCTACGTAGACCATGAGAGAAGATTATTGTGGGATGAACTGACAGGTTTACATAGTTGGTGGGATCTACCTTGGTGCATTGGTAGAGATTTTAACGTTACAAGATTCCCAACTGAGTGCTTTGGAAATAGGAGAACAAGGCCAACTATGTCAGAATTTTCAGAGTGCATTTTTTATTTGAATCTAGTGGATTTACCATTAGAATGGGGTGTTTGTACGTGGTCTAATAACCAAACGTGGTCTCGGCTAGATATATTCTTAATATCTCTGGAGTGGGAACGTCATTTTTCGGATGTGTGGCAAAAGAGATTGACTCGTTTGTGTTCAGACCATTGGCCAATTATGTTGGATTGTGGAGGGCTCCAAAGGCAGCGTAGGCATTTCAAATTTGAAAACATGTGGTTGCAAGTGGAAGGTTTCGAGGATAGAGTCAAGCAATGGTGGGACTCTTATCAGATACAAGGAACTCCTAGTTTTATCTTTGCAAGCAAATTGAAGGCTTTAAAATTAGATTTAAAGCTTTGGAATGCAGTCTTTTGGTGACATAGGGGAATGAAAGAAAAGCAAGGTAATGGAAATTCAGGGGTTAGAAAGGACACAAGAAGCCCGGACCTTAACTCAGGAAGAGATAGCCCTAAAAACAGTGCTGGAAGCAGACCTAGAAAGAATTGTTCTTTTAGAACAGACTTCTTGGCGACAAAAGTCAAGAGCACTATGGTTGAAGGAAGGAGATTGAAGCACTAAGTTCTTTCACAGAGTAGCTAACTCACACAGGAGATTCAACAACATAGAGATGCTAAAAATTGAGGGTGTGGAATGTAGGGAAAAGCAAGTGATAAACAATCATATAGTAGACTTCTTTGAGCATTTACTTTCTGAGTAGGAGAGCTGGAGGCCTAAACTTGAAGGGCTTGGTTTTGATTCCATTGAGCCTAGTGATGTATGCAAAATGGAGTGGCCTTTTGAGGAAATGGAGGTTTATGATGTTGTGAGGAAAATGGCTAAAGACAAGGCCCCGGGTTGGGATGGTTTTTTGATGGGTTTCTTCCAAACTTGTTGGATTGTTGTAAAAGATGATCTAATGAAAGTGTTTCACGAATTCTACCTGGCGGGAAAGTTTGAAAAAAGCCTTAATGCTACTTTTCTTGCACTAATACCGAAGAAGGTGGGGGCTGAGTAGATCAAGGAGTTTCGGCCTATTAGCTTGGTTAATGGGGTATACAAGATTATTTCCAAGGTGTTAACAAACCCCTTGAGTGAGGTAGTGGGAAAGATAATTTCAAAACCACAAAATGCATTCGTAAAGGATAGACAGATTCTACATGCGGTTCTTATCGCAAACAAATGCATAGATAGTCGTCTGAAAACTAGTGAGGCTGGGATTATTTGCAAATTAGACATGGAGAAGGCATATGACCATGTTAACTGGGACTTTCTTCTTGACCTTATGGGGAAATGTGGTTTTGGAGAGAGATCATGCTCATGGATTCGATGGTGCATAACAACGGTGAAATTTTTCGTGTTGATAAACGGAAGCCCTACTAGTTTCTTTCATAGCACACGAGGCCTAAGGCAAGCAGATTGGTTGTCCCCATTACTTCTTGTTATTGTGATGGAGGCATTGAGCAGAATGTCCGCAGCACTGGTTGAGAATGGTTTGGTGACTGGTTTTGCGATAGGTTTCCCTAATATGAGACTTGTTAACATTTCTCATTTATTATTTGCAGATGATACTCTTTTCTTCTGTGAAGCAGATCATAACCAGGTTCGAGTTTTGAAGGCCCTCCTCCTTTGTTTCGAAGCAACATCGGGTTTGAAAATAAACTTGGAAAAATCAGAGATGGTGCCTATTGGAGGTGTTCAGTGCATCAGAAGTTTGGCTAGTATTTTCGGGTGTGAGATTGCATCACTACCGATGACTTACCTTGGTCTTCCACTGGGAGTTGCCTCGAGAGCAGCTCTAATCTGGGATTTAGTGATAGAGAAAGTGGAGCGTCGTCTAGCAGGATGGAAGAGAATGTACCTATCAAAAGGTGGTAGGATTACCCTGATTAAAAGTACTCTTTCTAATCTACCTACCTATTTTTTGTCCTTATTTTCTATACCAGCAAAGGTGGCGCTTCGTCTGGAGAAACTTTAAAGGGACTTCTTGTGGGGAGGAATAGGGGAGGAATTCAAGTTTCACCTTCTTAGGTGGGAGAAGGTTTGTAGCCCTCTCTCATGTGGCGGCTTGGGCATTACAAATATGAGATCTTTTAATCGGGCGCTACTTGGCAAATGGTTGTGGAGGTATCACAAGGAACCTGAAGCCTTGTGGAAGATGGTGATTGAGAGCAAATATGGGAGTCTTTGGGGGGATTGGTGCACAAAAGAAGTGAGAGGAGCATATGGTGTGGGGTTGTGGAAAAATATAAGATGTGGGTGGGAGGTCTTCTCTCTCCACACTAGACTTTGTCTAGGAGAGGGAACCCGAATTAAATTCTGGCATGACACTTGGTGTGATAACGTAGCTCTAAAGGATTCCTTTCCTTCACTGTTTCGGTTTGCAAGTGACATTGATGTTTCAGTGGTGGAAGTATTGGTGAGAACGGGGGAGCAAATCCAGTGGAATGTCAATTGCACTGGGGCTGCGCAAGATTGGGAGATGAGCAGCTTTGAAGCTTTTTTCAGCTTTTTGTATTCCAGTACACCAAGTGACTCACAGGATAGGTTGTGGTGGATACTTGTAGGCAAATGTAATTTCTTGGTTCTCTCTTTTTATAAGTCCTTAACTCAAGACTCACATATCCAGTTTCCTTGGAAAAAGTTGTGGAGACATAAGGCGCCATCAAAAGTGGCATTTTTTGTGTGGACTGCATCTCTGGGTAAGATCCTCACAACTGATAATTTGAGGAAACGTAGGGTGATTATCGCAGATTGGTGTTGCATGTGTAGGAAGAGGGGTGAATTTGTGGACCATCTATTACTACATTGCGAGATAGCGAGAGGATTGTGGAATGAAGTTCTTGGTAGAGTTGATTTGGCTTGGGTTATGTCCGAGACTGTGGTAGCGGTTTTGGCCAGCTGGATAGAGTTGAGAGGTATCCAATAGATTAAAGCAGTGTGGCGGATGATTCCTATATGCATCATGTAGTGTTTGTGGCAAGAGCATAATGACCGGACTTTCAAGGACATAGAGAGATCGATGGAGGAATTGAAAGCTTACTTTATTAGAACTCTTTGTACTTGGGCCATTGCGGTGGACTTTAATGGCGTAGATTTTCATGATTTTCTTGTATCTATTGCTCCTACTTAGTTAGGACAACTATAAAACATTGTATCAGACTTTGCCTATTCTTTGATTAATATATTATATTTACTTATTAGAAAAAAAAAGATATGTCTCTTGGATGGGGGACACATCTGATCTGCTCTACCACTTCTCCGTATAAAAAAGTATAACCAGTTAAAAAAACGATGAGAGCAAATCCATCTTCCAATCATGGGAAGATTTGATAAAAGTAACATTCCATCAGGGTGTTCTAAGAACTGCAAGTTTTCTGCAATGGAAGCCGCCTTTGCAAAGAGATTGATGAAACAACTCTGGGAAGATTGTCTTCCAAGCTATTGTATCAAACCATATTGATTTTAAATAACATCCAAGTTGCATCAAATCCTTAAGTTTCTTTTTTTCTTTTTTTGGATTTGTATATAGAGTGCAACAAGAACTCATTCTGCACTCTGTGGAAGTCTTTCCTAATGATGGGTCAAGGCGGGAAAGCTAGGCGAAGACATCTCATCATCAGAACATTAATTTGGAGGTGAAACAAACAGACCCAAGTACAACCATGGTGGCAAGATGATTATATGCAGCAGCTCTGAAGACGGGCCACGCTTTCACTACTAGTACAATTTGATTCTAGGGGCAAGAAAAGGAATTGTGAAAGCAGCCTAGAGACTATCTAGACCACGCAAGGTCAGAACCAGTAGAAGGAGTTTGACTATGACAATATGGTTGAAATAGAGATGCTTAGTTCATTAAAGGAGATGAAAAACCAACTTGTCGAATTGGAGGCAATGGTTGCTTTTTTATCTATGAAAATAGACTTGCTTTCAACTAGAGGTAACAAGGTTGTAAGGCCCAATAAGAGGGAATCCAAGATAGGCTCAAATTCGTTAAAATCAAATAAAAGAAAACAGAAAGTTGAGTTCGGCCCAGTACCTATAGCCAGATCCAGAAGAGTGTGGAGGGCCAAAAGGAAAACAGGGTCATTCGAAGTAGGCTCTACATCGGGTATCGGCGTAGAGACAGCCAAAATGGAATGCCCTCCGCCATGTGTCAGTGTTCTCCCTGAAGTAACGATGGCACCCTCACACGAGTTGAGTGTAATGCCGAGGCTTGAGGGAGATAGGGTCTACCAAAGTGGCACATAATGGATTGTCGAAGGGAGACGCATCTCTAGTTCTCGCAGAAGAAACAACAACACCCACATCAGATGTGGAAATTTGTGGGTTTGCCGCCAACCCAGAACCTCCAATGGTGACCATGGCCTCACCACTCATGACATAGAGAACCAATTTGTCGGTACTTCTTCAGGCATCTTGTGACAATAACAAGGGTGTTGTTAAGGAGGTATGGCATTTGAATGTAGGGGATGGTGTGGAGGAAATTTTGGGCTTCTCATTGGTGCCTTGCGAGGAGGAATGTTTAGGCCCGGGATACAATTGGGAGCTGAGTCTAGGGAAGATGTTGTCCCCTTGATATCTCTTCCTCCGTTAGCTGGTTCATCATCAGATTGGGTTTTGCAAAAGGTTAATGAAATACAACAGTGTGTGGGAATTACATGTGAAAGATTTGACGACCAATTCACAGCACTACTCATTGCTATTGAGGCGGGTCACCTACTTGAAATGAAATCAAGATTTAAGAAGAGTAAGGAATTAAAGCATCTTACTTGGGCAAGCAACTACAACACTAAGGGAAGTAGTTCAAGTCGAGGCAGGACTAGAGGGAGGGCATGAAGCCTTCCTCCGTCCTTGTAGGAAGGGGTGCAGTATTAGTTTCGGGTGTAGTATGTAGAATCTGGCTTCTAAGGGAGTTTTGGGTGGTGCCTTAGTTTTGTGGAAACAAGGGGTTGGGGTAGTTTTTTTTTTTTTATAAGTAAAAATATTTTATATATCAAAAGGAGTAACCAAATATACTGAACATATACAAGAAAACACCTAGCCCATAATAAAGCGCCCCTAATGACCCAAAAAAGTCCGTGAAAAACAATCCAAAAAGGGGTTGGGGTAGTTATAGTTGCTTTGCTGCGGGGAGGAGCATTTTGTCCCAATTAGGCTTGGTGTATATTGGATGGACTTACTGGTCATTACAGGTACTCTATAATGGGCTAGGTGTTCTCTCTTGTATACACCCAGTGTACTTGGTTACGCCTATTGATATTAATAAATTTTTCCTTATAAAAAAAAGTTAAAACGTAATTAAAGTTTGTGCCTGGAACTGCTATAGCGGTTGCTTTGTAGTAAATCGCCGTTGTCATCTTCTTCTTCTTCTTCTTCTTCTTCTTCTTCTTCTTCTTCTTCTTCTACTGCTACCACTATTACATAATTTAAATACTGAATAATGTATCGAGATAAGTTCTGTGTAAGGGAAGACCATCATTAGGGGTGGCAATTTGTGTTTATGTTGTATCAAGTCATGAGTATTAGACTATACGGTTCAACCCGAATAAGACCAGTTAAATTGAATGGGTCAAGACCCCAAAACCCTAGCACGGCCAATATAAATAATTGGTGACAGGACACGACCGCATAACCCTTTAATAATTAACTTGTATTGGATAAACCTCAATAAGACCCATTTAATCCGTTTCATATAAATGGGTTGAGCTGACTCGTATATTTATTTTGACCCAATTAATATAAGTTCATATATAATAGATGGATAATATATAAATCATTCACAATTATAACTGGATTCATAATAAACTATTTTTTTATCAATATCCAAATCAATAATATATAAGAAAATTAATATTTCCATAAAATAATTAAGTAGTCAAACACTAATATCAATATTAGATCCCAACAAAAATAAAGGCACTATGAAGGTGGCATTGAGTCCTTGCCCAAACTTCCCAAAGTAATGAAACTCCTGGAACACCTTCATAATATCTTCCTTTACCACATCCCAACAGGATTAGAAAAAAGTCATAGTGATGCCATCCAAGTCTGGTTCTTAGTGCAAGTAACTATTACTCAATCAGGCCAGAACAAATTTTTTCAATTTTCCCAGTGTCACTTATCAAAATTTCATATAACAATCTCATCAAAGGGGTGGGAGCTTTATTAAGATTATTTCAATTTAATACCAGGACAGGCAAGAATATTTACTCCATTTATCTGGAGGGATTGGAGGGTTGTTAGCAAGGAAGCAAATTGTTGAGTGATGGGAAGGGAGAAGAGGACAGACAGCCCATATCCCTTGTCAGTAGGGAGTATAAAAAGGAGGGAGAGGAAGATGTGTGGAAAATGCATTCCTTCGGCTACATCATTCCCAGTCCACCTAAAGGTGGGCAAATTGGTGAAGGGAGCATGGTGAGCTTCTTTTATTGTTTGGTAAGAATAGGGAAGTTGATGTGGCAACAATATTTATAATTTCCCCTCTTCAAACTCACAACATGAGGTAGAAATATACACGTCTCCACCCCTTGCGGCCCTCCCCCATCTATTCCCTCTAGCAAATAGTGTAAACCAAACCTAATACACAATGTGCACAGAAAATCAATGAACTCGATACACTGTGGTCTAGCAAATAGTGTAAACCAACCATTAAGGAAAATGTGTCCATAAAACTAATACCCCCCTTTGCATTACTTCTTTTTTAGTATTATAAATAATGCAAAAATTTTCTTAAAAGAGCAGAGGGGCGCAACCCAAGTACACATGATAGTTTTCTCATTGTTTAATAAGCAAGCAGAGAGCTTTCAGAAATGCAATGACCATTGAAATGAGTCACCAAATCATGCCAATCCTAAATAATAGGACATAAGCATGCCAGCCCTACATAATAGTACAAGCGGAAGGCCTTACTCTAGAGGAAAATGAGTAAATGCACCCAAACAAAATCAGTAAGAAAAATAACCATAATCAAATAAGTTCTATAGCTGAAATTGCATAGGTTTCACACGGGATTCAAGCATCAATATATTAGCTGAATTCCATTAGAATAAGGTTCTTTGAGCAGTACCAGGTCCTAAAATCAAAGCAATTGTAAATCCCAACCTGTAAACTCAATAAATCTCGTATTGAGCTCAGGTATGCTAGCTCAAAACTCAAAGCCAAAACCTTGAATTCCAGCTAAATGAAAGATCTTTACAGAAACGAACCCTATAGTTACCAGAAAAATCTAAAATTGATAGATGAAAACAAGCATTAGAAACCTTTGACGAGCTTGATGACGAGCTTCTTGGTGGGCTGGGGCGGCTGGGCCTTTTTCCTGGACAAATTGGCGGCAACTGAGCGAGCGGGGGCGGAGGAATCATCGGACTTGAGATCTTCTTCGAGGGCCATGGAGGAGGGATCGAAAAGGATGACGTTGTTGTTGGTGGTGGTGGTGAAGTCTTGGTGGTGGAGGCCGTTTTTGGAGTCGAGGGGGAGAGCTTGGGACTTGGCCTTCTTCATAAGGGGGAATTGAGGGGGAGAAAAGGTGGCGTCACTACCGGTTGTGGATGAGCGTTTGGTGGGGAGAGACATGAAAAGGAAGTGTGATCAGGTGGACATTGTGAGCGACAAAGAGGAGCAATGGTAAAACGAAGATTTGAGAAGGAAACCAGATATGGCTATACTGAGACACCACAGGAGAAGACACCAAAGGAGAAGGTTTTTTTTTTTTTTTTTACCTGTTTTAACTCTTTTTTTTTTTAATTAATTGGGTTAAATAGTAAAAACAATAGTAATATTAGAAAGAGTTTTAGGGGATCAAGTTTTGCACATTATTTTTTAAAAAAAGTGATTTATTTGGTGGATTTAAATTTATTAATTTTTTTCCAAAAGAAGTGTCCAGTGTTCAAAATTTGTACAACAGTTTAAAATTATAAATATTATTTTTGAAAAGGGTCGTACCACTCCCATGGAGGAAGGCCGCTGAGAGAGTCTGCAAATAGGTAATTTGGCTTTTGTCTTTTTTTTATCAAATAATTTTTAAGCTTATTAAAAATTTTCGAAAAATAAATAAAAATTATAAATTTTTTAAAAATTATTTACTTAACTATTAAAAAAATGAACTGGCGGTCACAATCGACCACCATACGTGGAATGAGCACTTCCCTTTTAAAAAATCCTAAAACAAAATAATAAATAATCAAAATGCCCACAGTTTTTCAATATAAAGTATTAAAAGAAAAATTCTACACCATCATTTCCCATTTAATAATCTTATTCAGACTTTCCACTTCAATACTTCTTTGGAGAGATGAAAATCCTATTTAGTTTACTTCCATCCAACTTTCATCAGTTGAATTGATAACTAAATTTCTAATCAAAATCTAACCCAAATGGTCAAAATTTGCCTGAAAAGGGTGGAAGTCGTGAGCTAGCCAAATCTAATATAAGATTGAGGCCAAAGTGAGACAAAGGTACTGGCAAAAATGGAGTTGGGATAAAGGAGAGATAACTGTGGAGAAGGGAGAAGATTCACTACAACAAATTTTGCCTTTTGAAAAGAAATTTTTTTGAGATGCAAAAAAAATCATCCCAAAATATGTTTTTAGGGATGAAAATTAGATTTCGTTCCAGAAAGTTGACAAATGTTATTAATCGTTTGAATATATCATTTTTCGTTTGAATGGAATAAATTGGGACGAACAATTTTGTCCTTGTATGAAATATCGCTCGAACAGGTATTTATCTATTCGTCCGAACGATGGTTCATTTTTTTACTTTTTATCTAATGACTTGATAGGAGCTGCCGTTAGTCATTTTAAAATGTTTTTTTATAACTAATTTAGAAAATGAAAAGACGATAAATATTTAAATTAATTATAGAAAACACAAATAGTCATGATTGTCCATACAAAAAACAAAACAAATGCAAATAAAAGATATATAAGACTACTGGCCTAGATCTCATAGTACTGCCTCAACTCCACCATGGCATGTCTCAATATCTGTCAACCGAGACATAAGCTTCAACTTAGTCTCTACGAGGGTGACCAAGACTGCATCAATGAACTCTGATGTCTATGCGCGCATCTCTGCACGCATGATATCTACCATCTCCTTACAAGTAGCAGTGCGTGATGCGCCTTGTGTAGATGCCTCGCCCAAGACACCATGTGCATCTCCCTAAGTGTCAACCGCCTCTGTAGCGGGTGCACAAATACGAAATCTGGAGCATCCCGTGCTACGAGACAAGGTCATAGAGTTGATTGGTCCAATTTGCTCCCAAACATGCTCAAACACATCTGGCTTAACTCCATTTGCTAAAAGAAATTGTGTGAGCAGGACCCCAAACGGCAATATATCGGTTGTAATATAGATGGACTATAACCGAATCCTAGTGAAAATATATCTCACTATGTTGATAGGCACCCCATGAGCAACCCGTAACATAAATCGTGAGTCCATGCTAACCTCAGTCTTGTGCAAACGTGGATCGATGTTGTTGGCTATTATAATGTTCATGATTTTGAAAAAATTGGATAAGTCCGCCTATTTGATGCTCTTGCTCCCATCATAGGAAGGAGCATCTAGACCCACAACCAATTGATGAACCTCATGATCAGCTAGGCCATCGATCTCATCTACTACAACAGTATCCTCTTCCTCAGCAATTTCTCTATCGCCTGCAGGTGTAGACTTTCTAAGCACCATGTTAGGATATGCAGTGGGCAGTTGATGGATACCAAGAAAATCGGTGATTGCATCAACTGAAAATCATATTGAGACGCCTCAGACAGAGAAGGTGTACGCGTCATCATCCTGGCATGCTGCACCAAGTTCTCTATAGAACTTAGATACAATATTGATGTAAGCAACGATCTTATCTGTCCCTTCGTCCTTCTGGTCGATGATCAGTGTCCAACCACGATCGAGAAAGACAGATGCTAGAGAATGTCTCTCCCATATAAGTTCCCTAAAATCATCGATCTTGACCTGCCACTCCACCAAAACAGTCATCTCTCAAACTTCTTCGCTAAAGGATTGCCTTGACTTGGCCTGCTTCTTTCCTCTGGAAGCCATTGGAATTATGCTGAGTTTAATTTATAAAATTAAGGACAAAATTTTCAAAATATCATAATTATAATTAGATAAAATAATTATATCTAACAATATATATAATTAAAATATATATTGTTACATTATCTATTCAACTCTATTAAATAATTAATAGAGTTAATTATTTATTAACTCATTCATAAAATATATATTGGTATTGGATCTATTCAACTCTATTAAATAATTAAAACAAGAATTGTTTCATTCGAATGATTATGCAATTAGTTCGAAAGGTACCAAGGTACTGTTCGAACATTAGGCTCTTGGCTTCTCACGTGACAATCATGTGCCATTCGAATGGATAAAACATGTTTGAACGTTGAACAATTGTTTGAGTTCAACAATGGCTGAGTCAATGCTAAAACCGAAAGGAATCGGTTTTCCACAAACAAACTTAAGGAGAGGTCGAGATGACCATTTCCATACATCCTGACCTCCATTTCTAGCCATCTACAAGGTGGAAAATGAGATTTTTTTCAAAAACCCATTTTCAACCCATTTAAAACCCATTTTGAAGATAAACGATTGGTAAGATGACATACCTAGTGGGTTGGAGAGTGGTGGTGGACGATGGCTTCGACGATGGTATGAACGGCGGAGTGTGGTAGCTTGCGATGTTGAGATTGTGTCTAATGGTAGAGAGAAATATGAGAAACAGTGCTAGGTCTGGAAGATGTCAATTCATAATATTTATATTTTACCATTCGAACGGGTGTTTATTACGTTCGAACAGTTATTTACTAATAATTTTTATATATAATATTTATATATGCCTTCAAACGTAATAAACATTCGTTTGAATGGTAAAATAAATATGCATTTTATTATTATATTTGATACCACAGCATATTATATTTGATATTTTTATATAGTATTTATATATATACTTATATATACTGTTTATTAATATATTTGTGTACACCATACTTATATATAATATACTACTACTAATGTCTACTAAATATATACTTATATGTACTTATTATTAATATACTTATATACATCATACTTATACATAATATACTACTATTAATGTCTATACTAAATATATACTATTAATTAATAAAATACTTATATACTACTTATATATAAACTTTTATATAGTTATACTTGTATATATATTTATAGTATATAGTACACCTCTTCGAACGGATATTTATATACAGTTCAAACGTTATATAATGTCTTCAAATGAATATTTAAAGCGTTCAAATGCTAAAATGAGATTGGTGCCATTGATAAGTAGTGGCAGGTTTTTCTCCTGCCCAATTCCCAAAGGGAGTATACGTTCAAATGTATATATATTCCATTCGAATGTATATCAGCTGAATTGTTCCATGTGGGAATCATTTCCCACTTTACTATTTTCACGTTCGAACGGTTAGTGAATTTCATTCGAATGGGAAAACAAGAAATAAGACGTCTAGAACCACAAACTTGCTGGACAAATGGTGAAGTTTTTGTGAAACCAAAATAAAGAGCATGAGAGTAGAGAGAACCGTGAGAGCATAAAGTGAGTGGTTGCTTTCTCTCCCTTGTATTTGGTTGTGAGTTCTTCAACTATTTCTTTCTCTTGTATTTGGTAAGTTCTTGTATTTTTGATGTTCTATTCCCATGATTTTTTGTTCAAAAACTGAAATTAATGGTTTATAATTTTTGTGGTTTAGGTGAGTGGTGGTGTTTAATCAAGAGTGGGGATTCTTGTTGTTTGGATTTGCTATTAAGGTTAGCATATATATTGTTTTTATACTTTATTTGTTGATTGTTTTTGAAATATTTGAAAAATACGTGTGAAATACTTCTGTTTGGATGTGGGAATATGGAATAAATATATACATGTCTTGTGTCTGTTTCTGTACATTTTCTCTGAGAGAACTAGAAAATGAACACCCATGTAGTGCATCTGGAAGACGCGAATGGTACCTGAGAACTGAAACTGGGGGTGTACTGTTCGAACAGAATATCACACCGATCGAACACTTGACATGTGTTCGAACGTAAAATAGTATTATTAAAATTGACAAATTATAATTTAGAATTAAATGAAAGAAGATTTTGAATTAAGAAATTTAGAAAAAGAAATAAATTAAACAATTGGAAATGATCATTATATTAAAGATATTCTAAAGTAACTAATAGTATAATAATACATTAATTAATAAATTTGAATAAATTTAGAAATAAATGAAAGAAGATTTCGAATTAATAAATTTAGAACAAAATAAATTAATCAATTGGAAATTATCTATATATATTAAAGATATTCTAAAGTAACTAATAGTATAATAATACATTAATTAATAAATTTGAATAAATTTAGAACTAAATGAAAGAAGATTTCGAATTAATAAATTTAGAACAAAATAAATTAATCAATTGGAAATGATCTATATATTAAAGATATTATGAAGTAACTAATAGCATAATAATACATTAATTAATAAATTTGAATAAATTTAGAACTAAATGAAAGAATATTTTGAATTAATAAATTTAGAAAAGTATAAATTAATCAATTGGAAATGATCTATATATTAAAGATATTCTAAAGTAACTAATGGTATAATAATAATAATATTAATTAATAAATTTAGAACTAAATGAAAGAAGATTTTGAATTAATAAATTTAGAACAAAATAAATTAATCAGTTGGAAATTATCTATATATTAAAGACAACTTCAAGTAACTAATAGTATAATAATACATTAATCAATTATTATTAACATCTGTTTGATATATTCTTATGTCTTGTATTGTGAAGTATGTGTTACATGGTATTTTGTATGTTGGATGTATATTAAAAGTTCCTCATGACTATCTCCTTCTTAGTATGGTCGTGCTCACTAACCTTTACTGAACTGCCCATAAGAGTGATATCGACCTTGACAAAGCTACTCTACTTTGTGTACTAATCAATGACGCTCCCATCGATTTGGGAAGTCATCTGTGTAGGGTCATTCTTGAGGCTTTTCAGTCCAACAAAGTATGGACTGGATTACTTTTTCCTTGTCTTGTTACCCACATTGTTTTGTCTCAGTCTGTTGCTATTCCTCCCTCGAAGCCTAGAATCCCTCTTAAGGCTCCAATTGGTCGAAAGACCATTTAGCTGAGTCGTTCACACATTCGCCCTTATCCTTTGGACGTTGAGCATTCTTTTACAACCACTTCTCAGTCGTCACGTTCTAGGTTATCCAGCTCTCACTCATCTAGCTCGACACCAACCACTTATGCACCAGATTCTAATGACCCAAACATATAGATGGTACTTGATTATTTGAGCCGCATTGATGCTCGTCTTGATCACATCAATACTCGGTTAAATAGTCTGGATGCTTGTGTAGATCGCATCAAGGATCATCTGGATGTTCGCATTGATAGCATGGATGCTCGTCTAAATACCATCTGTATTCATGCTGATCACAGAGAAACTTGCTTTGATAGTCTGGATGTTCGTCTGGATAGCATGGACACTTGCATTGATAGCCTCCAACAGATGGTGACACGACGTTTCAACAAACTGCAGGAGATACTAGTTTCCACCACTAATGAAGATGACAAAGATGGTCAAGATGGTGGTGATTGAGTCCTTTGTCATTTTGTGATAAAAAGAAGGAGTGGTATATATGTGGGGGGAGTATGGTATACATGTAGGGTCAAGTGGTATCATACGTAGGAGAGCAACATTTTGAGTAGGATAGGATATAGCTAGGGGGAGTAGCGTGTAAACAAACATGATTATTTTTTTTATTTAATAGCTATTGTATTCTTTTATGTCACTCGTCTAATTAATTATTTAATCAAGATTTTCTTCATGAAAATTGTGCTCATCATGTAGTTGTGATGTCTATACTTGAATTATTGTGCTTGTCATGTCTCCACTTGACTTCTTGTGCTTATCATGTCTATACTTGAATGTCTATTGAAATCCCGTTGTTTATGAATGTCTATACTTGGAATTCTTGTACTATCCTCCATTGCGCATCCTAATGTGGTTTACTAATATGGAAATTTATGTTTTCTAAATATAGTAGTTTAATTTATGAATTAATGTACATGACCATATTGTTTGCTAATTTTTAATAAGAATATAGAGTGTGAATTGCAGTTTTCAATCCTCAGAATGTACATCCTTAATATTTTACATGACAATGTAAATATCATTTAGGATATAATATTTGGATATTTTATTGTGTAAAACATGCTAATTTAGTAATTGTTTATAATTAGTTAACATGATAAAAAGATTTTTTTTGCGTAATATTAAACCTTGGCAGAATGTTAAACATTTGAATTGAAATTTGTTGTTTTTCTAGAAGGAATGGTAAATTATAACAGATAACCTTACAAAACCTCAATTCTAATTTTAATAAATATGTAATTTATATATTTAACCTCAATTGTCCACATCTTTTTGCCTCATATACGAAAATGAAGAAGATAACTTCTATTAAAGTATAAGCATGTGGCAAATATAGTATTTTATACACAACCATAAATCTAATATAAAATACCTTTTCTAAACTTGATTTTTCCATTTAAGTAAAGAAAAAAATGAACCACATGTTTAATTTGTAGTAACTTTTTTTCTTTTCTCATTGAATACAATGATGAAAATTTAATATATGTTTATTTCTATCATATTTAGATTCAGTGGAGACGTAGAGCGTAGAGCGTACAGAGAGTTACCATGCAATCGACATTGTGCACTTTGTCCGACTCATATAGAGAGGCCGCTCGACCCTCGCTCGACATGCTGCTAAAGCGAAACTTATATAAAGAGTTTGCTCAACTTTCGCTTGATGTAGAGTTTGAGAGAGGGTCATACGGAAAGTTTGCTCAACCCTCGCTTTACATGGAGCTCGAGCGAGGGTTATACAGAGAGTTTGCTCAACCCTCGATTGACATGGAGCTCGAGCGAGGGTCATGCAGAACCTTCGCTCAACCCTCGCTCGACATGGAGCTCGAGCGAGGGTCATGCAGAACCTTCGCTCAACCATCGCTCGAGGTTGATCTTAATTCGATAATTCATCACAACATACACTTATATATTGCTTTTATTTAAATCAGAGTGTAAAATTGATCAACTACAATATGTGCATAAGATGATCTCATTTCTAAATAAACATGTCATCAAATAATTAGATTCAAAGTGCATTAAATACTTCCAATAAATTAATCTCAAACATGTACAAATATTGTTCTTAACAAGTACACCACTAATATAAACAAAATTACACGTACACCAGCGCATTTAATGAGATGTTCAACAGCCACTCCTATTTGCCTACATAGGTATGGCGATCCCATCTCTTGTTGTAGCCATAGCTTGGATTGCTTCAGCCGTTATGTCCAAATTACGAGATGGCCTTGCCTCGCACCAACCTGCTGCTCAAGATCAGGGAGCTACTTCTTGCTCCAATACTTAAATAATCAGTCGTTGGGATTCATTGTTCTAATGAAATTATGCAGTACACAACATGCTGTCATAGTGAGTCCTTGCCTCCCAATGGAATATGCAGACATTAAATTTAAAATTTTAAACCGTTCTTTAAGTATACCAAAAGTGCGTTGTAAAATATTACGAAGTGAGGAATGACCGTAATTGAAATAGTCTTTGTACCCTCAGAATTGATGCTGATTATGGAGCTTGCTTCGGTGATACTTTTCACGAGGATAGGGGGCAAAATCTCCATTGTGCATGGGAAAATAAAATCGACTAAATAATAACAACCTGACCACATATATTCCAAAATACAAAGTCAACTTACTTCAAAGGCAAAAAGCATCACAAAAAGTCAATCATCTTTTCATTAAATAATATAAAAAGTTTACCCTCATACAGCTATGGAAATTTGCCAAATCCTTAACTAAGTGCATGCAGAAAGACACGAGCATCATGTGCAGTTCCCTTCCATCCGGTGTATACAAATGTAAACTTCATATTGAAGTTACATATACACAATACATTTTGTGCAACTTGGCCACGTCGGGTTCTATATGCCTCACTTAATGAGGCTGGTACTACGATGTTCATCATAGTGTTGTCTATCCCATCAACGCATCGCTATGAACTCAAAAATAAAATTCGATTAAAGAAACTACTTAAATATATTGAATTATGGTTTCACACACTGCTTTGAAGTTAAATATTTGTTGTAAACTTAGAAAATTCCTTATCCCAAACCACGAAAAATTTCGTCAGTTGCCAGCAATATATGGATGCACCTCGTCTGTGAAATTTGGTTGGATAATATGTCTCCCAAGTTCACATAGGACCTTCATCTCCCCTCTCACATGTTTATTAATTGTTTGGTTAGAATATTGAAATTGGTCACTAACAATTTGTTGGACCTGTGAGTGGCCGATAACAAGGCAAAATATGGCTATAGATTCCTCCATGGTGACCGATCATCTAGAATCATGCAAAAAATGATTTCCACTTAACAACGAGCATAATGCGCGAAATGTTGGTACCTCCAATCGAACATAGCCTTACAATTATCTAGATGTCCATTCAAAACTCCTATAATATATTGATGTCCCTGAAAGCCTATGCTGTGTTGGGGCATTCTACGATCTCATCCGAGTTGAGAGCATACAATCCTAACAACGGTGATTATTTCAATTGTACTCATCACCACTAGAACTCCCTTCATGGTCTGACCCAACATCTTCTCCATGCTCGTTCACGTATAATGTTAGACTTCTGGGTGACCAATTATCAGCATCCATTCTCTTGAAGATGTTCAATGAAGTTGCCGTAAAAATTACGTTAGAATACATGCATGGGCAATATTTTAATGAGGAATGCTAATTATCATCCTACACCGTACACTTTACATAATTTAATATTATTTTTTATTTTATTTTATTCTTTTTAAAACTAATTGAGTTGTTTTACTTATCATCCATACACCATATACTTGTAATATGAAAAATAAAAAAATAAAATAAAATAGAAATGATGTGTGGTGTGTGGGTTTAGAAAAAAAAAGATGTATGGTGTGTGGGGATAATAAGTAGAATTTTTATATTTTAATTACATTATCATGTCAACAATTTTAAACAATAATACATAAATTAATAACACATCGTCATTATGCTAAAATGTCAACAAACTCAACATTACATTAATAACATCGTAGGACAAGCATAATGACATCTCATCAAGTATGTTCAAGAAAAATAGATTACAAAAAGTCACAATCATCACCAATAGCAAATGACCAAGAAACGCTTAAAGTTGTCCCCAACAACATTCAAAGAAAAAAAAATTAATAATCTCTAATATAGATTCAATAGCAAATGACATAAATCACTAAAAATTTAAATCAACAATGCATGGCCCACGATCGCCTATGCACATCATTCATGGCTAGAAAGTCCTGCTGGACCATGGGATCAAATAAGCAGTTGAATGCTCGATAAAAGTTATCTTCCGACAATGGAGGTTGAATTGCTTGCAGCAATGCCACACAATGAGCAAACAAATCCCAACCATCATCGATGTCCATGGTCGGTCTGAACTCCTTGCTACACTTTGTTGCCGAAGACTCAGCTCTACCCTCATAGCATTTCCGGCGTGAGACGGTTATTCTCCTCATCTCATCAAGCAAGTTTGATAACTCCTCATCCAATTGCCTGCTTTGCCCCCTCTTTTTTTCGGTGACATGAGGAGTGTGTCAATGGTCCCATAGAAAGTGTCCCCATGTCCATGTCTATCTCATCAAGGTCAACCTCCATTCTCTGTTGTGTGCCCAGTGCAGGGCCTCAACATCACATCTTTGCATCAAGCCGACACTCCTTGCCACTAGTTGTGGGTGATTAGGTTGACACATGGTGAAGTGTACCAGCGGTGAAGTGCATCAAGCCGGCACTCCGTAACTGTTTCCATTTTGATTTCACCTAGTTCAAATTGATTAGAAGTCACTTTTTAGATATTGGTTATGAAGACATTAAGATAGAAGGAAACATGTTAATTCTCGCGTAAGTTGGGTAGATATTTGTTTGTGTAAGTTTAGTTTGCTTTTTTAAGGCATTTGTCCAGTACTCTTCTCTAGCTATCATTGTTTTGGTGTTGGGGTCCCATCCCATACCAATTTGGCACATCAGGTTGGTGAACTGCCACTACCTCTTCTTCAACCTTTGTGTTTTTCCCTTCACTTGGTTTGAATCAAATGCCCTTCTACCCACAACAGTAAGGCATTGAGCATACAATCTGTGGTCCCTACTTGTGATCTTTCCTACCTGTAGTGCACCAATAACGGCGTCCCCATACAATATCTCATTGAAAATATTCTCCATCACACCTGCCCATAACTCAAGATCAGTGAGTGTATTTACGGGATCATCCATGTGAAATAACTAAAAATGCACATGATGCTTATACTTAAAGTGATAGCAGTGTGTAATATAAGTACAAAACGCAGTCTACTAATATAGGTTCGATGAAAATGACACATAGGCTTGTAAAGAATTGCAACAAGTCATAATTGGGTAATGCATATGAACAGATAACAAAATATAAAAACTTAAACAACACCGAAGTGGGCCATACCTACCTAGTGTGAGTACAGCGAGACAAGCGTAGGTGGTAACGCTAGGAAACCAACAAAAAATAGATACTTTAGAAAACATCAACTAGCAAAAGCATAATATCAAATACTATTTGTGCATGATGGATTCATTCTTTTCAAGAAGCAACTTTAAAGGTTATAAGGTGCTCAATTTTTCCAACGAAATATACACAACTATTATGCTTAAGATGAGATGCTTAGGCATATATCCAGGGTGGTTATGAAGTGGTGGAGAATCTTGTTGGTTGCTTGCAAAGTAGATGGCCATCCTTTAGGTATAATAACTATAATAACTATAAAAAAAAAATCAAACACATTTTTTTTTTTGTGATGAAGTCGGGTCAAACACAAAAACTTGTGCAATATATTCACCATTTAATATATCATGTTGGATTCTAAAGACAAAGCCTAGGCAACCTGTGAGAGCTAGATTTTCTATGGGACTGGGCATCGTCATACATATATAAGACCTTAGATCTGGTTCTGGAAAAATGTTACAACACCCAATAATTGTTTTCTTGTGAGAGCTAGTCAATACAAGACTTGTTTTATAAGCAAAGTAATATTTGTTCTGTTCCTTGACCATGAATGTAGTTTTCAACAAAAATCAATCTCACAGCACAATAGCCAAATTGGCTACTTGTAAATATGTCAATTTCACATGTAAATATGTGGATCCCAAAAGACAAAAAATGGGAACTTGAAACATAACCAAGAATTATGTGAACAAACAGCCCTAGTTGCTGATTGAACTGAGTTATTACATATTTCAATGCTTTTGGAACCAATATATCTTAATTCTTTCATTACTTTATCATTGGTTTTATATGAAAAAATGAATAAATCTAAGTTGTGATTTAAATTTATTAAAACCATGAATTTCTGCTTAATTTTACCAATTATTGATTACTGTGGAGTCTGGTCCACATCGCTCGAGCGGAGGTTTTTGGTTGTTCGAGCGAATTCAGACAGATTCAAACGCTCGACTGCCACTCAACAGTGAGCTCAAGTTGGTTGCGGGAAAGGAGATCGCTCGAGCGGAGGCATTTGGTCGCTCGAGTGAAGTCAGACAAAGCTGAACGCTCGATGTTCGCTCAACACTTTGCTCGAGCGAACTCAGGCAGAGTTGAACGCTCGATGTCTGCTCGACACTTCGCTCGAGCGGACATCGTATTTTACAGATCTAGGGTTTATTCCGCCGTTAGGGTATATATATGATTTTTCACATCTTATGGCCGACTTTTGGCCTGGAAAACACTATTGGATTACAAGCAACACTTAGAATTTATTTTTTTTTGGATTTTCACTCAGATCCGGAGAGGGGGATTCACACAAGCAATCATTCACGCAGTAATACGAATTCTTCTGAAGCATTCACTCACACGGCAGCATATTGAAGATCTCCTTGAGGGGTCCAATTGCTACTGCATCCCAGCCTCTTCCACCGCTTCCAATCTTCATCTCAATTCAATTGGCTTGATTTTTTCATTCCCTACTTGTTATTTAATTTCAGTTTTAAGTTTATGGAATATTTTTGAGATTTTTGGTGTAGAAGTTTGAGCAATTTATTTGTTATTAATTTAGTTCATGTTATTTATTTTTCTCGTTTCGTTAAACTTTCATTTTAATAGTGATTACAATTGCTATGGATTAATTTTGAGAATTTGTGATTTGAATACAATGATGAACCCTAGAACATTGATTTTGGGGCTTTTCAATTTTTAGTGCATATTTTGTCAATTACTTTCTAGTCTAGTTTAAATTTTATCTTAGTTTTATTAATTTCTTAGTTTAATCTATTAGTCTTTTACATTTCAATTCGACACTTAAAAATCTAAGATATGAATCTAGTCCATGACTAGTACCCTTTTTCATTCCTTTTGCACTCTTCCATCCATTGCACATACCATCATCTTATTTTCTCTTTGTGAAGATTTTCACCATTTTCAACGAGTTTGAGTTTAAATAGCTTTCCCTAAGGAGACGATCTAGGAATTTATTCCTAATTATTACACGACATCCTCCTCCATTTGGGATAGCCTTAGTGCTACTCATTTTTGAGTAAGTCAGTTGCATGAAATACTAGCTCGAGATGGAGCATAAAACTGTGTAACCAAATGCACATGGAAAAAATATCAATTACATAATGTATCACAAATTTGTACTAGAATAATGGAAATACCTAGGGTTAAAAAAATACAAATCCAACTTGGGAGAGGAGATCTGCTTACTTGGTAGGATCGAGTCTTCGAAACCGTAGTGGCTGACCTATGGGTCATACGCTGTCTATGGGTAGAAATGAGAGTGGAGTGCCATGAGATGAGATTGTTTCTGGTGGATATGCTTGGCTTGGGAATTTTGAATTTATACAGAAGTTTTGTTGTACAGATTCTTCATAAGCAAGAATGGTCTAGACCTGTGATTGCAAACAAACCCATTACCTAAAAATACAGTAGGAATAACAAAGCTATTGACATTGGTCTGTAGGTCAAGCTGAACCCATTGTCCTTGTGGAGGGCAGCAGAATGTGGACTATAGGTGAGGCATGCGACGGTACTATTGTTGAAGAGGGCAAAGACCATTTGTGAGTGTCTTTCACTAGGGCTGTAAGGAAATTCTTGCATGGTGTAGAGGGAGATTCCCACAATTGGGTTAGCGAGTTCTAATGCTTTTCCAGTACAACATAGGGCTCAGTTGCAGGTATCGGGCTTTGGCAAGGAAGGAGAAGATGGGGGAACTTCGCTTGACTCTGCATTTGTTTTTCTAGCTACGAGTTCAGAGAAAACGTGAAGAATCAAGTGGTTGTGTGTTAGTTATGGGTTTACTCTAAAGTAAAGTGATATCTACAGTATTCGAATAGATAAAATAAGTTGAGATAAAATGAGTTAAGATAAGATAAAATATAAATGACCGTTTGTTTTCATGATGCACCTCGTCTGTACGAAAAGATAAGTTTGTCTCATCTCAACTGTGTCTCA
Organism: Carya cathayensis; assembly: GCA_011037825.1. NCBI lineage: Eukaryota > Viridiplantae > Streptophyta > Magnoliopsida > Fagales > Juglandaceae > Carya > Carya cathayensis. The sequence goes on from QGSO01000186.1 coordinate 1,743,234, forward strand.
ACTCTGAAAACAAACCGGGCCTTAGCACTAATCCCAAGATTGAGATAATGAGACTCTCTTTGATGCTCGTTGCTCAAAGAAACGAGGGCCATTGCATCATTTGCAAAGGGAGTGTAACAAAGAAAAAAACTCCTCGTGTGCTTTACTTATCCAACAAAACAACAGGGGAAATGTAAATTGAGAGCTAAGAAAAAAATTTAAATTAGTTATTTTTAATTATAACACAATAAAATTTAAGTTAATATATTAAATATTTTTTAAATTTTCAATAAAATGAGGTTTTATTTAAAATTTGTAAATCAAAGTTCTTGAATTTATATTTAATACAACAATTTAAAATGAGGCTCTATTATAAATTTTGTGCCTCAATTTAATGAGATCTTAAAAAAGTTATTTAAAAATATAAATATTTCATTGCATTAAATATGAAATTTAGTATCACAGACCTTGTACAGTGAAAAACATAAAAATTATTTAAATTTTCATTTAATAAAATGGTTTTTATATTTTCTCTTAAAAAATTAAAATAAAAAATATATCACTTTTATTTTTTGGAGCCTTGTGTGCCTTAGGCATATTGCCTAAGTGGCCTTTCAACGACATTTGTTTTTTTTGCGTAGCCGATAATTTTTCGCTAAAGAGAAAAGCTCTCCCATCTCTCTAGAGAAAAAGAAATCTGAAAACTTCCAAAGAGGGAGGTACCTCCCTCCCTCCTCTGTTTCTTTCATTTTGTTCTCCTTTTATTGTTTTTATGGTTGTTTAGGTACTTTAAATAAGGCTTGGGGACTCTGTTTTATGGTGGCTTAAGGGAGATTTTTTGGACGTGTCTCTCGCGTAATAGCTTTTAGCAACCACCTCTATGTCGGAAAACCAGTTTTGGGTTTGTGAGGTTGTGTGGTTGGCCTTCGCAATGGGTTAAGAAGTGGTGGCATGAGCCTCAGCTTCTATGGTTTTGTGGCCCAGTCATCCTCAGAGCCAAACGTTAGAGATGAGATGGACAGAGGAACTCTGTTATTGGCAAGGAAAGCAGAGTAGATGCTACCTGTTATGGATAGAAGATGAGCCGTCTGTGCAATGAACTAAGAAGAATGCATGCCAGGCTGGAATGGATGGGCTTCCTGCGCAGCGGTGGTTCGTGAATCAGTGTGGCATCTGTGGCAAGGCTGTTTCAGTGAGCTTCGTGCTAAGGCCGGTGCTCTTGCGTTGGTGGACTCATAGAGGAAGACGCAAGAAAAAAGAAGGGAGAAGGGTAGCGGCAGCTAAAGAATATGATGAAGCCCTAAGAGCTCCCACGTGCTAACAGGCTGTCCTTTTTTATTTAGATTGGGCCCATGTATTTTTTTTTATTGTTTACAGCCCCATTGTCAGTTTTTGTGTTTGTATTTTATGTATTTTGTCTTCTGTTTTATTTTAATAATAAAAAGAAATAGATTATTAGACTATATGTTCATAACAGTAGTGCCACACTCTTCTTTTAGAGGAAGGTGGGTGATTGTACTCCTCCTCCTTGGGAGGATGAAGTGTGGTTGTACTCCTCCTCCTTAGGAGGATTGAGCGTGGTTGTACCTCTCTTCTTTTGAAAGAGAGGTCGATTAGTTCTGTTTTAACAGAGCGTTTTCTCTATTGATTGTTGTCATGAGAAGTTTATAGAAGTTGAAGATAATGTTCGTCACAAAGGAATTTGTGGTGAGGGGAGCCCTTAACAGATATGTAGTCTGGCTGATAATCTGGATTTTTTTTCCTTGTATTGATTAGTCATAGTTGTAATTCGGTTAGAGGTGAACAATTAAACCATTACCCGACCTGATCCGACTCGAAAATATTTGAACACGAACCACTGCAAATTAGCCGGACCAAATAAAAACGGGTCGGAATTGGGTATTTCCATTTACTACCCGTTTTTAAATGGACCGGGTTGGGTATTTACCTGTTAACCGCATCTCCTAAAACAAACGCCGCCGTATTAGTTCCCAAACCCCAACTCCCACAAATCTCAATCCAAGACAAACAAGCCCTAGCAATGCAGCCCTGGAAACTTCGAGATCTTGTCTAGCCGCAGCCCTAGAAACTAGTTGAACAACATGACCTCGAGTGACATTAAGCTTACATTGAGCTCCAAGGACGGCATCAGTGTCTTTGTGAATCTCCATCGTCAGATTCTCGTGGCCCGTAGCAGGTTCTTTTTGATCAAGTTATCTGGGCGGTGGACAATGCCGCAGAGACCTGCGGGGTCTCTGTACATCGTGGAGATCGCGGACTCTGACGGCGTCGGGGTTTACATTGAGACGATGTACTGTAAGGATTTGAGAAAGAAGCTGATGAAAGAGGATGTTTCTAGAGTTCTTGGCATCTTAAGGGTAATGTTTCTTTTTTCTATTTTAAGTTCTTTGGCCTTCGTTTCATTGTAGACAGACTGTAGGAATGGACGACATTATAAGAAATTGTGGGTTTTGCGAAGTGCTGCTTGGGACTTGAGAAAGCTATAACTTTTGTGTTTAATTTTTTGCTTTTGAGGGTATATTGAAATGGGACCCAAACCGTTTCTGTTCTCGTATAGCTATTGGCTTCAATTGGGTTCGATGCTTTTCATGCTTAGAGTACCTAGAAGTTGCCCCATGGACTAAGGATGAACCGTAAAAGGCACCGTTCAGGTGAGCCTGATTTTTTGCCATTGCTGATCAGAGGTGAAAAATAGAATAAAGACACAAATATTTGATACAAACAGGTCAGAATTCCCGATTCTGCCCGAAATAGTATCGGCTTCGGGTAATGGGGAAAATTTTGAAATTTTTCGTTCGGAAGTGGCCAACTACGGGTCGGGTCGAAACATTACAATTCAGGTCGGGTCGCGTCAGATGTACCGTCCTAATTTCAGTTTCATTAAATAAAATAAAGTCTATTTTCATCTTATAAAAAAAAAAAAAAAAGTGGCCTTTCAACGAGGAACTTGTTTTTTATGGACAAAAGGAATTCCACGTAGAAGCCTTAGAAACAGTTAAAAAAGTAAAAAAGAAATTCACGTGAAACAAAACCACACTTCCTAACACTTGGCAGTACTCCAATTAAAATGTGCACTTTTTTTTTGGATCGCCTAAGTTATGCATTCCCTGCAGAACTTGAACTTAAACGAGAGAAGGTGAACGTAAATAACGTCCTGTTTGAAATTTGAATTTATAATTCAGTTTAATTTAATTTTAAATTAAGTGAAATATTTAAATACTTAATTCTTAATATCTTTTTAAATTCTCGAGACAAGCTGTTGCCACTGATCGCCAACTCTGTCATTCAAAAAGCATGTATTCACCCCTCTTCAGCGGCTGAATAATAAAGCTAGTTACCGTGGCTTTAAATTTTTAATTTGAATTTAATTTTACTGCACATGCAATTTTTCATCCAAAAAATAGCCGTTTATGATCTTTCAATAGTAAAAGAACATGTTCTGCCCCCTTTCCCCTCCCCGACGTTCACGCACGCATATATGATATGTATACGCCTGTATATATTTTTACTATTCCTCTCAAACAACTAGCCGTTCGGGGATAGAGAGAGAGAGGTCGTTTAATGTGGTTCACACTTCAACGGAGAGAACGGTGGTTTTCACGGCGATCAAGACGCATTCGATGATCCAAACTGTAAGCATTGCAATAAATCTATTACTAGTCTGATTCGTATTCTTCGCCGAAGGGATTTTCATTGATTCGGCTAAGAGATTCACAATTGGACCCGATTCCAAACGTGGCCTTGCTCTCTTCTCGACGGTTGCTTGATTGAGAAGACAAAAGGTCCTAACCTCCCTCATGTAGTCTTTTGAACACCAAATCTTCCTTAATTTCGTTTATTTTTGTCATTGATTTTTGAGTTCATTCTTATCTTTATTTATTATTATTTAGCTTGAAAGACGTCAACTGTAATGGCTGTGAAGGAGACCTTAAGGTCGGCATCTTGGCACTTTTTTTGCTACATTACTCTTGGTGGATGAGATTTATTGGTGCTCAGGGTGATCATCGAAGGCATGTCCTGTATCCTCTAGTTGATAGTATATTCTTTTAACTTTGAGTTGTTTGAATTTAAATCTTGTATTTTTAACCAATCAATCTATCAATGTTAACGCTTGTCGTGGAGCATGTTGAATTGGATGGGGTGGGGATTGTTGTTACTCTAGGTCAGAACCGTGCCATGGAGGGCTCTGGAATTGGGGTTTTACTCTACTTATGCTTCTTGTCGAAATTCTTGATGAGTTTTATCGCTCTCCCTTTTGCCTGGCGTTCTTATAACAAACACCTTATAAGCTATCTTGGACTATGATGAGCTTCTTACTTTGTGTTGCAAACACTCTTCCTAGTTTTAGTAATTGTGCATGACCTCATCTGATAGGATAAATCTATATGCTTGAGTATTTATATAGGGTTCCTCATTAGACACCCCACCCTGGAATTGTCCTCTTGAGTTGGAAAGGATGGGGGCTTATGGTCTTTTAACTCTAAATATTTTGCATGCTCAAGTGTGTCAACTGCAAGTGTATTTGCTGTTAGCCTACTCTGGTTGAAACCTTATGAGACTCTTCATTTCTGTAAGATGATTGCCTACTTTTTTTTAAGAGCCTTGTTAATAATCTCAGTGAACTTTGTTTAGGTTAGGTAGTCTTGCAAAAATGCAATACTGTTAAAACTATTTCCAGTTTCTATAAATAAATTCATATGGGAATCATGTTAGAGATGACTTGTCGGGTAACTGGTGATTACAAGTGTTATAATCCTTTAATCATTGTTGTTAAACCATTTTTCCAGTGTCTTTCAGCAGTGAATACTTCTGGCTGATCTTTTGCACATCATAATATGTAATACTTATTTCACTCTTCTTTTTAAATGAGATCAGAAAGGCAGCCTAGTTGGAGCCTGCTCTCTCTACAGAAGATACTTTGGTACATACCATGCTGGTACTAGAGTGAGATTCACGAAAGCTCCCACTAACATTTGGATCTGTTCTTGTATGAGATTATTTGCAGCTCTCAACCCTTCTGCATGGTGCTTCATATCTATTCTGATGTATGAAGGGCCAAAAAATTGTTCTGAGTAGATATCTTTCTCTCTTCCAGTTGAACTCGAATCACTTCTTTTGTAAGGTAAAGTGAATAAGTTGATTGCAGATATTGGGTTCAATGCTCTTGTATAATTTTCTATGTTAGAATTTATCTGCTCAAATATTTGTTACTTTGATCTTGAAAGATCATTGCTCTTTGCATTAACATTTATTGACAACTGCATTATGATAATTAATGTGCTATCAAGGCATCAACAGTTATCCTCATTAGAAGTTATTTTGTCTCTTGTGAGTCGGTTGTCATTAACCATTAAATTTATTTTTATTTGTATTTTTTTTTCTATAGTTTTAAAGATCAACAGCTTTACCATTTCTTTAGTTGTTTGATTCTCGTGTTATATGACTCTATCCTTCACGAACTATTGGTTGATCAGTCTTCATTTTGTGTACGGAATCATAGTCATACGCTAGTATCTCATCTTCAAAGTTCTTTGTGGTTATGTAGGTTTTGGCTGATAGTGTCCATTTCCCATGTCGGTGTGTGATAGGATAGCAGTACACAGGTTCTGACAATGTGGCAGTGAAGTTTGTAGAGATTGATGATAAAAGGTAAGTGTTACGTTTATATCTTGGATTCAAGTAAGCAGGAACATTAATCAGAATTTTGTTATCTATGTTTTGTTCTTTGAAACATGTATTTACCATGCATATATGAGGTGCTTTTTTTTTTTCCTTTCTCACTGTAGTTAATTTTTAAGGCATGTTATGCCGTTATATGATAGTTCCTTAAAGATTGCATTTGCATATAGTTCTCTTTTTATTGTCAATCCACTGAAAATGATCTCAAGAAAGAAAATTTTTCTAATTTATTTGTGGTTTTTTCTTTCAGTTGCGGTTTTGAAGCTTTTAAGGTTTTTGAGATGAAGAGATATATTCCATGCCGCAAATTTATTTTTGTATTTTTGGTTTTTAATGGCCACAAATATTCCTTGTTATCAACTTCTTGCGCTGGTAGTAGTATTTTTATCTTTTGTTATTGATTAATTTTATTATTTAGCAGTATTATTTGATGTTACTTAATTTACTTCTAATGCATATGATTATTATTAATCTTATGGAAAAACAAGAGTTGGAACCTGAGAGAACTAAGTGAAGAGAATGTCAGTTCAATGGTAATGTATGGAAGGCTTGGGCATTGATTGAGAATGGTTCCGGAGTGAACTAGCTCATTCCATGTCTAATTCAGAAGAAAGGACATAGACAGAGACAGAAACTCATCAGGAAGAATTGGATTGTATAATATGTTGGGATTTGATTACTCCTTGGGAGATTGGAGAGGGCATTCTCCTAAGCATTGTGGGAGGTTGTTTGAAGGAAAACCCTGAGCCCAATGCAACTGTGATTATATCAAATATATAACTACCTATACTAAATACATGTACGTACCACACATATATCCTAATTATATATACGAAGTCATATATATGATAAATATAAACAAAGTAGTAAGAATTATACTTTGTAGTTAGTTAGTTATATGGATAATCATAACTAAATGTGTCTTTAACTATATGTATATTTCTCTTGCTTCTTCTCATCTTTCCCCTCCTTCTCTCTCCTCCTCCTCATCTCTTCCTTCTAGATATACCATCTTTATAGTATATTTTTAAAGATTAGTTTTTTTTTTTTTGTTAGATATGTTTAGAATTTTAGAATTTCTTTTTCAATTCTGAGAGGTTTTAAATTTTAATTGATAAACTTGATATTTGTAGATGACGCTTTAGGCATCTACAACCTCAATTGGATAAGTTTAGAGGCTAGCCTTCAACTTTGATCCAAAGGAGGTTGACGTTGTTTTTAGGTCTGTAGATGACATTTTGTACTCATTTTTTTTTTTAATGTAAAATACTATTTACAAGTTTCAAGCATTCATTTAAGACCTTTCATTTTGATGCTAACATGAAAGGATGCAAAAAAGTTGTTTTGGGTATTTAAATTTCAGTTTAAATTTCAGTTTTCAAGTTGAAATTATAATTACCTTTTACACGGTAAAGGTAAATAGTTTGACGGTAGATTTTAGAATTAGGGTCATTCTATCATTTTTTATACGATGAGATATATTCGACAATGATCAAGGTATTATACTAACATCTCTGAACAACTTTATTATGACAAGACAATTGTCGTATTCTGCCTAAGAAATTAGTAGATATATTATGGTACAAGCTTTATGTCTTTTGAGCTTATTTTATTGAACTTTGAATTTTATATTATTTTTATATTGTTTTGATAGCGCTGAACGTCAAACTTTATCCTTCATTAATCATAACTCTTCCTCAAGTTGCAAAATTTTTGGTTCTATAGGTTTGTCTAATGTAGGTTTCTATGCCGGTTGATGCGGTTTTAACAATGTAGCAATGAACTTCATAATGATTTCTTACAAAAGGTTTGTGCTATTGTTTAAGTATTTTAAGCATATTTAGTTTTTTGTTGTTTATCTATTTTGTGTTATTTGTAAGATATTATTTATACAATGCATATTATGAGATGTTTTTCTTATAGTCAATTACTTCTAAAAATAATTTACTAGTAGAAGATTTTTTTATATTTTTTTTATCACTAATTTCTCCTTTCTTCCACTCCTCTTTCTCCTCTTCATTGTCCTCTTCCTCTCGTCCTCCTCCCTATACCTTCTTTATCGTCCTCCTTATCCTTTCTGTCCTATCTTTCTCATTGACCTCCTACTCCCTTCGTTCTCTTCTCTTCTTCCTCCTATCTTCCTCACCATTCTCTTCCTCGCTTCATTCTCCTCATCCTCTCTTTCTCATCATCCTCATCCTCCTCTTTCATCCTCTTTCCCTCTTCATCCTACTCCTCATCTATTCCTCATCGTCCTCCTCTACATTCCCTCACCTTCTCTTCTCCTCCTAATTTCCTCTTATCTTCCTTATCGTCATCTTCCTATCTTCCTTCTCCTAATCTCTTCCTTATCGTCCTCTTCTTCTCTTTCTCGTCGCCCTCCTCTATTCCTCCTCCTCCTCTCCTCCTGTCTTTCTCATAGTCTTTTCCTCCTCTTCCTCCATTTCTCCTTTTGTCCTCATTGTCCTTTTCTTCATTGTTCTCCTCAGCTCTTTCTCATTGTCCTCTTCATTTTCTTTTCCCCTCTTCATCGTCCTCTTCATCTTCTCTTCCACCTCCCCCTAATCACTTCTTCCTTCTCCTAATCCATCTCCACTTGGTTATACTAGATGTGTTTAGAAATTTTGAATTCATTATTCAATTCGGATGGGTTTTAAATTTTGTTGCAAAAACTTAAGATTTGTAAATGAGGCCTTAGGCATCCACAACCTTGAGTGGGTAGGCTTAGTGGCTAGTCTTCAACCTAGATCTCAATGAGGTAGACACTCTCTATGTCTATAGATGACATTTTGTACTCACCATTTTTTATATAAAATACTATTTACAGGTTTTAACCCTTCATTCATGAAGATCTTTCATTTTCATGCTAAGATGAAAGGAGGCAAAAAAGGTATTTAAATTTTCGTTTTCTAGAGGAAGTAATAATCCTCTTTTAGATGATAAAGATAAATAGTTTGATGGCAAATTTTAGAACTAGCGCCATTCTATCATTTTTCATAAGATGAGATATATGCTACTTGTAGGCTTAGTCAATTTAAGCTAAAAGTAATATAATAGCAGAAGATGTTCTTATATTATTTTATTACTAATTTCTCTTCTCTTCCACTTCTTCTCCTACTTCTCCTCCTCCTCCCTTCCTCATGTTCCTCTCTTAGTCCTATCTTCCTCATCGTTCTTCTCTTCCTTGTTCTCTCGTCTTCTTCTCTTCCTTGTTCTCTCGTCTTCTCTTCCACATTGTCCTCCTTCTTTTCTCTTTTTCATAATCCTCCTCCACTCTTCCTTCTCCTCCTCTCCTCATCGTCCTCTCCCTTTCTTCATCCTCCTCATCTCTTTCTCATTGCCCTCCTCCTCTCTTTCTCTTTGTCCTCCTCCGCATATCTTCCTCATTGTCCTTCTCATCTTCTCTTCTTCCTTCTCTCTTTCTCCAATTTTCCTCATCGTTCTTTCTCTCTTCTTCCCCCTCCTCATCTCTTCTTCATCGTCCTCTTCCTCATTGTACTCTTCTTCTCTTTCTCATTGTCCTCCTTCCTCTTATCTTCCTCTCTACTTCATTATCCTCATCACTTCCTCATCATTCTCCTCCTCATCTCTTCCTTAGCATCCTCCTAATCTTCTCTTCCTCCTCCTCATCTATTCCTCATCTTTTTAATCCATCTCCACTTGGTTATGCTACTTGTATGTTATACTTCTACATATTAGATTGTTTGTAGTTAGATGTATTTAGAAATTTTGAATTCATTTTTCGATTATGATAGGCTTAAAATTTTAGTTGAAAACTTGAGATTTGTAGATGAGGCTTTAGGCATCTACAACCCCGAGTGGGTAAGCTTAATGGCTAGTCTTTGACTTAGATCCAAATGAGGTATGCGCTATCTAGGTCTCTAGATTACATTTTGTAATATAAAATACTATTTACAGGTTTCAGCCTGTCATTGATGAAGATCTTTCATTTAGATATTATGATGAAAGGATGCAAAAAAGTTGTTAGGGGTATTTAAATTTTTGTTTTCTAGTTGAAATTAAGAGTATCTTTTAAACGTAAAGGTAAATAGTCTAACGTTAGATTTTGGAACTCGTGTCGTTCTATCATTATTTATACGATGAGATATATACTACGATGATTAGGGGAATTACACATTTTATATTATTATCTTTGAACAACTTTATTATGACAAGACAATTGTCGTATTCTGCCAAGAAAATAAGCTGGTCTATTATGGTAGAATCTTTATGTCTTTTGAGCTTATTGTCTTGAACATTGAATTTATATTATTTTTATATTGTCTTGATAGCGATGGACATCAAACTGTGTCCTTCATTAATCAAAACTCTTCCACAAGTTGCAAAATTTGTGGTTTTGTAGGTTTGTCTAATAGTATAGGTTTCCATGCCGGTTGATGTGATTTTAACAACATAGTAATGAACTTCGTAAAGAATTTTTACAAAAGGTTCATGCTATATTTATTTATTTTAAACATATTTAGCTTTTTATTGTGGATCTATTTTGTGTTCTTTGTGAGATATTATTTATACTATGCATATTATGAAATGTTTTTCTTATAGTCAATTAGAGCTAAAAATCATATAACAGCAGAAAAAGTTCTAATGATTTTTTATTACTAATTTCTCCTCTCTTCCACTCCTCCTCCTCCACCTCCTCATCTTCCTCTTTTCGTCCTATCTTCCTCATTGTCATCCTTTTTCTCATCTTCTCTTCCTCATCATCCTCTTCCACTCTTCCTCCTCCTTTCTTCCTCATCGTCCTCTTCCTCTCTTCCTCCTCTTTATCTTGATCTCATCGCTCTCCTCTCTTTCGTCCATCTCATCTTCTCTTTCTCCTCTCTTTCTCCAATTTTTCTTATCGTGCTCCTCCTCATCTCTTCCTCTTCGTCCTCTTCCTCGTTTGTACTCTTCTTCTCTTTCTTATTGTCCTCTTTCCTCTTCTCTACCCCTCTTCCTCATTATCCACATCATATCCTCATCGTCCTCCTCCTCATCTCCTCCTCCTCTTCTTAATCCATCTCCACTTGGTTATGCTACTTGTATGTTATATTTTCACATATTAGATTGTTCGTAGTTAGATGCGTTTGAAAATTTTGAATTCATTTTTTGATTCCGACGTGCATAAAAGTTTAGTCGCGAAAACTTGAGATTTGTAGATGAGGCTTTAGGCATCTACAACCTCGCATGGGTAGGCTTAGTGCCTAGTCTTTGACTTAGATCCAAATGAGGTATGCGCTCTCTAGGTCTCTTGATTACATTTTGTAGTCACCATTTTTTTTTTTTATAAAAAATACTATTTACAGCTTTCAATCCGTAATTGATGAAGACCCTTTCATTTTGATGCAAAGACAAAAGGATGCAAAAAATTTGTTTTAGGTATTTAAATTTATGTTTTCTAGTTGAAATTATTATTATCTTTTAGACGTTAAAGCTAAATAGTTTGACGGCAGATTTTGGAAGTCATGTCGTTCAATCATTTTTCATACGATGAGATATATACTACGATAATGAAGGGTATTACACATTGTTTACTATCATCATCTTTGAACAACTTGATTCTAATAGGGCAATTGCCATATTCTGCCCAGCAAATAAATAGGTCTGTTATGGTAGAAGCTATATGTCTTTGCGCTTCTTGTCTTGAACTTTGAATTTATATTATTTTTATATTATTTTGATTGCGATGAACGTCAAACTTTGTCCTTCATTAATCATACCTCTTCCACAAGTTGCAAGGTTTGTGGTTTTGTAGATTTGTTGAAAAGTGCAGGTTTCCTTCCACGTCAGTTGATGTGGTTTTAACAACGTAGTTCTGAACTTTGTAACGATTTTTTATAAAAGGTTCGTGCCATGTTTATGTATTTCAAACATATTTAACTTTTTGTTGCTGATCTATTTTGTGTTTTTTGTGAGATATTATTTATACAATGCATATTATGAGATTTTTTTCTTATACTCAATTAGAGCTAAAAATAATATAATAGGAGAAGATTTTCTTATATTTTTTTATTACTAATTTCTCATCTCTTCCACTCCTCCTCCTCCCTTCTTCCTCTTCCTCTCTTTGTCCTATCTTCCTCGTCGTCTTCCTTCTTCTCTCGTCTTCTTTTCCTTATCATCCTCCTCCTTATCGTCCCCTTCCACTCTTCATCCTCCTCTCTTCCTCATCATCCTATTCCTCATCTCTTCCTCATCGTGCTCGTCCTCACCTCGTCCTCTTCCTCATTGTACTTGTTTTCTCTTTTCATTGTCCTCATTCCTCTTCTCTTCCCCCCTTCCTCATTATCCACATCACATCCTCATTGTCCTCCTCCTCATCTCTTCCTCATCTTCTTAATCCATCTCTACTTGGTTATGCTACTTGTATGTTATATTTTTACATATTAGATTGTTCGTAGTTAGATGTGTTTGAAAATTTTGAATTCATTTTTTGATTCTGGCGGGCGTAAAAGTTTAGTCGCGAAAACTTGAGATTTGTAGATGAGGTTTTAGGCATCTACAACCACAACCTCGAGTGGATAGGCTTAGTGTCTATTCTTTGACTTAGATCCAAATGAGGTATGCGCTCTTTAGATCTCTAGGTTAAATTTTGTGGTCACCATTTTTTATTATATAAAATACTATTTACAGGTTTCAGCCTGTCATTCATGAAGACCTTTCATTTTGATGCTATGTATTTATCTTAATCTCTTCCTTGTTGTACTCCTCTTCTCTTTTTCATTGTCCTCTTTACTCTTCTCTTCTCCCCTTCCTCATTATCCACATCACATCCTCACCGTCCTCCTCATTTCTCCCTCATTTTCTTAATCCATCTCCACTTGGTTATGCTACTTGTATGTTATATTTTTACATATTGGATTGTTTGAAGTTAGATGTGTTTATAAATTTCGAATTCATTTTTCGATTCAAACGGGTTTAAAAGTTTAGTCGTGAAAACTTGAGATTTGTAGATGAGGCTTTAGGCATCTACAACCTCTTGTGGATAGGCTTAGTGCCTAGTCTTTGAGTTAGATCCAAATGAGGTATGTGCTCTCTAGGTCTCTTGATTACATTTTGTGGTCACCATTTTTTTAATATATAAAATACTATTTACAGGTTCAGCCCATTATTGATGATGACCTTTCATTTTGATGCTAAGATGAAAGGATGCAAAAAAGTTGTTTCAGGTATTTAAATTTATGTTTTCTAGTTGAAATTATGATTATCTTTTAGACGGTAAAGGTAAATAGTTTGACGGTAGATTTTGGAAGTTGCGTTGTTCAATCATTTTTCATACGATGAGATATATACTACGATGATGAAGGGTATTACACATTGCTTACTATCATCTTTGAACAACTTGATTCTAAGTGGACAATTGTCATATTCTGCCTAGGAAATAAATAGGTCTATTATGGTAGAAACTATATGTCTTTATAGCTTCTTGTCTTGAACTTTGAATTAATATTATTTTTATATTTTTTTGATAGCGCTAAACGTCAAACTTTGTCCTACATCAAGCATAATTCTTCCACAAGTTGCAAAGTTTGTGGTTTTGTATATTTATCTAAAAGTGCAGGTTTCAATGCCGGTTGATGCGGTTTTAACAACATAGTACCGTACTTCTTAAAGATTTTTTATAAAAGGTCCGTGCCATGTTTATGTATTTTAAACATATTTAGCTTACTGAACTTTGTGAAGATGTTTTTATAAATGGTTCGTGCAATGTTTATGTATTTTTAATGTATTTATCTTTTTTTTGTGGATCTATTTTGTGTTCTTTATGAGATATTATTTATAAATGCATATTATTAGATATTTTTCTTATTGTCAATTAGAGCTAAAAATAATATAATAGTAGAAGATGTTCTTATATTTTTTTATTACTAATTTTTCCTATCTTCCACTCCTTCTCTTTCTCCTCCCTTCCTCATTTTCCTCTCTTCGTCCTATCTTCCTTCCTCAGCATCTTCCTTCTTCTCGTCTTCTCTTCCTTATCGTCCTTCTCATTTTCTCTTCCTCATCGTCCTCTTCCACTCTTCCTCCTCCTCTCTTCCTCATCGTCCCCTTCCTCCTCCTTATCTCTTCCTGATAGTACTCATCTTAATCTCTTCCTCGTTGTACTCCTCTTCTCTTTTTCATTGTCCTCTTTACTCTTCTCTTCTCCCCTTCCTCATTATCCACATCACATCCTCACCGTCCTCCTCATTTCTCCCTCATTTTCTTAATCCATCTCCACTTGGTTATGCTACTTGTATGTTATATTTTTACATATTGGATTGTTTGAAGTTAGATGTGTTTATAAATTTTGAATTCATTTTTCGATTCAAACGGGTTTAAAAGTTTAGTCGTGAAAACTTGAGATTTGTAGATGAGGCTTTAGGCATCTACAACCTCTTGTGGATAGGCTTAGTGCCTAGTCTTTGAGTTAGATCCAAATGAGGTATGTGCTCTCTAGGTCTCTTGATTACATTTTGTGGTCACCATTTTTTTAATATATAAAATACTATTTACAGGTTCAGCCCATTATTGATGATGACCTTTCATTTTGATGCTAAGATGAAAGGATGCAAAAAAGTTGTTTCAGGTATTTAAATTTTTGCTTTCTATTACACATTGTTTACTATCAGGATGAAGGGTATTACACATTGTTTACTATCATCTTTGAACAACTTGATTCTAATAGGGCGATTGTCATATTCTGGCTAGGAAATAAATAGGTCTGTTATGGTAGAAACTATATGTCTTTGGAGCTTCTTGTCTTGAACTTTGAATTTATATTATTTTTATATTATTTTGATAGCGATGAACGTTAAACTTTGCCCTTTATTAGTCATTACTCTTCCACAAGTTGCAAAGTTTGTGGTTTTGTAGGTTTGTCTAGAAGTGTAGGTTTCCATGTCGGTGGATGCGGTCTTAACAACATAGTACTAAACTTCGTAAAGATTTTTTATAAGAGGTTCGTGCCATGTTTATGTATTTTAAACATATTTAGCTTTTTGTTGTTGATCTATTTTGTGTTCTTTGTTAGATATTATTTATGCAATGTATATTATGAGATGTTTTTCTTACAGTCAATTGGAGATACAATTAATATAATAGTAGAAGATGTTCTTATATATTTTTATTACTAAGTTCTCCTCTCTTCCACTCCTTCTCCTCCTCTTCCTCTCTTCATCCTATCTTCCTCTTCGTCTTCCTTCTTCTCATCTTCTCTTCCTCATCGTCCTCCTCATTTTCTATTCCTCATGTCCTCTTCCACTCTTCCTCCTCCTCTCTTCCTCATCATCATTTTCTTCTCATCCTCCTCCTCATCTCTTCCTCATCGTGCTCCTCCTCTTCTCTTCCTCATTGTCCTCTCCCACGTTGTACTCATCTTCTCTTTTTCATTGTCCTCCTTCCTCTTCTCTTCCCCTCTACTCTTTATCCACATCACAACCTCATCGTCCTTCTCCTCATCTATCCCTCCTCTTTTTAATCCATATGCTACTTGTATGTTATGTTTTTACATATTAGATTGTTTGTAGTTAGATGTGTTTAGAAATTTCGAATTAATTTTCCATTATGATGGGCTTAAAAGTTTAGTCGCAAAAACTTGAGCTTTGTAGATGAGACATTAGGCATCTACAACCTCGAGTGGGTAGGCTTAGTGGCTAGTCTTTGAGTTAGATCCAAATGAGGTATGCGCTCCCTAGGGCTCTAGATTACATTTTTTTCTCACCATTTTTTTTATCTATAAAATATTATTTATAGGATTCAACTCGACATTGATTAAGACCTTTCATTTTGATGCTAAGATGAAAGGATGCAAATACTTGTTTGGGGTATTTAAATTTTTTTTCTATTTGAAATTATGATCATCTGTTAGACGGTAAAGGTAAATAATGACGACAGAGTTTGGAACTCGCATCGTTCTATCATTTTTCATACAATGATATATACACTACAATGATGAAGGGTATTACATTTTATACCATCATCTTTGAACAATTTTATTTTGACAAGACAATTGTCGTATTTTACGTAAGAAATAAGTAGGTCTATTATGGTAGAAGCCTTATGTCTAGAACTTTGAATTTATATTATTTTTATATTGTTTTGATAGTGACGAATGTCAAACTTTGTCCTTCATTAATCATAACTCTTCGACAAGTTGTAAAATTTGTGGTTTTGTAGGTTTGTCTAGTAGTGCAGATTTTCATGCCGGTTGATGCGGTTTTAACAACGTTGTAATGAACTTCATAAGGATTTTTTATACAAAAGGTTCGTGCTATGTTTATATAGTTTAAACATATTTAGCTTTTTGTTGTTGATCTATTTTGTATTCTTTCTGAGATATTATTTGTACAATGCATATTATGAGATGTTTTTCTTATATTCAATTAGAGCTAAAAATAATATAACAGCAGAAGATGTTATGATTTTTTATTACTAATTTCTCCTCTCTTCCATTCCTTCTCCTCCTCTTCCTCCTCTTCATCTCTTCGTCCTATCTTCCATATCGTCCTCCTCCTCATCTCCCCCTCATCGTCCTCTTCCACTCTTTCTTCTATTCTCCTCCTCCCCTCTTCCTCATCGTCATCTTCCTCATCATCCTCTCTCTCTTCCTCCTCCTCATCTCTTCATCATCGCTCTCATCCTTTCTTTTTCTTCATCTTCCTCTGCATATCTTCCTCATTGCCCTTCTCATTTTCTCTTCCTCCTCCTTTCCTACTCTTTTTCTCCAATTTTCCTCATCGTGCTTCTCCTCATCTCTTCCTCGTTGTAATCCTCTTCTCTTTTTCATTATCCTCCTTCCTCTTCTCCTCTTCCTCATTATCCCCATCACATCCTCATCGTCCTCCTCCTCATCTTTCCTCCTCTTCTTAATCTAGCTCCACTTGGTTTTGCTACTTGTATGTTATATTTTTACATATTCTAGATTATTTGTAGTTAGATGTGTTTAGGAATTTCTAATTCATTTTTAGATTATGACTGGCTTAAAAGTTTAGTCGCGAAAACTTGAGATTTGTAGATGAGGCTTTAGGCATCTATTTTGTGTTCTTTGTGAGATATTATTTATGCAATGCTTATTATGAGATGTTTTTCTTGTAGTCAATTAGAGCTAAAAATAATATAATAGCAGAAGATGTTCTTATATTTTTTTATTACTAATTTCTCCTATCTTCCACTCCTCCTCCTTCTCCCTTCCTCCTCTTCCTCTTTTCGCCTATCTTCCTTATCGTCTTCCTTCTTCTTGTCTTTGGTTCGTTATCGTCCTCTTCATTTTCTCTTCCTCATTGTCCTCTTCGACTCTTCCTGCTCTCCTCCTCCTCTCTTTCTCATTGTCATCTTCCTCTTTTCCTCCTCCTTATCTCTTCTTCCTCATTGTGCTGCCCCTCATCTCTTCTTTAGTGTCCTCTTCCTCGTTCTACTCCTCTCCTAATTTTCATTGTCCTCCTTCCTGTTCTCTTCTCCTCTTCCTCATTATCCCCATCACATCCTCATCTCTTCCTCCTCTTCTTAATCCAGCTCCACTTGATTATTCTACTTGTATGTTATATTTTTAGATATTAGATTGTTTGTAGTTAGATGTGTTTAGGAATTTTGAATTCATTTTTCAATTTTGACCAGCTTAAAGGTTTAGTTGCGAAAACTTGAAATTTGTAGGTAAGGCTTTAGGCATCTACAACCTCAAGTGGATAGGCTTAGTGCCTAGTCTTTGACTTAGATCCAAATGAGGTATGCGCTCTTTAGGTCTCTTGATTACATTTTGTAATCACAATTTTTTTTATATATAAAATACTATTTGCAGGTTTCAGCCCATCATTGATGAAAACCTTTCATTTTGATGCTAAGATGAAAGCATGCAAAATGTTGTTTCAGGTATTTAAATTTATGTTTTCTAGTTGAAATTATTATTATTATCTTTTAGACGGTAAAGCTAAATAGTTTGATGGCAGATTTTGGAAGTCGTGTCGTTCAATCATTTTTCATATGATGAGATATATACTATGACAATGAAGGGTATTACACATTGTTTACTATCATCTTTGAACAACTTGATTCTAACAAGGCAATTGCCATATTTTGCCTAAGAAATAAATAGGTTTGTTACAGTAGAAGCTATATGTCTTTTGAGCTTCTTGTCTTGAATTTTGAATTTATATTATTTTATATTATTTTGATAGCGATGAACGTCAAACTTTTTCCTTCATTAATCATACCTCTTCCACAAGTTGCAAAGTTTGGGGTTTTGTAGGTTTGTCTAAAAGTGAAGGTTTCCAAGCCGGTCGATACTGTTTTAACAACGTAGTACTGAACTTTGTAAAGATTTTTTTATAAAAGGTTGGTGCCGTGTTTATGTATTTTAAACATATTTAGCTTTTTGCTGTTGATCTATTTTGTGTGCTTTGTGAGATATTATTTATACAATGCGTATCATGAGATGTTTTTCTTATAGTCAATTAGAGTAAAAAATAATATAACAGCAGAATATGTTTTTATTTTTTTATTACTAATTTCTCCTCTCTTCCACTCCTTCTGCTCCTCTTCCTCTTATCTTCCTCATCATCTTCCTTTTTCTCGTCTTCTCTTTTTCATCATCCTCCTCCTTTTCTTTTCCTCATCTTCATCTTCCACTTGTCCTCCTCCTCTCGTTCTCCTCTCATCCTTAACGTCCTCTTCCTCTCTTCATCCTCCTCATCTCTTCCTTATCGTGCTCCTCATCATCCTCTTCCTCGTTGTTCTCCTCTTCTCTTTTCCATTGTCCTCCTTCTGCTTCTCTTCCCCTCTTCCTCATTATCCTCATCACATTCTCATCGTCCTCCTCCTCGTCTCTTCCTCCTCTTCTTAATCCAGCTCCACTTGGTTATTCTACTTGTATGTTATATTGTTTGTAGTTAGATGTGTTTAGGAATTTTGAATTCATTTTTCAATTTTGACCAGCTTAAAAGTTTAGTCGCGAAAACTTGAGATTTGTTTATAAGGCTTTAGGCATCTACAACCTCGAGTGGGTAGGCTTAGTGTCTAGGCTTTAGGCATCTACAACCTCGTGTGTTTCAAGTATTTCAATTTTTATTTTCCAGTTGAAATTATGATTATCTTTTAGATGGTAAAGGTAAATAGTTTGAAGGTAGATTTTGGAAGGCGTGTCGTTGTGAAAAACGATGATAATAAAGTGAAAATAAAGAATATGAAAGAGAAAACAATCACAAACGACATACAAATATACGTGGTTCGGCAAATTGCCTATGTCCACGGGAGCTGCAGAGGATTTTATTGCTTGAGGAATCACACTACAATGGAGGGGCAAAATACTGTTCACCAACAGTGTTCTACAGTCACACAGTACGACCATAAGTGTAGAAATCACATATAAATACTCAAATGGCGGAAAAAGCCCTAGATCTGAAAATACGATGTTCGCTTGAGCGGCGCGTCGAGCGAACTCCCTTCCGCAACGGCTCGAGCTCACTGTCGAGCGGACATCGAGCGTTTAACTCTGCCTTACTTCGCTCGAGCAGCTAATGCCTCCGCTCGAGCGAACTCCTTTCCCGCAACCGCTCGAGCTCACCATCGAGCTGCCTTCGAGCGTTCGATTCTGCCTGAATTCACTCGAGCGATGTGAACCAGACTCCACAGTACTCAACAATTCTCCCACTTGGAATTAGTACACTCGCTGCATCGTCCTCTTCCTCAAATGTGATGTCCTCCACCTCTGCAACTCACTGCCCCCTGTCTTCATGCTAGAAGATCAACTGAAGTTGTGCATAACTTCAGTTGCTCAAGTGTAACACCCTTTGTCAACATACCAGCAGGGTTCTTGCTTCCACAAATTTTCTCAAGTAACACTTGTCCGTTATCTAACAATGATCGTATGAAGTGATACCTGATTTGAATGTGCTTGGTACTGGAATGAAATGCTGGATTCTTGGCAAGGAATATGACGCTCTGACTATCATTGTAGAGAGTGTCTTTCTGATTCTTTTTACCCAATTCCTCCAAGAAGCCCTGTAACCATATCATCTCCTTTGCAGCCTCTGACACTGCAATATACTCAGCTTCTGTAGTAGACAAAGAAACTGTTTTCTATAGATTAGAACCCCATGACACTGCAATACCACCAAGAGTATAAACAAAACCCGTGGTACTCTTTCTACTATCAATGTCTCCAGCTAAATCAGCATCAACATAGCCCTGCACCTATAAACTTTCTCCTGAGAAACACAAGCACGTTTCTGAGGAGCCTTTTAGATACCTCAAAATCCACTTCATTGCTTCCCAATGTTCTTTTCCTGGGCTACTCATATATCTACTTACAACTCCTACTGCATGGGCAATATCCGGTCTTGTGCAGACCATAGCATACATAAGTGAATCGATGGCTGAGGCATAAGGAACCTTACTCATGTAATCTTGTTCCTCCTCTGACTCGGGTGACTGATTCTTGTTGAGTCTGAAGTGACTGCCCAAGGGTGTGCCAACTGGTTTGGCCTTGTCCATATTGAACCTGCTGAGTACCTTTTTCACATACTCAGTCTGTGAGAGTCTCAACGTACCTCTGACTCTATCATTGACAATTATCATGTCAAGGATTTGCTTTGCAGCTCCAAAATCCTTCATTGCAAAGTGCTCTGACATCTGCTTCTTCAGATTATTGATCTCATCAATATTAGCCCTTGCAATAAGCATGTCATCCACATACAACAGTAGAATAATATAAGAATTGTCAAAATGTCTGACATAGCAACAGTGATCTGCCTAACATCTGATGTACCCTACACTGTGCATGAAGTTATTAAATTTCTTGTACCACTGTCTAGGAGCTTGCTTCAGGCCATACAAACTCTTCTTTAATCTGCAAACTGAATCTTCCTTTCCCTGTACTACAAACCCCTCAGGCTGGTGCATGTAGATGTCTTCTTCAAGGTCTCCATGAAGAAAGGCTGTCTTCACATCTAACTGCTCAAGAAATAAATCTTCGGTAGCAACTATAAACAGTACCATCCTGATGGTTGTGATCTTCACCACAGGAGAAAAAATCTCAGAGTAATCAATACCCTGCTTCTGCTGAAAGCCTTTTACAACAAGTCTAGCCTTGTACCTCTTATTGCCATCATACTCAGTTTTCACCTGGTACACCCACTTGTTGTGTAATACCTTTTTTCCTGATGGAAGTTCTGTCAACTCCCATGTCTGATTCCCTAGCAGGGAATCCATCTCATCTTTCATGGCCAGCTCCCACTTGTTAGAATTTTCATCATGCAAGGTTTCTTCATAACTCTGCGGTTCTTGACCATCTGTCAACAGAATATAGTTCAAGGTTGGTGAGAAACGCTGTGGAGGACGTATAGTCCTAACTGACCTGCGAATTGCAGCTGAAAGACTGGACAACTTTGAAATTGACTGCGGAATAATAGGAATGGGTGCACTGGACCCACTCTCCCCGTCACTCACATCTCTACACTGCACTGTGACCTCTGGTAGGTCATCCAGTCTTACGAACTCGGACTCTTGAGGAGCTATTAAGAAGCTGTACTAGACTTGTCCTTGTACACAATCTTCTCATTAAAAAACACATTCCTGCTTCTTATGATCTTTCGACCCTGATCATCCCAGAGACGATAGCCAAATGCCTCGTCTTTATAGCCAATGAAATAACATTTCTTTGACTTAGCCTCAAGTTTATTACGAGCATCAAAATCAATAAGAACATAAGAAAGACAGCCAAAAGTTTTAAGGTGAGAAAATTTGACATCTTTTCCGCTCCAAACCTCCTCAGGCAATTCACAATCTAATGGGATGGATGTCCCCCTGTTGATCAAGTAGACTGCAGTGTTGACCGCATTTGCCCAAAAAGTTAGTGGTAGTCCGGCGTGCAACCTCATGCTTCTAGCACGCTCATTTATGGTTCTGTTCATACGTTTCGCAACTCCATTTTGCTGTGGTGTCCCAGGAATGGTCTTCTCCATTCTGATACCCTGAGCTGCACAGTACTCCTTGAACCCACCATCAATGTACTCACCACTATTGTCAGACCTCAAACATTTCAGTTTTAAGTCTGTCTCTGTCTCAACCATGGCTTTCCAAGTTTTGAACACATTAAATACGTAAGATTTATGCTTCAAGAAATAAACCCATACATTCCTACTATGGTCATCAATGAACGTGACATAGTAACGAGAACCTCCAAGAGATGCCACTGGAGAGGGTCCCCACACATCTGTGTGTACAAGATCCAGTTTTCCTGTCTTTGGTGTTCTGCCACTTTTCAAGAAACTGACATTCTTCTGTTTCCCCATAATGGAACTCTCACACATACTAAGATTAACTGACTTCAGTTCTGGTAGCTTGCCTCTAGACAGAAGTTCTCTCATACCCTTCTGACTCATATGGCCAAGCCTACAATACCACAAATCTGCTGTGCTCTTTGCAACGATAGTAGCAATAGTGTTAATTAAACCGGTAGTCATATATAGTGTACCAGTTTTCTTACCCCGAGCAAGTACCAATGCCCCTTTTGTAACCTTCCAGGTGTTATCTGAGAACACTACTGAATGGCCACACTCATTGAGCTGCCCAATAGAAATGAGGTTCTTCTTCAACTCAGGAATGTGTCTGACCTTTTGCAAGGTCCATTTGTTCTTGTTAGGGAGTACAATGTCAATGTCTCCCATCCCCACCATGTTCAAAGCCTCTTCATCAGCCAGATACACCTTCCCAAAGTCACCTGCAATATAGTATCCAATGGGAAGATGTATAGAAGGAAGCCCCTGAATCCAGTATCCAGTCATCATCTGGACTATGAACTGCAAGCAATAGTGCATCCTGTACTTCTTCAGTTACAACATTGGCACTATCATTCTCGGTCTTCTTAGGATTTTTGTAGTTCTTCTTTATGTGGCCAGCTTTGCCACAATTACAGCAAGTTGCCTGTTGACCAGGCCTTGACTTGCTTTTGCCCCGGTGCTTTGATTTTGATCTTCCTCTATTTGAGTTCCTGTCTTGTGATCTCCTTCGAGAATCAACATTCAGTGTTGAACTCGAACCCGAGGTCTCGCTAGAATCTTTCCTGCGCACCTCCTCAGCCAAAATCAAATCACGAATATCATCATATTTTAACTTAGATTTATCGGCAGAATTACTAACAGCCATTCTCATGGCTTCCCAGCTATTTGGCAATGAAGCCAGCAATATCAGTGCACATATCTCATCATCATATTCAATTTCAATAGACGACAATTAATTTGTGATAATATTAAAGTCATTCAGATGTTGTACAACAGACATACCATCCGCCATCTTTAAATTGAATAAATTTTTCATCAAGTGTACATTGTTATTCACTGACGACTTTTCATACATACCTGACAAAGCCGCCATGAGATCCGCAGTCGTCTTCTCCTTGATGACGTTGTGTGCAACGGATCTCGACAGGGTTAATCGAATAACCCCCAGAACCTGTCGATCCAACAGATTCCAATCCGCCTCATCCATCTTTTCCGGTCGCTTTCCCAATAATGGAAGATGAAATTTCTTCCCATAGAGGTAGTCCTCTATCAGCATCCTCTAGTAACCAAAATCTGTATCATCAAACTTCTCGATCCCCGATACCTTCACTTCATCTCCAGCCATCGTTTTCCCTCAGACCCGAATCTTGGCTCTTGATACCAATTGTTGTGAAAAACAATGACAATAAAGTGAAAATAAAGAATATGAAAGAGAAAACAATCACACACGACACACAGATATACGTGGTTCGGTAAATTACCTACGTTCACGGGAGTTACAGAGGATTTTATTATTTGAGGAATCACATTACAATGGAGGGGCAAAATACTGTTCACCAACAGTGTTCTACAGTCACACAGTATGACCATAAGTGTAGAAATCACATATAAATACTCAAACGGCGGAAAAAGCCTTAGATCTAAAAGTATGATGTTCGCTCGAGTAGCGTGTCGAGCGCGCGTCGAGCGAAACTCCCTTCCACAACGGCTCGAGCTCATTGTCGAGCGAACATCGAGCGTTCAACTCTGCCTGACTTTGCTCGAATGGCTAATGCCTCCGCTCAAGCGAACTCCCTTCCCGCAACTGCTCGAGCTCATCGTCGAGCTGCCTTCGAGCGTTCAACTCTGACTAAATTCGCTCGAGCGACTAATGCCTCCGCTAAAGCGATGTGGACCAGACTCTACAGTACGCAACACGTCGTTCAATCATCTTTCATACGATGAGATATATATTATGATGATGAAGGGTATTACACATTGTTTACTATCATCTTTGAATAACTTGATTCTAGTTGGACAATTATTCCGCCCAGGAAATTAATAGGTCTATTACAATAGAAGCTATTTGTCTTGAACTTTGAATTTATATTATTTTGAAAGTGATGAACATCAAACTTTGTCCTTCATTAATCATAAGTCTTCCACAAGTTGCAAAGTTTGTGGTTTTGTAGGTTTATCTAAAAGTGCATGTTTCCATGCCGATTGATGTGGTTTTAACAACATGGTACTGAACTTTGTAAATATTTTTTTATCAAAGGTTCGTGCTATGTTTATTTATTTTAAACATATTTAGCTTACTGGACTTCGTAAAGATTTTTTTATAAAAGGTTCATGCTATGTTTATGTATTTTAAACATATTTAGCTTTTTGTTGTTGATCTAAATTGTGTTCTTTTTGAGATATTATTTATATAATGCATATTATGAGATGTTTTTCTTATAGTCAATTAGAGCTAAAAATAATATAACAGTAGAAGATGTTCTTATATTTTTTTTATTACTAACTTCTCATCTCTTCCACTCCTCCTCCCTTCCTCCTCTTCCTCTCTTCGTCCTATCTTCCTCATCATCTTCCTTCTTCTCTCTTATCTTCCTCACCGTCCTCCTCATTTTCTTTTCCTCATTGTTCTCTTCCACTCTTTTGTTGAGTATTGTGGAGTCTGGTCTACTTCGCTCGAGCGGCGGCTTTTGGCCGCTCGAGCAAAGCCAGGCAGATTCGAACGCTCGAAAGCTGCTCGACAGTGAGCTCGAGTGGTTGCAGGAAAGGGACTTCGCACGAGCGGAGGCATTAACCGCTCGAGTGAAGTCAGCCAGAGTTGAACGCTCGATGTCCGCTCAACAGTGAGCTCAAGCGATTGTGGAAGGGAGTTTGCTCGACGCGTGCTCGACACGCTGCTTGAGCGAATATCGTATTTTCCCAAATCTAGGGCTTTTTTCGCCGTTTGAGTATTTATATGTGTTTTATACACTTATGGCCGTACCGTGTGACACTGTTGGTGAACAGTATTTCACCCCTCCATTATAGTGTGATTCCTCAAGCAATAAAATTCTCTGCAGCTCCCGTGGACATAGGCAATTTGCCGAACCACGTATATCTGTGTGTCGTGTGTGATTTTCTCTTTCATATTCTTTATTTTTCACATTATTGTCATCGTTTTTTACAACAATTGGTATCAGAGCCAGGTTCGGATCTGAGGGAAAACAATGGCTGGAGATGAAGTGAAGGTATCGGGGATCGATAAGTTTGATGGCACGGATTTTGGTTACTGGAGGATGCAGATAAAGGACTACCTCTATGGGAAGAAACTTCATCTTCCGCTATTGGGAAAGCGACCAGAAAAAATGGATGAGGCTAATTGGAATCTGTTGGATCGACAGGTTTTGAGGGTTATTCGATTAACCCTGTCGAGATCCGTTGCACACAACGTCATCAAGGAGAAGACGACTGCAGATATCATGACGGCTTTGTCAGGTATGTATGAAAAGCCGTCAGCGAATAACAAGGTACATTTGATGAAAAAATTATTCAATTTAAAGATGGCGGATGGTATGTCTGTTGCACAACATCTGAATGATTTTAATACTATCACAAATCAATTGTCGTCTGTTGAAATTGAATTTGATGATGAGATACGTGCACTGATATTGATGGCTTCATTGCCAAATAGCTGAGAAGCCATGAGAATGGCTGTTAGTAATTCTGCCGGTAAATCTAAGCTAAAATATGATGACATTCGTGATTTGATTTTGGCTGAGAAGGTGCGCAGGAAAGATTCTGGCGAGACCTCGGGTTCGAGTTCAGCACTGAATGTTGATTCTCGAGGGAGATCACAATATAGGAACTGAATCAGAGGAAGATCAAAATCAAAGCACAGGGGCAAGAACATGTCAAGACCTGGTCAGCAGGCAATTTGCTGGAATTGTGGCAAAGCTGGTTACATAAAGAAGAACTGCAAAAATCTTAAAAAGACAGAAAATGATAGTGCTAATGTTGTAACTGAAGAAGTATAGGATGCACTATTGCTTGCAGTTCATAGTCTAGTTGATGACTGGATATTGGATTCAGGGGCTTCCTTCCATACATCTTCCCACCGGGAATTAATGCGGAATTATGTTGCAGGTGACTTTGGGAAGGTGTATCTTACTGATGGAGAGGCTTTGAACATGGTAGGAATGGGAGACATTGACATTGCACTCCCTAACAAGAACAAATGGACCTTGCAAAAGGTCAGACACATTCCTGAGTTGAAGAAAAACCTCATTTCTGTTGGGCAGCTCAATGAGTGTGGTCATTCAGTAGTGTTCTCAGATAGCACCTGGAAGGTTACAAAAAGGGCATTGGTACTGGCTCGGGGTAAGAAAACTGGTACACTATATATGACTACCGGTTTAATTAACATTATTGCTACTACCGTTGCAGAGAGCACAACAGATTTGTGGCATTGTAGGCTTGGCTATATGAGTCAGAAGGGTATGAAAGAACTTTTGTCTAGAGGCAAGCTACCAGAACTGAAGTCAGTTGATCTCAGTATGTGTGAGAGTTCCATTATGGAGAAATAGAAGAATGTTAGTTTCTTGAAAAGTGGCAGAACGCCAAAGACAGGAAAACTGGATCTTGTACACACAGATGTGTGATGACCTTCCCCAGTGGCATCTCTTGGAGGTTCTCGTTACTATGTCATGTTCATTGATGACCATAGTAGGAAGGTATGAGTTTATTTCTTGAAGCATAAATCTGATATATTTAATGTATTCAAAACTTGGAAAGCCATGGTTGAGACAGAGACAGACTTAAAACTGAAATGTTTGAGGTCTGACAATGGTGGCAAGTACATTGATGGTGGGTTCAAGGAGTACTGTGCAGCTCAGGGTATCAGAATGGAGAAGACCATTCCTGGGACACCACAGCAAAATGGAGTTGCGGAGCGTATAAACAGGACCATAAATGAGCATGCTAGAAGCATGAGATTGTACGCCGGACTACCACCAACTTTCTGGGCAAATGTGGTTAGCACTGCCGTCTACTTGATCAACAGGGGGCCATCCGTCCCATTAGATTGTGAATTGCTTGAGGAGGTTTGGAGTGGGAAAGATGTCAAATTTTCTCACCTTAAAATTTTTGGTTGTCTTTCTTATGTTCTTATTAATCCTGATACTCATAGTAAACTTGAGGCTAAGTCAAAGAAATGTTATTTCATTGGCTATGGAGACGAGGCATTTGGCTATCGTTTTTGGGGATAATCAGGGTCGGAAGATCATAAGAAACAGGAATGTGATTTTTAATGAGAAGATTGCGTACAAGGATAAGTCTAGTACAGCTTCTGAAGTAGCTCCACAGGAGTCCGAGTTCGTAAGACTGGATGACCTACTAGATGTCACAGTGCAGTGTAGAGATGTGAGTGACGGGGAGAGTGGGTCCAGTGCACCCATTCCTATTATTCCGCAGTCAGTTTCAGAGCCGTCCACTCCTACAGCTGTAGTTCGCAGGTCAGTTAGGACTATACGTCCTCCACAACGTTTCTCACCAACCTTGAACTACATTCTGTTGATAGATGGTGGAGAACCGCAGAGTTATGAAGAAACCTTGCAAGATGAAAATTCTAGCAAGTGGGAGCTGGCCATGAAAGATGAGATGGATTCCCTACTAAGGAATCAGACATGGGAGTTGACAGAACTTCCATCATGGAAGAAGGTATTACACAACAAGTGGGTGTATCGAGTGAAAATTAAGCATGATGGCAGTAAGAGGTACAAGGCTAGACTTGTTGTAAAAGGCTTTCAGCAGAAGTAGGGTATTGATTACTCTGAGATCTTTTCTCCTGTGATGAAGATCACAACCATCAGGATGGTACTGTCTATGGTTGCTACCGAAGATTTATTTCTTGAGCAGTTAGATGTGAAGACAACCTTTCTTCATGGAGACCTTGAAGAAGACATCTACATGCACTAGCCTGAGGGGTTTGTAGTACAGGGAAAGGAAGATTCAGTTTGCAGACTGAAGAAGAGCTTGTATGGCCTGAAGCAAGCTCCTAGATAGTGGTACAAGAAATTTGATAATTTCATACACAGTGCAGGGTACATCAGATGTCAGGCAGATCATTGTTGCTATGTCAGGCATTTTGACAATTCTTATATTATTCTACTGTTGTATATAGATGACATGCTTATTGCAGGGGCTAGTATTGATGAGATCAATAATCTGAAGAAGCAGATGTTAGAGCACTTTGCAATGAAGGATTTGGGAGCTGCAAAGCAAATCCTTGGCATGAGGATTGTCAGAGATAGAGTCAGAGACACGTTGAGATTCTCACAAGCTGAGTATGTGAAAAAGGTACTCAGTAGGTTCAATATGGACAAGGCCAAACCAGTTGGCACACCCTTGGCAGTCACTTCAGACTCAGTAAGAATCAGTCACCCGAGTCCGAGGAGGAATAAGACTACATGAGTAAGGTTCCTTATGTATGCTATGGTCTGCACAAGAACGGATATTGCCCATGCAGTAGGAGTTGTGAGTAGATACATGAGTAACCTAGGAAAAGAACATTGGGAAGCAGTGAAGTGGATTTTGAGGTACCTAAAAGGCTCCTCAGAAACCTGCTTGTGTTTCTCAGGAGAGAGTTTAGAGTTTAGAGAGAGTAGAGAGTTTGATGCTGATTTAGCTGGAGACATTGATAGTAGGAAGAGTACCACGAGTTTTGTTTATACTCTTGGTGGTACTGCAGTGTCATGGGGTTCTAATCTACAGAAAACAGTTTCTTTGTCTACTACAGAAGCTGAGTATATTGCAGTGTCAGAGGCTGCAAAGGAGATGATATGGCTACAAGGCTTCTTGGAGGAATTGGGTAAGAAGAATCAGAAAGGCACTCTCTACAGTGATAGTCAGAGCGCCATATTCCTTGCCAAGAATCCAGCATTTCATTCCAGGACCAAGCACATTCAGATCAGGTATCATTTCATACGATCACTGTTAGATGACAGACAATTGTTACTTGAGAAAATTTGTGGAAGCAAGAACCCTGCTGATATGTTGACTAAGGGTGTTACACTTGAGAAACTGAAGTTGTGCACAACTTCAGTTGGTCTTCTAGCATGAAGACAGGGGCAGTGAGTTGCAGAGGTGGAGGATATCACCACGTTTGAAGAAGAGGACGATGCAGCAAGTGTACCAATCTCCAAGTGGGAGAATTGTTGAGTATTGTGGAGTCTGGTCCACTTCGCTCGAAGTGGCAGCTTTTGGCCGCTCGAGCGAAGCCAGGCAGATTCGAACGCTCGAAAGCTGCTCGACAGTGAGCTCGAGCGGTTGCAGGAAAGGGAGTTCGCTCGAGCAAAGCATTAGCCGCTCGAGCGAAGTCAGGCAGAGTTGAACGCTCGATGTCCGCTCGACAGTGAGCTCGAGCGATTGCGGAAGGGAGTTTGCTCGACGGGCGCTCGACACGCCGCTCGAGCGAATATCGTATTTTCCCAGATCTAGGGCTTTTTCCGCTGTTTGAGTATTTATATGTGTTTTATACACTTATGGCCGTACCGTGTGACACCGTTGGTGAATAGTATTTCGCCCCTCCATTGTAGTGTGATTCCTCAAGCAATAAAATTCTCTGCAGCTTCTGTGGACGTAGACAATTTGCTGAACCACGTATATCTGTGTGTCGTGTGTGATTTTCTCTTTCATATTCTTTATTTTTCACTTTATTGTCATCGTTTTTCACAACACATGTTCCTTCTCCTCCCCTTCTCTCTTCCTCATTATCCTCTTCCTCTCTTCATCCTTCTCATCTCTTCCTCATCACCCTCCTCTTCTCTCTCTTTGTCCTCCTCTGTATATATTCCTCATCGTCCTTCTTGTCATCTCTTCCTCCTCTCTACTCCTTTCTTCATCCAATTTTCCTTTTCGTGCTCTTCCTCTCTTCTTCCTTCTCATCTCTTCCTCATTGTCCTTCTCTTCTCGTTCTCATTGTACTCCTCCTCTGCTTTTCCCTTCTTCCTAATTATCCTCATCACTTCCTCATTGTCCTCTTCATTTTTTCCTCTGCATCCTCCTAATCTTCTCTTCTTCCTCTTGATGTCTTCCTCCTCTTCGTAATCCATCTCCACTTGGTTATGCTACTTGTATGTTGCATTTTTACTTATTAGATTGTTTGTGGTTATATGGGTTTAGAAATTTTGAATTCATTTTTTGATTTGAAGGGCTTAATATTTTAGTCACGAAAACTTGATATTTATAGATGAGGCTTTAGGTATCTATAAGCTCGAGTGGATAGGCTTTTTGCCTAGTCTTTGATAAAAATCCAAATGAGGTATGCGCTCTCTAGGTCTCTAGATTACATTTTGTAGTCATCATTTTCTTTTTATATATAAAATACTATTTAGAGGTTTAAGCCCGTCGTCGATGAAGACCTTTCATTTTGATTTTGTGGTGAACAGATGCCAAAAAGTTGTTTAGGGTATTTAAATTTTTATTTTCTAATTGAAATTAAAATGATCTTTTAGATGATAAAGATAACAATATTGCTACGTACAGTCGCCGTGCGCAGTCGGCTGACATGGCAAATATTAAAAAAATTAAAAAAAAAAGACGGAACAAACTAACGAAATAGGGTTACCATTTTGGAATTTCTATTTTCCCGCTTCCTGCGTTGCTCTGGTGTGGTGTTCAACTCGCCTTCTCAAGCTTATCTTCAAGGTCGGGTTGTCATGCTCCTCTTCGAAGGTCGTCTTCATCACTCATCAGGGCAACATCTTCTTCTGCATTTAGAAAGCAGAAACCGAACTCAGCAGTTTGGCGAGTTGTTGGCATGGCTTCTGGAGAAGTTTCAGAGCGTCGATAGATGGTGAGTTGGGTTCTTTGGCTTCGTGTTCTTCAAATTTTCAACTAATCTGTGTTGGTATTTGGACGGGTCGTCTTCCTCGTGTGGGTCATCTTCCTCTTGTGGGTCATCTTCAAGAGGCCGAAGCCACTACCATCGAGCTAGTCCTCACCGAACTGTAAAAACACTTCAGCTTCTGTACAATGGTAAAGAACGTATATTGACTTGCTCATGTTTCTTGATTTCTTGGGTGTTGTTGTTTTTTTAGGAACAATATTGACAAAATCTGTTGGTATGAACAACATTGCACATTGGTTGATTTTATTGTGCAAAAATATTCAAATCTTGTGCTTCGGATAAACAGATTACATGTGTGTTTTGTATGTATTTGAAAACAGCTATATGTGTCATTGTTTATGCCGTAGAAATGGTTGTTTGGAGCTGCAATCTTTCATGAGTTTCTAAACCAAGTCAAAGAGGACCTAAAGATTTGAATATAAAATTTTTATGCCGTATTTATGAACCTTCTTCTCACTATTGTACATTTGAAGGGAAAAGTCCCAATTGATTCTATTGTCACCTAGTTTCTTTCTTAACTGGAGATGCTATATGCAAAAAATTAAAGCATGAATCTTTCAGTTAGGCATGAATGAGATTCCTGTTGGTTTTATTTCGAATCCTGAAAGGGATTTCTGAGGTTGTGGATTTTATCATTATTTCCTTGATCTTGTTTTGTCTCAAAATGCTCATTGAAATATTTTACAGAACATGTTTCACTTGTACAAGTAGCTGAATAAATAAATGTAGTAGACAAATAAACCAACCAATTTTATCAGAATGCATGGAGAATTGTTCTTTATGTGGGCCATATATATGTTTTTGATTCTCCTACAATCTGCTCTTTAAAAAAATTGGCTCACATGTGGGGAGCCTACCAAAGGCAAAGCATATGCCTTTGAAAAACACCAATGGATAACATTTCATCACTTAATAATTCTCTTTCTTATTATATATACATACTAAAAGAAATTTAAGAGCATGAGAAATTCATTGTTAAATAAATAAAATTTTAATCCTAAACACACTATATAAAGTGCTTACATGACACAATTTCATTTAGAAGAGAAATTTTTAAAGTTTTGAATCTTATAAATAGGTTAGGGTGGTACCATAATAAATAACTCAAAACGAGGGCATTATACAGTAGAGGGAGTGTGATTAAAAAATTTAATGAAAGAAAGATTATAAATAAGAGGGAGTGTGATTGTCTAAGCCGATGCAAATAATGAGACGATAGATTGGTCCTTGATATTCTTCCCTAAGATTTACCTTCGATATTGAACAATTTGTACAGGGCATTGGAGAAGGGGAAGAACACCCATCTCCGCTACCACCATCTAGCTCAAATCTCCCAACCTCAGTATGTTATTTCAAATTTATTATACTTATTGAAATTGGTTTGCTGAATGTTTATCATCCTAATTATCATTATTATACAAACTTTAGGACATCCCTCAAATTGGCCAAGTAAACTTGCAGAATTACATGCACGGTTATTATGGACCAGAATTTTCATGGACACCAACATTTTTGCCATATGCAGATGGCAGCCAATATCCAAGCAACATTCAGGTGGTTACATTTGATCTTGTCTTTTATGTATAAGTTTGGTTTTTGTGGAGTTTAATTGTTCACATTTTTTTTATGTTTTATGTAGAATGCTGGTTATCCATTTCAATATGGGATGAGACCGCCGACTCCCATCATCTTTACAAGCTCTGCAACGAGTGCAACCGTTGGTGAAGAAACTACACTCAATGATTGCAAGGAAACTGAAACACCAAGTACTTCCTCTAGAATTGATGAAGAAAGTAAAGAGGATATACCAAATTCCTCGGATACCAACGATGGCACGACCGAGTCACCACACTCAGTGCAACCGGATGGTGGTGATATAATAGAGGAGCCAAAGTCAGGGATGGAATTCAAATCTTTTGAAGATTTGCAGAGCTATTATAAGGATTATGCTAAGAAATGTGGGTTTGGTGTGATGACACAAAGGAGTGAGAGGGGAGAGGATCAAAGTATCAGATATGTCACGCTTGGATGTGGCCGCGGAGGGAAGGCTCGAAATAGGAGTTTAAATGTCGCCAACCCACGTCCGACTGGAAAGACGGACTTTAAGGCAAAGATTAATGCCTTAAAAGTCGAGGGGAAGATGCGGTTAACAACAGTCCATAATATACATAATCATGGCCTTAGTCCAAAAAAATCCCGCTTCTTAACAGAGAAGTGAGTGAGACGGTTAAAAAAGTTCTTGATGCGAACGACTTGACTGGCATCCGGATAAACAAGAGTTTCGGATCTCTTGTCATTGGTGCAGGTGGCTTCGAGAACCTTCCTTTTTTGGAGAAGGATTGTCGCAATTATATCGATAAGGCACGACATCTACGACTTGGTGCCGGTGGTGCTGGAGCACTCCGAGATTATTTTTTGAGGATGCAATACAAGAATAATGGTTTTTTTGCATTGATGGACTTAGATGATGATGGGAGGCTAAGAAATGTATTTTGGGCAGATCCACGTAGTAGGGCAGCCCACCAGTATTTTGGTGATGTGGTCACATTTGACACCACGTACCTCACGAATAGATATGGGATGCCATTTGCACTATTTGTTGGTGTAAACCACCATGGACAGTCCATTCTTATGGGAGCAGGGTTGATTTCAAGTGAGAATACATAGACCTTTACATGGTTATTCCAAACTTGGCTCCAATGTATGGATGGTATAGCTCCAAAAGCTATCATCACAGATCAAGACAGAGCAATGAAAAATGCTATTGCTCTTGTATTTCTGAAAACACAACATAGATTTTGCCTTTGGCATATATTGAAGAAAGTCCCTGAGAAGCTTGGCTCCCATTGTGCCTATAAAACTGGGTTGAAAAATCAGTTGATGAAATGTGTATATGATAGTCAAAGTATTGAAGAGTTTGAGAGTTCTTGGGAGGGGTTAATTAAGACATACAGTTTGCATGAAAATGCCTGGTTACAAAGTTTATACGCTGAGCGTGGGCATTGGGTACCTGTATTTTTGAAAGAGTTCTTTTGGGCTGGAATGAGTATAACCCAGCGGAGCGAGAGCATGAATGCCTTTTTTGATGGGTATGTTCATGAAAAAACAAACTTGAAGGAGTTTGTGGACCAGTTTGACAACGCGCTGAGAAAGAAAATTGAGAATGAAACAAGTGCGGACTTCCACTCATTTAACGCCACCATTCCCTGCATTTCTAGATCTCCCATTGAAAAGAAATTTCAAGAGTTGTACACCAACGCTAAATTTAAGGAAGTTCAGCAGCAAGTAATGGATGTGCTCGATATGGACCTAGCTCTATTTAAAAGGAATGGATCCATAAAAACCTATCTTGTAGAGGATGAAATTCGTGTTGAAGAGTTCGCTATACTGGTCACATTTTCAATGGAGTTTAATGAGGAAAACCCTTATGCGAAGTGCTCATGTGGGTTATTTTAGATGAGGGGTATACTGTGTAGGCATATTCTGGCCATATTCAAATCCAATCAAATAAAATTATTGCCAAGTAAATACATTTTAGATCGATGGAGGAAGGATATTAGAAGACAATACACTTTGATCCGCAGCAGCTATGATTGTCACGATGAAAGGCCATATACAAATAGATATTCAGGTCTATTGAATGTATGTTATAAGATGATAACTCTTGCAGCGGGTTCCGATGAGCACACCACGGATGCATATCAAAAGTTACATGCAATGATTGACCTATATGAAAAGAATCGAGAACCCCCATCTATGACTGTAACGGGTTCTAATGTTGCCTTGCATTCAGTTGACACGACTACAAATGCAAATTCAAAATGGGTTCTCAGTCCCCTTGTTGTGAGAGGAAAAGGCAGACCTCCATCTCTAAGGAAAGCATCTACAATGGAAAAGCGAGTGCTGAAAGTTAAAGCGAAGAAGCAGAAAGCACCTGTCAAGGGGAAAAGTAAACAGGTGCACAATTTATTATCCTATCATGCTTCTTACTCATATTGGCCAAGTAATATTGCTCTTGGGTAGATATATAAAATGATGCCCTATGTCTCACTAATTACTTTTTTCTTAGCTTTCAAGAGAAGACACACCAATTCTCGACACCCGGAGAAATTTATTTGGCACATCGGAGACCCCCGCTAACATTGTCGGAAATGTTAGCCAGGTATATGAGCTTCTTTATTTTTGCCTACTCTAAAAAGTGGGCTGCTTTTATATTTAGTAGATAGTTTCTGCATTGTAGAAAGCATTGAGAATCACATCATTTTCATGTTCAAATTTTTGTGGTCTATTCAGATTGTGGCAGGCAACTTAGCATTTGATATTAGTGGATCCCAGCCCCATGAAACATTGTTTGATAGTCAAGAAACTGTAATGACTGTTTCTTAAATTCATGATTAGTTAAAAGATTAACTAGAGGACTTCCATACTAATTATTTGCATTTTATTCATTACAGATTAATTTTGGGTTGGATGGCTTCCAACCGCATTATGTGGATGAGACACAACCAAATCCAACAATGACGTTGGGCAATTTTTAAACATTGCTATTTTTTGACATTAGTGGAAGTGATTCATGTGCAAATGAAGTTATTCTTGTGTTCTTGAATGTAATTGGACAGTTTCTAGTTTCTGTTGAATGTATTGCACCTCTATGATTGGTCTCCACCAATTTCGGATGTTCAGCAGGGCTTGTAATGATACATTTTCAGTAAGTTATATGGTATAGAATGATTTTCAACTCCAATTCCCACTTTAAATTTCATCACCCTTCTTAAAGGAGGTTTAAACATTAGTGGATGGTTAATTTCTATTTGTTGGCAGGGCTTCGAGAACCTTCCAATGAGGAGGTTTTAAACAGGATTCAACACATATGATATTTTAGTGCTTAAACAATACTTTGACCATTTTCAGTTTGTGCATGGCATAAGTTACATGAAACTTATTTAAAAAAAAAAAACTGGGAATTATGAACTCTTTTGGCCACGGGGAGATTAAGGATGTAGCTATAGAAAATAGATTTTAGTACTTCTACTGAATGGCTTTAGCACTATGTTCAATAATGATGGAAAGAAAGTTGGAAGCTTTTGAGTATCTTAGCTTTAAGTCCGTTCATGTTCTAGGATATGGATAAATATTTGATTGTGAAAGAAGAAATCATTTGGGTTAATTGTTCATAAATGAATGAAATTGTGAAGATGTGCATGGCATTGTTCAGATTGTGCAACTTAAATTCACGTATGGATGATACGTGCATGTCTAGAAAAAGGGACGTAATTCGTGGGTCAGTTTGCATGAAACTCTTTTTGGTACACCACATTAAGAGGTCCTGGGCACATAATGACATAAAGACAACGAGCTCAGCCCTTATTCTCAGCTGTAACATATTAATCCAGAATTAGAGTCTACTGAAAAGAACCGACATTTATTTACACATCAAGTGAAGTAGGGTTACATATTCTAGTTCTGGGTACATGTTCTGTGAGAATACACAGTCCCGAAAAACAACAACTGTAACACTAATTGTGCATGTTTAGAATACAACCACAAACAGAATGTACAATCTCAAAATACAACAGTTCTCCAATGGAACATTTCACATACAGATTTACATCCACCATCAGAAGACATTAAAAGACAATACAAAGACAATAAATGACATAGCTTGCCAGAGTAACTTAAACTACATATTTACAATAATTAGATCGAAGAAGTCTTAAATCACTTAGATAGCAAATTGTAACAGATAACAACAATGGCAAAAACCCAAAGTTTGTGGAGTAGTAGGCGTGAACGCCTATTTTCAGCTTCTTGCTTTAAAAGCACCAACTCCTTCTTCCTAACCTCCTCAAGTATATTGGATAACATTTTCTCAATCGCATCAGCTCTCTTCCGAAACTTAAGCTCCCTCTGTTGAAGATCGTCGAGTATCCTTTTCAGCTCTTCATCCTTCCTTAATAGTTCATTTTTTATTTGGTGAAGTTCTTGCTCTATGTCCAAAGTATCCACCCACTTAAAGAACTTGAAAAATGGTAAGCCTTGCTCATTTTATACAAACAATACTTTCGGTTAGATGTACAAGAATAAACTTGGTACATGAAGGAATTATACTTATTGAAACGTTTTACCTCATTGTTGTACTTTGGACAGCCAAAGAAGGGTCGTCCTAGATTTCTGGGAGTATTTGAGTATCTCAGTGTCGCTTCAACCTCACAGAAGCATAAAGGTTGACTCAAAGTAGGTTGACTCAAAGTATGTTTACCAAAGGATGAGGAAGAAGTTGAGGATGATGACATTCTAACATGAAACAAAAATCCATTAATTCAATCATATGGAAATATAATAAATTGAGTTTAAACATAACAAAAGAATTTATTATACAAATACAGTTTGCATGAAACAGAAATCAGTTCAGATTCATAAAAAAACAAATTGAGGATTTAGTGTTTAGTGCATATAAAAAAACTTGGGTCACATTTAAACTCTCAAGTGAGATCCTATCAAACAGAACAATCCAATTGATTATACAAATGAAAGTATCATGAAACTAATCTCACTTGGCTCACATAAAAACATATTGAAATCTACATACTTGAGCTTAAACAGCACAATCCAATTCATTTTACAAAAAAATTGACCTAGCAATTAACAAATCAAACATAATACAAAATAAAACTCAACTTCGGTTGGTCACTTTGAACTGCATTGATCCTCGATTCTTCGTAATTACAAAACCTGCAGACAAAACAACGGAAGAATCGGATTTTGAAACAGAAATAAAAATAAATAAATACCTATATCAAATAATATATTTCAACACATATCCGCCAGGGGGGTTCGGGAGTTAGGGTTAGGTTTTCGGCCCCGAGATTTAGGGTTAGGGTTTCGGCCCCCAGATTTAGGGTTAGGGTTTCGGGAGTTAGGGTTAGGGTTGGGTTTAGGGTTAGGGTTAGGGTTAGGGTTTCGGCCCTCAGATTTAAGGTTAGGGTTTCGGCCGCCAGATTTAGGGTTAGGAGCTCAACAAATTTTAGGAAATCGAAACCCAGCAAGATAAACAAATTGCAAGATAAACAAATTACCCAGATTGCAAACAGAAACCGAGAGGAGAAATGTGAGAAGAAATTACAAAATCAACCAACAGATTCAAGCACCCACACTTGCGAAGGAGAAAAAAGACGACGAACATACGAATGGATTCTGAGAAGACGAAGGAAAACCCTCACCTGCGAAAGAGAAAACCGAGACTCCCAAAACATAAACACCAAAACATAAACAAAATGATAAAATCGGAAACTTGCTCAAATCGATCGAAAGAGAAAACCGAGACTCCCAAAACATAAACAAAAGGATAAAATCGGCAGCTTGCTCAAATCGATCGAAAGAGAAAATCGAGACTCCCAAAACATAAACTTTATATTTAAAAATCAGAAACTTGCTCAAATCGATCTGCGAAAGAGACCTTCTCCTCAGGTTCGCAAGGGCTAGGGTTAGGGTTGATGGAGAATGGGAGAGGAAAGGGACGAAGGACTCGATGGAGAAGATTAGGGGAGACGAAAGGGGTGAAGGGTTAGGGTGGAATGGGCGAAGTGGAATGGACTTGAAGTGTTTAGCACCCGAAGGGTTCCCTTCAACCAATACGCACCGTTTCATTTAATCGGATGACACATAGGACCCGACTACGCGGCGCTTACCCGCTGCGCTTGCCATAAGCATTTTTCTAAAGATAAATAGTTTGATGACAGATTTTGGAAATTGCAGCATTCTATCATTTTTCATACGATGAGATATATACTACGATGATGAAGGGTATTACACATTCTATACCATCATCTTAGAAAAACTTTGTTACGACAGGACAATTGTTGTATTCTGCCTAGGAAATAAGCTGGTCTATTATGGTAGAAGCTTTGTCTTTTGACCTTATTATCATGAACTTTGAATTTATATTATTTTTATATTGTTTTGAAAGCAATGAATGACAAACATTGTCTTCTATTACGCAACGTTTCATTTAATCGGATGACACGTAGGACCCGACTACGCGGCGCTTACCCACTGCGCTTGCCATAAGCATTTTTCTAAAGATAAATAGTTTGATGATAGATTTTGGAAATTGCAGCACTCTATCATTTTTCATACGATGAGATACATACTACGATGATGAAGGGTATTACACATTCTATACCATCATCTTAGAAAAACTTTGTTACGACAGGACAATTGTTGTATTCTGCCTAGGAAATAAGCTGGTCTATTATGGTAGAAGCTTTGTCTTTTGACCTTATTATCATGAACTTTGAATTTATATTATTTTTATATTGTTTTGAAAGCAATGAATGACAAACATTGTCTTCTATTACGCAACGTTTCATTTAATCGGATGACACGTAGGACCCGACTACGCGGCGCTTACCCACTGCGCTTGCCATAAGCATTTTTCTAAAGATAAATAGTTTGATGATAGATTTTGGAAATTGCAGCACTCTATCATTTTTCATACGATGAGATACATACTACGATGATGAAGGGTATTACACATTCTATACCATCATCTTAGAAAAACTTTGTTACGACAGGACAATTGTTGTATTCTGCCTAGGAAATAAGCTGGTCTATTATGGTAGAAGCTTTGTCTTTTGACCTTATTATCATGAACTTTGAATTTATATTATTTTTATATTGTTTTGAAAGCAATGAATGACAAACATTGTCTTCCATTAATCGAAACTCTTTCACAAGTTGCATAATTTGTGGTTTTGTAGGTTTGTCCAATTGTGTAGATTTCCATGCTGGTTGATGCAATTTTAACAATGTAGTAGTGAACTTCGTAAAGATTTTTTACAAAAGGTTCTTGCTATTTTATGTTTTTTAAACATATTTAGCTTTTTGTTGTTGATCTATTTTGTGTTCTTTGTGAGATATTATTTATACAATGCATATTATGAGATGTTTTTCTTATACTCAATTAGAGCTAAAAATAATATAACAGCAGAAGATGTTCTTATATTTTTTTTATCATTAATTTCTCCTCTCTTCCACTCATCCTCCTCCTCCCCCCTTTGCTCTTCCTCTCTTCATCCTATCTTCCTCATCGTTCTCTTCTTCTCTTCCTTCTTCTTGTCTTCTTTTCTCATCGTCCTCCTACTTTTCTTTTTCTCATTGTCTTCCTCCACTGTTCCTCCTCCTCTTCTCCTCCTCTCTTCCTCATCATCCTCTTTCTCTCTTCCTCCTCATCTCTTCCTCATCGCCCTCCTCCTCTTTCTCTTCATCCTCCTCCACATATCTTCCTCATCATCCTTCTCATCTTCCCTTCCTCCTCCTATTCTCTTTCTCCAATTTTTCACATTGTGCTCTTTCTCTCTTCTTCCTTCTGCTCATCTCTTCCTCATCATCATTTTCCTCATTATCCACCTATTCTCTTTCTCATTGTCCTCCTCATTTTCTCTTCCCCTCTTCCTCATTATCCTCATCACTTCCTAATCACCGTACTTGTTATCTTTTCCTCAGCATCCTCCTAATCTTCTCTTCTTCCCCCTCATCTCTTTCTCCTCTTCTTAATCCATCTTCACTTCGTTATGCTATTTGTATGTTATATTTTTACATATTAGATTATTTGTAGTTAGATGTATTTAGGAATTTCAAATTCATTTTTTCGATTTGGGCTTAATATTTTAGTTGTGAAAACTTAAGATTTGTAGATGAGGCTTTAGGCATCTACAACCTCGATTGGGTAGGCTTAGTGGCAAGTCTTTGACTTAGATCCAAATAAGGTATGCGCTCTCTAGGTCTCTATATTACATTTTGTAGTCACCATTTTTTTTAAATAAAATACTATTTACAGGTTTTAGCCCATTATTCATGAAGACCTTTCTTTTTAATGCCAAGTTCAAAGGATACAAAAAAGTTGTTTCGAGTATATAAATTTCTATTTTCTAATTGAAATTATGATTATCTTTTAGACGGTAAAAGTAAATAGTTTGACGGAAAATTTTGGAAGTCGTGTTATTCAATGATTTTTCATTCAATGAGATATATGCTATGATGATGAAGGGTATTACAAATTTTATACAATCATCTTTGAACAACTTGATTTTGATAGGACAATTGTCATATTTTGCCCAAGAAATAAGTTGGTCTATTATGGTGGAAGCTTAACTTTGAATTTATATTATTTTTATATTCTTTGGATAGCGATGAACGTCAAACTTTATCTTTCATTATTCATAACTCTTCCACAAGCTGCAAAATTTTTGGTTTTGTAGGTTTGCCTAGAAGTGCAGGTTTCCATGCCAGTTGATGTAGTTTTAACGACGTAGTAATGAACTTCGTAAAGATTTTTTATAAAAGGTTGGTCCTATGTTTATGTATTTCAAACATATTTAGCTGTTTGTTTTTTGTTTTTTTTTATCTATTTTGTGTTCTTTGTGAGATATTATTTATACAATGCATATTATGAGATTTTTTTCTTATAGTCATTTAGAGCTAAAAGTATTATAACAGCAGAAGATGTTCTTATATTTTTTTATTACTAATTTCTCCTCTCTTCCACTCCTACTACTCCTCCCCCACCTCCATTCCTCCTCTTCCTCTCTTTGTCCTATCTTCTTTATCGGCCTCTTCTTCTCTTCCTTCTTCTCGTCTTCTCCTCTTTATATTGTCCTCCTCCTTTTCTTTTCCTCATCGTCCTCTTTCACTCTTCCTCCTCCTCATCTCTTCCTCATTGCCCTCTTCCTCTCTTTCTCTTTGTCCTCCTCTGCATATCTTCCTCATTGTCCTTCTCATATGCTCTTCCTACTCCTGTCCACCTCTCTTTTTCCAATTTTCTTCATCATACTCTTCCTCTCTTCTTACTTCTCCTCATCTATTCCTTATCGTCTTCTTTGTCATTGTCCTCCTCCTCTCTCTCATTGTCATTCTCCTCTTCTCTTCCCCTATTCCTCATGATCCTCATCACTTCCTCATCGTCCTCCTCCTTATCTTTTCCTTAGCATCCTCCTAATCTTCTGTTCTTCCTCCTTATCTCTTCCTCCTCTTCCTAATCCATCTCCATTTGGTTATGCAACTTGTATGTGGCATTTTTACATATTAGATTGTTTGTAGTTAGATGTGTTAGAAATTTCCAATTCATTTTTCGATTGTGATGGGCTTAATATTTTAGTTGCGAAAATTTGAGATTTGTAGATGAGGCTTTAGGCATCTACAACCTTGAGTGGGTAGGCTTATTGGCTAGTCTTTGACTTATATCCAAATGAGGCATGCACTCTCTAGGTCTCTAGATTACATTTTGTACTCATCATTTTTTTTTTATATAAAATACTATTTACAAGTTTCTGCCCATTTTTGTTGAAGACCTTTCATTTTGATGCTAAGATGAAAGGATGCAAAAAAGTTGTTTCCGGTATTTAAATTTCTATTTTTTAGTTGAAATTATGATTATCTTTTAGACTGTAAAGGTAAATAGTTTAACAACAGATTTTGGAAGTCGTGTCATTCTATCATTCTTCATATGATGAGATATATACTACGATGATGAAGGATATTACACATTTTATACCATCATCTTTGAACAATTTTGTTATGATAGGACAATTGTCGTATTCTGCCTAGAAAATAATTTTGTCTATTATTGTAGAAACTTTATGTCTTTTGACCTTATTGTCTTGAACTTTAAATTTATATTATTTTTATATTATTTTGATAGTGATGAATGTCAAACTTTGTCCTTTATTAATCGTAACTCTTACACAAGTTGTAAAATTTGTGGTTTTGTAGGTTTGTCTAATAGTGCAGGTTTCCATGCCGGTTGACGCGGTTTTAATAACGTCGTAATGAACTTTGTAAAGAGTTTTTAGACAAGGTTCGTGCTATGTTTATCTATTTTAAACATATTTACCTTTTTGTTGTTGGTCTATTCTGTATCCTTTGTGAGATATTATTTATACAATGCATATTATGAGATGTTTTTTTTTTAAATTTTTTAATTAATTTATTTTATAGTCAATTAGGGATAAAAATAATACAACAACAGATGATGTTCTTATATTTTTTTATTAGTAATTTCTCTTCTCTTCCACTCCCCCTCATCCTACCTTCCTTCTCTTCCTCTCTTCGTCCTATCTTCCTCATCGTCCTCATCTTCTTTTCCTTCTTCTCATCTACTCTTCCTCTTCATCCTCCTCCTCTTCTCCTCCCCTTCTCCTCCTCTATTTTTCCTCCTCCCCTTCTCCTCCTCTCTTCGTCATTATCCTCTTCCTCTCTTCCTCTTCCACATTTCTTCCTCATTGTCCTCTTCCACTCTTCCTCCTCCTCCCTTCCTCCTCTCTTCCTCATTCTCATCTCTTCCTCATCACCCTTTCTTCTCTTTCTCTTTGTCCTCCTCCGCATATCTTCCTCATCATCCTTCTCATCTTCTCTTCCTCCTCCTCTCCTCCTCTTTTTCTCCAATTTTCCTCATCGTGCTCTTCCTCTTTTCTTCTTCCTCCTCATCTCTTTCTCATCGCCCTCTTCCTCGTTGTACTCGTCTTCTCTTTCTCATTATCCTCCATCCTCTTCTCTTCCCCTCTTCCTCATTATCCTCATCACATCCTCATTGTCCTCATCCTCATCTCTTCCGCCTCTTATTAATTCATCTCCATTTGGTTATGCTACTTGTATGTTATACTTTTACATACTAGATTGTTTGTAGTTAGATCTGTTTAGAAATTTTGAATTCATTTTTCGATTCTGACGGGCTTAAAATCTTAGTCACGAAAACATGAGATTTGTAGATGAGACTTTAGGCATCTACAACCTCGAGTGGGAAGGCTTAGTTGCTAGTCTTTGACTTAGATCCAAATGAGGTATGCGCTCCTTA
Source organism: Carya cathayensis (assembly GCA_011037825.1). NCBI lineage: Eukaryota > Viridiplantae > Streptophyta > Magnoliopsida > Fagales > Juglandaceae > Carya > Carya cathayensis. Next base: position 1,786,897 of record QGSO01000186.1, read on the forward strand.
GGTCTCTAGTTTACATTTTATACTCACCATTTTTTTCATATAAAATACTATTTACTAATTTCAACCCGACATTGATGAAGACCTTTCATTTTAATGCTAAGATGAAAGAATGCAAAAAAGTTGTATCGGGTATTTAAATTTCTATTTTCTAGTTGAAATTATGATTATCTTTTAGGAGGTAAAGGTAAATAGTTTGACTACAGATTTTGTTAGTCGCGTTGTTCAATCATTTTCATACGATGAGATATGTACTATGATGCTGAAGAATATTACACATTGTTTACTATCATCTTTGACCAACTTGATTCTAACAGGGCAATTGCCATATTTTGCCCAAGAAAGAAATAGGTCTGTTACGGTAGAAGCTATATGTCTTTTGAGCTTCTTGTCTTGAACTTTGAATTTATATTATTTTTATATTATTTTGATAGCGATGAATGTCAAACTTTGCCCTTCATTAATCACAACTCTTCCACTAGTTGCAAAGTTTGTGGTTTTGTAGGTGTGTCTAAAAGTGCAGGTTTCCATGCCCGTTGATGCTGTTTTAAGAACGTATTTGAACTTCGTAAAGATTTTTTATAAAAGGTTCGTGCTATGTTTATGTATTTTAAACATATTTAGCTTTTTGTTGTTGATCTATTTTGTATTTTTTGTGAGATATTATTTATACAATGCATATTTCGAGATCTTTTTCTTGTACTCAATTAGAGCTAAAAATAATATAACAGTAGAAGATTTTCTTATATTTTTTAATTACTAATTTCTTATCTCTTCCACTCCTTCTCCTCCCTTCCTCCTCTTTCTCTCTTCATCCTATCTTCCTCATAGTCTTCCTTCTTCTCATCTTCTCTTCCTCATAGTCCTTCTCATTTTCTCTTCCTCATCATCCTCTTTCACTCTTCCTCCTTCTCTTCTCCTCATCTCTTCCTCATCGCCCACCTCTTCTCTTTCTCTTCGTCCAGCTCCACATATCTTCATCATCATTCTTCTCATCATCTCTTCCTCCTTCTATCCTCCTCTCTGTCTCCAATTTTCCTCATCGTGTTCTTCCTCTCTTCTTTCTCTTTATCATCTCTTCCTCATCATCATCTTCCTCATTATCCACCTCTTCTCTTTCTCATTGTCCTCCTCCTCTTCTCTTCCCCTCTTCCTCATTATCCTCATCACTTTCTCATCGTCCTCCTCCTTATTTTTTGCTCAGCATCCTTCTAATCTTCTCTTCTTTCTCCTCATCTCTTCCTCCTCTTCTTAATCCATCTCTACTTGGTTATGCTACTTGTATGTTATATTTTTACTTATTAGATTGTTTGTAGTTAGATGTGTTTAGAAATTTAGAATTCATTTTTCGATTCTGATGGGCTAAATATGTTATTTGCGAAAACTTGAGATTTCTAGATGAGGCTTTAGGCATCAACAACCTTGAGTGGGTAGGCTTAGTGCCTAGTCTTTGAGTTAGATCCAAATGAGGTATGCCCTCTCTAGGTGTCTAGATTACATTTTGTACTCACAAAATTTTTTTTAATATAAAATACTATTTAGAGGTTTCAGCCTATCATTGATGAAGACCTTTCATTTTGACGCTAAGATGAAAGGATGCAAAAAAGTTGTTTCTGGTATTTAAATTTATATTTTCTAGTTGAAATTAAGATTATATTTTAGATGGTAAAGATAAATAGTTTGACGTCAGATTTTGGAAGTTGTGTCGTTCTATCATTTTTCATATGATGAGATATATACTACGATGATGAAGGGAATTACACATTTTATACCATCATCTTTGAACACATTTGTTATGACAGGACAATTGTCGTATTCTACCCAGGAAATAAGTTGGTCTATTAGGGTATAAGCTTTATGTCTTTTGACCTTATTGTCTTGAACTTTGAATTTATATTATTTTTATACTGTTTTGATAACGATGAATGTTAAACTTTGTCTTTCATTAATTACAACTCTTCCACAAATTGCAAAATTTATGATTTGTAGATTTGTCTAATAGTGTAGGTTTCCATGCCGGTTGATATGGTTTTAACAACGTAGTGATGAACTTCGTAAAGTTTTTTTACAAAAGGTTCTTGCTATATTTATATTTTTTAAACATATTTAGATTTTTGCTGTTGATCTATTTTGTGTTCTTTGTGCAATATTATTTATACAATGCATATTATGAGATGTTTTTCTTATACTTAATTAGACCTAAAAATAATACAACAGTAGAAGTTGTTCTTATATTTATTTTTTTACTAATTTCTCCTCTCTTCCACTCCTCATCCCTTTCCTCTTCCTCTCTTCATCCTATCTTCCTCATCGTCCCCTTCTTCTCTTCCTTCTTCACGTCTTCTCTTCCTTATTGTCCTCCTTCTTTTCTCTTCCTCATTGTCCTCCTCCACTCTTCCTCCTCCCTCCTCTTCTCCTCTCTTCCTCCTCATCTTTTCCTCATCACCCTCCTCCTCTGCATATATTTCTCATCGACCTTCTCATATTCTCTTCCTTCTTCTCTCCTCCTCTCTTTCTCTAATTTTCCTCATTGTGCCCTTCCTCGTCCTCATTTCTTCCTCATCATCCTCTTTCTCATTGTCCTCCTTTTTCCTTTCTCATTGTCCTCCTCATTTTTCTATTCCCCTCTTCCTTATTATCCTCATCACTTCCTTATTGCCCTTCTTATCTTTTCCATAGCATCCTTCTAATCCTCTCTTCTTCCCCCTCATCGCTTCTTAATCCATCTCCATTTGGTTATGCTACTTGTATGTTATATTTTTACATATTAAATTGTTTGTAGTTAGATGTATTTAGAAATTTCAAATTCATTTTTTGATTATGACGAGTTCAATATTTTAGTCATGAAAACTTGAGATGTAGATTAGGTTGTAGATTAGGCTTTAGGCATCTACAACCTCGAGTGGGTAGGCTTTGTGCCTAGTCCTTGACTTTGATCCAAATGAGGTATGCGCGCTATAGGTCTCTAGATTACATTTTCTAGTCACCATTTTTTTTTAATGTAAAATACTATTTATAGGTTTCAGCCTGTCATTGATGAAGACCTTTCATTTTGATGCTAAGATGAAATGATGCAAAAAAGTTGTTTTGGGTATATAAATTTGTGTTTTCTAATTGAAATTATGATTATCTTTTAGATGGTAAAGGTAAATAGTTTGATGGCAGATTTTGGAACTTGCGTCGTTCTATCATTTTTCATACAATGAGATGTATACCACGATGATGAAGGGCATTACACATTTTATATCATCATCTTTGAACAACTTGCTTATGACAGGACAACTGTTGTATTCTGTCCAGGAAATAAGTAGGTCTATTATGGTAGAAGCTTTATGTCTTTTGAGCTTATTGTCTTGAACTCTGAATTTTATATTGTTTTGATAGCGATGAACGTCAAAGTTTATCCTTCATTAAACATAACTCTTCCACAAGTTTTAAAAGATTTTTGTTTTGTAGGTTTGTCTAATAGTGAATGTTGCCATGTCAGCTGATGCGGTTTTAACAATATAGCAATGAACTTCATAAAGAATTTTAAAAAAAGGTTTGTGCTATGTTTATGTATTTTAAACATATTTAGCTTTTTGTTGTTGATCTATTTTATGTTCTTTGTGAGTTATTATTTATACAATGCATATTATGAGATGTTTTTCTTATGGGCAATTACTTCTAATAATAATACAACAGCAGAATATTTTCTTATATTTTTTTAATTACTAATTTCACCTCTCTTCCACTCTTCCTCTCTTCCTCCTCTTCCTCTATTCGTCCTATCTTCCTCATTATCCTTTTCTCCTCTTCCTTCTTCTCGTATTCTCTTCCTCATCGTCTTCCTCCTTTTCTCTTCCTCCTATTCTCCTCTCTTCCTCATCATTCTTTTCCTCTCAACCTCCTCCTATTCTTTTCCTTATCGCCCTCCTCCTTTCTTTATTTTCGTCCTCCTCCGTATATCTTCCTTATCGTCCTTCAAATCTTTTTCTCCTCCTCCTCTCTTTCTCCAATTTTCCTCATCGTGCTCTTCCTCTCTTCTTCCTCCTCTTTTCTTTCTCATTGTTCTGCTTCTCTTCTCTTCCCTTCTTTCTCATTATTCTCATCACTTCCTCATCGTCCTTCTCCTTATCTTTTCCTCAGCATCCTTATAATCTTCTGTTCTTCCTCCTCATCTCTTCCTTCTCTTGTTAATCCATCTCCACTTGGTTATGTTACTTGTATGTTATATTTTTACATATTAGATTATTTGTAGTTAGATGTGTTTAGAAATGTTGAATTCATTTTTTGATTCCGATGGGCTTAATATTTTAGTCACGAAAATTTGACATTTGTAGATGAGGCTTTAGGCATCTACAACCTCGAGTAGGTAGGCTTAGTGCTTTGTCTTTGACTTAGATCCAAATGAGGTATGTGCTCTCTAGCTCTCTAGATTACATTTTGTACTCACCATTGTTTTTTATATATAAAATACAATTTCCAAGTTTCAGCACGTCATTGATGAAGGCCTTTCATTTTGATGCTAAGATGAAAGGATGCAAAAATGTTGTTTCGAGTATTTAAATTTCTGTTTTCTAGTTGAAATTATGATTATCTTTTAGACGGTAAAGGTAAATAGTTTGAAGGCAGATATTGGAACTCGCGTCATTCTATCATTTTCCATATGATGAGATATATACCACGATGATGAAGGGTATTACACATTTTATACTATCATCTTTGAACAACTTGCTTATGACAGGACAATTGTCGTATTCTGCCTAGGAAAGAAATAGGTCTGTTATGGTAGAAGCTTTATGTCTTTTGAGTTTGTTGCCTTAAACTTTGAATTTTATATTATTTTTATATTGTTTTGATAGCGATGAACGTCAAACTTTGTCCTTCATTAATCATAACTCTTCCACGAGTTGCAAAGGATATTCGTTTTGTAGGTTTGTCTTATAGTGAATGTTGCCATGCCGGCTGATGTGGTTTTAACAATGTAGCAATGAACTTCGTAAAGATTTTGTGTTCTTTGTGAGTTATTATTTATACAATGCATATCATGAGATGTTTATCTTATAGTCAATTACTTATATTAATAATATAATAGCAAAATATTTTCTTATATTTTTTTAATCACTAATTTCTCATCTCTTCCACTCCTCCTCATCCTCCTCTTTTCCTTTCTTCCTCCTCTCTTCTTCATCGTCCTCTTCCTTTCTTCCTTATTCTTGTATTCTCGTCCTCATTGCTCTGCTTCTCTCTTTCTCATCTTTATTGTCTTCTACTCTTCCTTCACCGCTCCTCATATCTTCCTCATTGTCCTCTTCCTCTCTTCCTCCTCATCATGATCCTCCTCCGCTTTCTAGGTCTCTAGATGGCATCTACAACCTCGAGTGAGTAGGCTTAGTGGTTAGCCTTCGACTTCATCTAAAGGAGGTAGATGCCCTCTAGGTCTCTAGATGAAATTTTGTACTCACCATTTTTTTTAATATAAAATACTATTACAAGTTGCAAAATTTGTGGTTTTGTAGGTTTGTCTAATAGTGAAGGTTTCCATGCCAGTTAATGCGGTTTTAACGCTGTAGGAATGCACTTCATAAAGATTTCTGACTAAAGTATGTGCTATGTTTATGTATTTTATAAAGCCAAGCAAACAAATTTAGGTTTTTGTTGTTTTATCTATTTTGTGTTCTTTGTGAGATATTATTTATACAATGCATATTATGAGGTGTTTTTCTTATAGTCCATTATTGCCAAAAATAATATAACAGCAGGAGATTTTCTTATATTATTTTTATTACTAATTTCTCATTTCTTCCTCCTCCTCCTCATCCTCTCTTCCTCCAATCTTCCTTATCGTCCTTTGACTTTCTTCCTCCTCCTTCCCTCTTTCTCATCGTCCTCCTTATCTCTTCCTTATTGTTCTTGTTCTCTTTTCCTCCTCATCTTCTCTTCCTCCTCCTTGCCATCTTCTCTTCCTCCTCATTGTCTTGGTTCAAGTGGTTAGTCATGATTATGTTTTAATTATTTCCATGTTTTGGTTGATTGCATGATTGTCGAATGATTATATTAGTATATGCTCATTGCATGAATAGTGTTGTTAGAATGGCACTAACTACTAGGCGTAATGAGCACCCTAAAGGTTCCACAGAAGCACCACTGAACGAGTTGGAGGTGTTGGCTGCTACTGCTAACAGACTTCTCCAATATTTTGCTAATGATCAAGACTTAGGAGCTCGAGCTCCTAGGGTTGGTTGACCCTAAACCATTTTACACAACAGCATCCTTCGACTTTTGATGGCAAGGCAGAAGCACTCGACACAAAAAGTTGGATCAAGAGAATGGAAAAGATCTTCAGAGCCCTTTTCTATACTGATGAACAAAAAGTGGAGTACGCCACATATGTGCTCACATATGAGGCAGATGAGTGGTGGACTTCCACACTGGAATTACTGTAGCTCGAACTTGGCGAGGGAGTACCCATCACTTGGGATCGCTTCAAGAGGGCATTCTTTGATCGATTCTTTTTCCCAGCACTCCGGGAGGCAAAAGCTAAACAGTTTATGGACCTAGCACAAGGAACCATGATGGTAGAATGCTACGCTGCAGCGTTTGTGGCATTGTCACGTTTGCAAGTTATCTAATTTCAGATGAGGAAAAGAAATGTGAGAAGTTCGAGCGAGGATTACATCCACAGATTCGAAGTCATCTTATACCCCTTATGATCCATAATTCCATTGACTTGGTTACGTGAGCCACTTTGGTGAAAGAAGACATGAGAACGAATGCAGAATTACTCAGTCAGAAGAAACTCCAATAGACACTGTAGGAGCCTTACCGCAACAAAAAGTTTACTCCAAACGACCGCTCGATACCATCTCAAGACAGGCAACCTTATCCAATTTGCGGGACATGTGGAAAGATGCATAAAGGAAGATGTTTGCAGTGTTAGAATGTTTGGTTCATCTATGGAGAGCCCAATCATATAGTCCGAAATTGCCCGAGAAAGAATGCACCGAGTTCCACGAAAGGGAACGGGCAGAGAGCCACAGCACCAGCAAGAGTATTTGCTCTTACTAATGATGATGTGCTAGCAGGTGATGACCTTTGCGAGAATGGAACTGCAGGACAAGATCTGAATAAGGAAGATGAGGCGAAGGCTTAGGCATTTTTAGACACGTTCATTTTACTTAAGCTATATTTTCTATGAGCTATTTTATTCCTTTTTATTTTATTTTATTTTTAAGCACGTGAGACTTGGTCGAATTATTTTATTTATTTGTTTATTGATTTTTATTTTTAAGTATTTTTACAAGTTTTCTTTTAGATTTTTCCCAGTATTTTTTTTTAAATGATCGGGTATTTTGAGTACACTTTGAATCTCAAGGACGAGATTTCTTTTAAGGGGGTAGTTTGTAACATCCCGATCCCAAAAGTATAATTTTTTTATTATTATTATAAAATTTAGATATGTTTGAAAATAGATTTTAAGATGGTGTTTGTTGTTGATTTAGTTTCTTCCCCTATCCTGAGCTTTTATCCCTTTAGGGTTTTTTTTTTTAAGTTTGAATACAACCCCTGAATCAAAACAAACTCCCAACTCCAAACTTTATCTAATCTTCTCCTTAAGATTCACATTATTCCCTCACCCCCATTTATAAAAATCCCATGAGACCCTTAGATTTTAACATAGAGAAAATCCAAACTCCGACCTCCTCAAGAAAATCCCGTAGAGCACATAGATAAACTTACTCATGCAACCCTTCAACCAAACAACCTCCACCATCAATCACACATAGGAGGTCGGACCACTTTTCCGACTGCCCAGAATGTCGGCACCCATTGCCACCTCACATCGTTTCCAATAAGCCCATGTCGAAAACTTTCTCCCTCCTCTCTCGGTTATTCTCGGCTAGGCAGTTCTCTCTCTAACTCTCTCACTCTTTCTCTCTCTTGCTTCTCATCCAGCCCAAAGTACCCAATGGTATCGCCAACCACTCCCAAACACCCTTGAGCCACTGTCGTCTTAGCTTCCTCTTGGTGAGCATTGCACGACCATTTATTTTTCTTTTTCTTTGTTTAGTTCTAGTGCCCTCTGATAGGCAATGTGAGCCACTCCTGTAAGCTCCTTGTCTCTTTTATTTTTCTTTACTTCAGACTTTCCCAATGGCCCCTTAAATAAACTCTGATATTACCGTTATGCACTTTAAGCCCCTGATTCTATTCCCCGTAATCATCTTTTGAAGAATCTTTGGTTAAAATTACAATCTTGCCAAGTGGGTTGCCTTCACTTAGGCTGACCTGTAACGAGGTTTTTATAAAATTATTAAGTAATATGATATGAGTTTTGAATAATATTATTGTATGTAATCTTTGTATAAATGAATACTTATTAAATTATCTCTATGGTAGGATTTTAAGTATTTAGAATGCTACATGTTTTTCTAGAAATGTTAGTGACGAATAGTGTCTCGTACAGGTCATGAGCTACGACGTAAGATTTTGGAAGTGGAGCTAAGAGGTAATTAGTATGATCATATTAATTGCATGTGTACTGTAAATTTTCTATTGGTATATGAAAATATGATGTTTGTCTATGCTATGCTAAGAGTTACGTCAATGTTAGATTCATTTCACGATATTTGATGAATTATGACATTATGCTTGTATGAATGAATTTTTTGCTTGATGGAGTGAATGATTCTAAAATCACATGGAAGCCATGAAATGTTCATGTAGTAATTTAAGTCAAGTATGTCATGTAATAAAATAGCCAGATTATGTATGCCTTGTTCATGTAGTTCCTAGATCATGTATGCCATGTTCATGTAGTGATTAAATCATATATGCTATGTAATGTCATGAAGTATTTAGATCAAGTATGTTATGTAAAGTTCATATAGATCTCAGATCATGTATGACATGGAATGTTTATGTTTAGATCATATTGTGCTATGTACAAGAATATGTCATGTTATGCTATGTCATGTATAAGGATATGCCATGTTATGCTATGCCATTTACAAGTATATGTCATGTTACAAAAGTTCATGATATTAAATAAGTTCTCATGCATTAAGAAATATAAGATTTTTAAGGATGACATAGACCTAAGTATTTTCACCACAAGCTATGTTAAGACGGTGCCACGAACCTAAGCGTGGTTCACCATGATAAGTGAAATATGGACCTAAGCGTATTACACTTCAAGTTATGTTAAGGATACACGGACCTAAGTGTGTTCATCACAAATTATGTTAAGGATAACACGGATCTAAGTGTGTTTATCACAAGATATATTAAAGATGACACGGATCTAAGCGTGTTCATCACAAGTTATGTTAAGGATGACACAAACCTAAGCGTGTTCATCACAAGTTATGTTAAAGGTGATACGAACCTAAGCGTGTTCACCACAAGTTATGTTATGCGGTGCCACAGACTCAAGCATGATTCACCTTATGTTAAATGAAACACGGACTCAAGCGTGTTTCATTTCATATTATGACAAGTTATGGGGTGCCACAGACTGAAGCGTGATTCACCATATAATAAGTGAAAGACAAGATAAACAAGTAATTTATGCATTCATGTTATATGTTTGCCAGGATTATATATATTTTCACTCATGTTGATGATGAATAGGCATACTATGAGAATCTGTGAATGATATATGTTTGTTTGAAGAGTCTTTCAAAAAAATTAGGTCTAAGCTAATTTATATTTTACGGTATGATGTACTATTTACTAAGTATTTAACTCAATTTTTTTTTGTTTCTTTGTTTGCTTATACGTTTAACTGTCATAGATAATGATTGTAAGGATGTAAAGCTGGAGGACCAGGAGTAAATCTAGTGTAATGACTTAGTTTCTTTTATGATATTTGGATAAGAAGTCAAGCGTAGGGTTAGTTTATGTTTTTATTTTACGTATTCAATTTTATGTTTTCAAAAATAATTATGTTCAGTTTAATTAATGTTTTCAATAAATGAGGTATTTTAGGATATGAATATCTTTACCGGACATTATATTATGTATGTTAGTAACATCTCTATCCTACGGGAATGGGGTGTTACATATGGTTACTATGGCTAAGACCTAAGGAGCTTTTTATGAGGTTTTTAAGAGGATTTTTTTCTCTTGGGCCGAAGGCCCCAGAAGGTAAGTCTGAACAAAGTAAGCCCGACCCAGCTGGGTGACCCCTCGACCTATTAGAGCTCGATCTAGGGGCCTGGAATGCCTCCGATCTTCGTCACTCTTCAACAAAGCAACTCAAGTTTGCAAAATCCTAGAAGTCATTTACACTAATTGATTTGGCTTTCGCAATATGGGCAAACAATTCTTACTTACCTTTCCATTGAGGACCAACGGGCCAGTCTAGCCTTAAGGTAGCGAGACTTGCCTTATGGCGAAGTGTGGGATTAATCTCTAGACTGCCCAGCGTTGCTTAGGATGAGTTCAGCCTTAACGTGTTACTCGGCCCCCTTGCCAAGCACAAAGGTCAATGAAGCGAGTCTAACATGAACGCGCTACTCGACCTCCTTTAAAGACTCCGAGAGAGTTCAACCTTAATGTGCTGCTCGGCCCCCCTGGCCAAGCACAAGGGTCAACGAGACGAGTTCGGCATGAACGTGCTACTCGCCTTCCTTAAAGATTCAGGATGAGTTCAACAGCCTTAACATGCTGCTCGACCACCCTTGCCAAGTATAAGGATCAATGAGGCGAGTCTAGCATTTAAAGACTCTGGGCGAGTTCAGCCTTAATGTGCTGCTTGGCCCGTTGCCAATCCAAAGGTCAACGAGGCGAGTCTGGCTTGAACGCGCTACTCGGCCTCATTTAAGGACTCAGGGTGAGTCCAGCTTAATGTGCAATTTGGCCCCCCTTGCCAAGCGCAAGGGTCAACAAGGCGGGTCCAGCTTGAATGCACTGCTCGGCCTCCTCTAAAGGCTTTAGGTAAGTTCAGTCTTAATGTGCTGCTTGACTCCCATTGCCAAGCGCAAGGGTCAACGAGGTGAATCCAGCCTGAATGGGTTGCTTGGCATCCTCTAAATCTCCTCGCCACTCAATCCCCATTGAAGGCCTAACAGGTGGGAAGGATTAAGAATCGCCTGACCTACCAGACGCCCAGGAGGGCCAGCAGGTGATCATTTGTTAGCCTGGCCACATTCATGCACACTCTGCACAGTGGAAACCGCTCCGAACTAACCCCAGCTAAGTGTTAAAGTAGTCAAATGCGAGGCAACTCGCGAGCTGGGGAAATAAGAGAAGGAATGACGGCTTAAAGAGTCCCAGCCTCTCTCCTCGTAGAGTGGGAGCTCAATCTCCCCTCAACGCCACTTATTCTGCTGAAGTTGGAGTTATTCGACTGTAAAAACAAAAAAAGGGGATCAATCCTGTTGGCAAGCATCCCATGGCACCAACAACGATGTCTCTTACCCAAGACTTCCCCCCTGAGCGTGCGGAATATATATACGAAGTGCAAACAAAAGAAAGCAAAGTAAACCAACTTAAAAAGGGGGTCGGCAAGGAGAGGCAAGTGCCATGTCCCCATGGACCCACCTTAGCCCTTGTCCCTGCAGGCTAAGCCGACAAAGGGGTTTCGGGCCCTACCGACCCATCAGGCTGGCCAGTAAGAAATGAAGAAAGGACACTAAAGTAAAATAAGTAATAGAGTAGTGAAGAAAAACGTTTGTTCATTAATAATTAAAGCCTTTACAAAAGAAGGAAGGAGATTGCTATGTTTTTACAAGGGAAAAAGGGTAGGCATAAACATCTGAAAATAGGGAACATCTAGTTGATGGGCATGAAGCTGTGATGGAGATGTAAGAAGGATCAACCACTTGCCACCTAGATGTTGACCGAGTTTGTTGGCAATTCCCTTGATTTTAGGGTCTAATGCGATTTGGAAGAAGTTGAACACTTGAATGCTCTTTAAATTAGGAAGTTTGAATAATCTAGTATGAATATTGATTTGTTCATTTGTTGGATTTGTTTCCCTTAATTTTAGGAGTTACTGGGTTTGTTTTTAAATCTTATCTTGAAAAAGGCTGTTAGAGAGAATAATTGGGGGAGGACTAACCACACCCTAGGGTATTTAAATATTGTGAAGTTTTGTATTGATTATTATGTTATTTTCTGAATGAAAGTTTAATATCTTATTTTCAAGAATTGAGTGCTAGCCCGAGTTAATCTTGATTTTTATATTCCAACTAATTCAAAACTTGGTGTTGCCCCGAGATAACTCTTGATTCATCCATCCAATACGATCGTAAACGCCTAAGCGTGAGCAAGGTTTTCATCATTGGTGTTTTCATTGAGAGGTGTTCAACCCATGGAGAGGAAGCCAAGGAGGAAGATCATGGCCAATTGACAACCAACACATAGGGAGAAGATCGAGAAGCTTGAAGCTACTTTGGAGGCACAACAAACTGCCACCAATTAGCCACCAATGAATGGCTAGAAGAGGAGCTCCACCAATTGGTGAATCAAAGGTAGGTACTTGAGAATGGAGGTGGAAGGCGCCATAGAAGAAGGGCTAAAACACCATAGTCTTGAGGGTTCCGTTAGGTCTAGAAGAAGCCAACACCATGAAAGGGTGGAGGATTCGGATTCATCTAATAAAGATTCCTCAAGCTCTGATGAGGAATCAATGGAGGAAAGTGAAAGGAAAGAAGAAAACCGAAGTGAAAGAAGAGGTGTTCGTAATGGAAGGCTGAGGGGGGAAGCCATCAAACCTAAGATAGACTTTCCCAAGTTCAATGGTGATGACCCAAGCACTTGGGTAAGTAGGGCCTAACAATACTTCGAGCATAATCACATGGAGGGCCATGCTAAGATGTCCTATGCCGCCTACTTCATTGAGGGGAGGCTAACTAATGGTGGCAATGAATGAGGAAGACCTATAGAGCTTAAATGAGGGAATTGAAATGGCAGAAATTTGTTAAGGAGCTCTTAGGGAGATTTGGGCCAACCCGAATATATGGACTACCATGAGACTCTCTCAAAGATCATGCAAATTGGATCCTTAAGGGATTATCAAAAGGAGTTTGAATACTTGTCTACAAGGGTACATGGGTGGTCGAAAGAAGCCCTCATTGGGACTTTTGTGGAAGGTTTGAAGAGTGAATTAGTGGTGGAGGTAAAGCTTAAGAAGTCGAAAACCTTAATGCAAGCCTTGGAGGTTGCACGAATTAAGGAGGATCAACTCCAAGATTTGAGGAAGGATAGCCATTTTGAGGTAAGGAAACCACCCCCAATAATTTTCAAGTTTGGTGTAAACAAAACTTTTAGTAAGGATTTTTTATCGGGAGGTCCTAGTGGAGGTGCATTAAATGGAGTCATACTACTACTCGTTCGTGAAGAGGCTATCATGGGAAGAGATGCAACGATGAAGAGGGAAAGGGTTTTGTTTCAATTGCACTGAGAGGTTCACAATGGGCTATAAATGCAAGGTGAAGCAAAATTTTCTCATTGAGATGGAGTCGGAGGAGGAAGAGCAAGGAGCAATTTTTGGAGCTTGACCTTGAGGACAAAGTCGATCTTTAAGGGGGGAGAACTGATGGAGATGCAAGAAGGACCAACCACTTGCCACCTAGATGTTGACCGAGTTTGTTGGCAATTCCTTTGATTTTAGGGGCTGATGCGATTTGGAAGAAGTTGGGCATTTGAATACTCTTTAAATTAGGAAGTTTGAATAATCTAGTTTGAATATCGATTTGTTCATTTGTTGGATTTGTTACCCTTAATTTTAGGAGTTGTTGGGTTTGTTTTGAAATGTTATCTTGAAAAAAGTTGTTAGAGGGAATAGTTGGGGAAGGACTAACCAAATCCCTAGGGTATTTAAATATTTTGCAGCTTTGTATTAGATTATTATGCTATTTTTTCAATGAAAGTTTAATCTCTTATTTTTGAGAATTGAGTGTTAGCCCGAATTAGTTTTGATTTTCATATTCCAACCAATTCAGATCTTGGTTTTGCACTGAGATAACTCTTAATTCATCCATCCAACACGACCGTAAACATCTAAGCGTGAGCGAGGCTTCCATCAAGCTGGCGAGGTCATCCAAGAGCACATTCGTCTACCCCAAGTGTCATCATGAACTGGACTAACAAGAGCAGTATTCTGTTGGCCGCCGTAATTCCAGCCCTCCAACACTGGCCAATCCACCTTCGCTTACGCCTCTAAAAATAGCTAACTACCCTATTTCACCTTTGTCGTTGGGTTCATACTACCTCAACTTCTTCTGCGTAAACAAGCACGGATCCTAGTGATCACTCTGAGTAGTAGAGTCAAGGGGCGGCTAGAATTGTTGGTTCAGACGTCCCCTACTTCTTCAAAGGCCATATGCTATTTGAAGAGGTTGAGATATAGCACCATCGGTAGGAAAGCCGTCATCCAAGCAAATCATTTTTTGGTGGAAGTGGTAGACAGGGGCCTCTACCATCATGACGTATCGATAACATCTAAGGAACTCGTTGTCCAGTTGGCTGAAAGTGACTATCGAGCTTGTGATACCCTATATGATAAGGATAAAGGTAGGTGGTGTATGTGATCCCACATTGCTTGAGAATGAGAAGTTTTTGCTCTTTTTAAGGTTCCAATGGGGCTCCAATTGCATCATTGACTAGTCATTTTGGTTTATAGACCATGTGATTTGGACTTTCCATTATGACATTACAAATGGTATCAGAGCTTATTCCAACCAGAAATGTGGGACTTGAGTCGTGGCACCTATAATGGACAGGCGGGGTAGATTGTGATACCCCATATGATAAGGATAAGGGTAGGTGGTATATAAGATCCCATATTACTTGGGAAGAAGAAGTTCTTACTTTTTATACGGTTCCAATGGGGCTCAAATTGCATCATTGACTAGTCCTTTTGGATTATAGGTAATGTAGTTTGGGTCTTCCATTGGGGCTTTTAAGAGCTACCCTCGCTTGAACTGGTGAGGAAAAAACGACAGTTCAAGATGACAATCAAGTTGGCTCTAAAGCATGGTCTTCACCACCTGTGGACGTTTTTAGGGGGTGTGAGTGCCAAGTCAGCCTCCTCGGTCTCTTCCCCTTCCTTTTTGGTGGAGGCCCTTCATCCAAGCCTGAACAGTCTCAGCATGGTTAGCCCCTTTGGAAGTCATAGAGGACCTGACTCCTTGGTTTCCTTTAATGGCCCCCAAGATGGCTCGGGTGGAGTATTCATGCTTGTATCCTCCCTGACGGGGAACTCCCATCCCTTGCCATTGATCGGATGCCCAAGGGCAACCGGAAGCCGTAAACCCTCCAGGGTCCACAATGCCCTCATCAAGCGACAACACTTCCAACTCACTGAGAGTCACCAACAAACGCCATGAGAGGCTGTCAAAATTTTGCTTCAATGTAGACCTCCGATGAGCCCACATCCCTAGAGCTTTGAAAGAAATCGAAGGGCTTAGCAGACTTAGGGTCTCTAGGGCTCTTTCAGGTAGAATGCGGAGAACCACGAGAGCCACAAGTATAAGGGGATGGTAGGCAGAACACGCGTGGAAGAATTTGAAAGGAAAGAAGAGATGCTCTAAGCACTTGTAGGACAAGAAAAGAGATACGAAGGCCACCAACTACAAAGGGGTTTATATAGGCCCAAACGATAGTGCGTATCCCGAAGTCTTGGGAGCATGAGTATTCCCCGGAGCTAGTGAATTCGGCACGAATCTCACAACATGCACTGTGCAACCAGGCATGGCAGAGGCGACTTGGCACCTTTAATGCAGAGGGGGCATAACGGACGCGAACAAGTATTAGCATTCAACTACCCGAGGCATGCCAATAAAGTTAAGAAGGGAACCAACGCACGCTGCATAAGCTAGTGAACAAGCCCAGTAGGGATGCCCTAGGGCCTGGCACGTAGAGGAACCAGGGGCAAAAGGTCACCCCTCCCTAGAAAGGAGAATGCGAACCAACAACAGCCACATCGAGACATTAAAAAAAATGCAAGAAGAAATTCCCATAGGACTAGTCCAATGGGAATTGGCAGGGTAAGTGTAAGGAAATTTTTCCCCATGGGCCGAAAAAGGTAAGTTTGAATGAGGTAAGCCCGGCCCATCAGAGCTCGATCTAAGGCCCTAATCTTGAGGGAAACCCACCATGATGCAAAAGGAAGAAGGATACACCACCTCATGTAGCCCTAAGTGGATGGATGGAAGAGATCACTAGAAGCCCTTGATCTTCTGACAAATGGGGAAGGTAAAGCTTGACGGCATGCATCCACAAGTTAAGAGGGGCAGAGACCCACGCCAGGTTAATTGCGCCACTCCAAAAGCCACATCGTATTAAAAGAACCTGATTGAAAGAACTACTGAGGGGACGCATCCCCCTAACACAAAGCATGGGTAGCCGATACTGAGGGGACGTATCCCCAGGTACGAGTGAGGCTTTGAACTCTATTCACTTGTACTAAACTCTAAGACGATACTGACTTTGGTATCGAAGACTCTCTAACCACCACCACGGCCACCATCTCGCAGTGTTCTATTTGTGTTTGCAAGCCCAAGACCGAATACCCAGTTGTTGAGAACCTAACCCAAAGGTGTGCAAAACACAATGTTAACAAGGTGTTTTTTATTATCAATTATTGCTTCAAATAATCTTACGGTAGAAGATCTTCTTATATTCTTTTTATTATTAATTTCTCCTCTTCTTCTCTCCTTCTCCTCCTCCTCTCCACCTTTTCTCTTAATATTCCTCCTCATCTCTTCCACATCCCCCTCCTATCGTCCTACCTTCCTTCACCTTTTCCTCTCCCCTCATATCTTCCTTATCCTCCCGCTCAACTCTTCCTCCTCATCTCTTCAGTCACTCAAGGTTTGTTAGTTTTCCTTATTGATTAATTATGCTCTTACATTAGTTGCAAAATTTGTGGTTCATTAGGTTTGTCTAATATTATAGGTTTTCCATGCTAGTCAATCAGGGTTTAACAATGTAGCAATGACTTTTGAAAAGATTCATGGTAGATGGTACTTACTTTGTTTATATACTTTCTAGAGTCATGTAAGCGTGTTTTGGCTTTTATTATTTATATATTTTGTGTTCTTTGAACATTATTGTATACTACAGCAAAAAACATCTCTATGTAGAAGATTTTCATGTTTTTATTATTATTATTAATTTCTCCTCTTCTTGTCTCCTTCAACCTTTCTCCTCCTCATGTTTATCTTTTCCTCTTCCTGCTCATCTCTTCCTCTTGCTCTTGCTCCTTCTCTCTTCTCTCTTCCTCCTACTCCTGATCTCTTCCTCATCCTCCTCCTCTCATAATCTCTTTTGCCCCCTCCTTATCCTTCTTCTCCTAGTACTATCTAAATGTTATATTTTTAAAGATTATATTGTTTTTGTTTAGATGTGATTAGAAATTTTGTACTCATTTTCCAATTCTTATTGGTTTCAAATTTAAATTGCCAATCCTTAATATTTGTAGAGAAAGCCTTAGACATCTATAACCTCAATTGGATAGGCTTAGTAGCTAGCTTGTGGGTTTGAAACAATGGAGGCGGACGCTCTCTAGGTCGGTAGATGACGTTTTGTACTCTCTCTTTATTTGTACAAAGTACCATTTACAGGTCCCAGTCCTTTATCATGAATAGCTTTCATTTTGATACTCGGATGAAATGATGACAAAGGTATTTTGGGTACTTATATTTCTATGTTCTAGTTGAAATTGATAGCAGATTTTTGGGTAATATCCCTATTTATAGTTTATTTTATTTTAGCTCGCTTAGGTATCGATGAAGGTCAAATGTTGTCCTTCATTCACAAAGTATTATCTGTGACTTGCACATTCATCTATAAATCGCATTAGTATCATGTATCCGAATGATCATCTGATTAATTGATTTGAACTTATCTTATACTTGTTCTTATGAAAACTTATGTGTCTTATGCAACGTGAGATGCATGAGATGCATAATACATATATAACTAAAATATGTGGAATGAAATATGATGAATGACATACTTGCAAATATTATGACATACGTGGTACATAAACATTGGTTTCAAAAGAACTTGCTTTAATAATATATATATAACTAGCTTATGTATGTGAAGATTAATTTATGATCAAGCTACTTATCTTGTAGTGTTAGCTTCCTAAAATTTTCGACACAAAATCAACCACGGTGTTGGACTGGGATGTTTATGGTTTTTTCTAAATAATACATAGAAGTGAGATATTTATAGAGAGATTTAGGAAAGGGTAATGACCAGTTTGAGTTGGACTCGATAATACATATAGTGACACTAATATGCTAAATACTCAGTCATGATCATCTAAGAAAAGAGTTAAATTTAAAAATATGATCTAGTAGTTCATTTAATGTAGAATTGGTAGTGATTGAGACTACGTAAGGGACTTCAATTAGTGATTGAAATAAATTGCTAATAGTTGATATTTAAATCCTAAAAGGAGTTAACTCATTGAATAAATACTAAATGAGATTTAACCTAGTTATTGAGCCTAATTAAAATTCATAATCAATCTCAGTAATTTATCAGTCATGAGTTTATCCAATATAGCCCATTAAATATAATTTAGATCCACTAAAAATTATAAATATTCTAACCTTAGAATTATTACGTTGGGTCGTTACATTGTTATTTATAGATTTTGTGTTCTTTGAACTTTATTATCTAATGCTGCTAAAAACAATTTCACCACTAAAAGATTTCCATGTATTCTTTTTATTATTAATTTCTCTTCTTCTTCTCTCCTCATACTCTCATCCTATCCCTTCCTTATCCTCCTCTTCCTCCTTTCCTCCTACTCTTAATCTCTTCCTCATCCTCCTTTTATAGTCTCTTCATCCTCTTCCTCTTCCTCGTCTTCTTCCTTCTCTTGGTACTATTTGTATGTTACGTTTTTAAAGAATAGATCATTGTTTTTGTTTTGATGTGATTAGAAATTCTATACTCATTTTCCAATTCTTAATGGTTCCAAATTTGAGTTGGCAAACCTTGAGATTTGTAGAAGAGGCATTAGCATCTACAACCTTGATTGGAAAGGCGTAGTTGGCAACCTTCAAAATTGAAACAATGGAGGCAGACACTCTCTATGTCTATAGATGACATTTTCTACTCACTGTTTAATTCTATAAAATACTATTTACAAGTCTTAGCCCATTCATGAACACTTTTCATTTGGTGCTAAGATGAAAGGATGAAAAAAAAGGTTTTTTGGGTACTTATTTTCCTATTTTCTAGTTATGATTGACTGTAGATTTCTTGGGCATATACATATATTTCTATTTTATTTTATTTTAGCTCGTTTTGGTAGCAATGAAGGTCAAACATTGTCCTTCATTCACAGAAGGTTTGTTAGTTTTCCTTGTTGATTAATCATACTCTTTCCTTAGTTGTAAAATTTGTGGCACTGTAGGTTTAGTCTAATAGTGAAGGTTTTCCATGTTGTTTGATGGAGTTTTAACAGTATAGCAATGAACTTTGTAGGGATTCTTGATGTATTGTGGTTTTTGTTATTTATAAATTTTGTGCCCTTGAGACATTATTTTTGCAATGTATAATATGAGGTGTTATTTGTATCATCAATTACTACTACAAATAATCTTGTTGCAAAAAAATTTCTTATATTCTTTTTACTATTAATTTCTTCTCTTCTTCTCTCCTCCTCCTCCTACTCCTCCCTTCCTTCATTCCTCATCCCACTCCACCTCTCTTCATCCTCCTTCGCAACTCTTCATCTCTTCTTTATGCTCCTTTCTTCCTCATCTTTTCCTCATCCTCCTCATTCTCCTTTTCATCCTCCTTAATATACTATTTTTATGTTATAATTTTTTAAGATTAGTTTGTCTTTGGTTTGATGTTGTTAGTATTGAACCCAATGTTTCAAGTATCATTAACTCCATATTTACTTATAGATTTTGATGATAACAATTGAGTTGAAGCATAAAGGAGTTTTATGCTTAAAAGGAGTCAAGGATATCAGCTAATCAAGCATGAACAAGAAAGGGTAGAAGTTTACAAATAAAGTTCTTAGAGTAATTTTGTACACTGCTTTCAAAATTAAAAAAAGGTTTAAGGCTCAAAAAGAATCTTTTCTCATAAAGCATCAATTTGTGTTTTTCATATGTGCATAATATATTTGAAAATCTGAAGGGTGATTGTTTTTCGTTTTCAACATATGCATGATATTGATTAAAAGTTTGAAATTTAAAATTTGAAAGATAATTGTTGTCATTTTTCAACACGTGCATAATATGATTAAAAGTTTGAAATTTGAAGGATAATTGATTATCATTTTTCAACATATGCACAATATGATTAAAAGTTTGACATTTGAAAGATGGTTGATTGATATTTTTCACAAGTGCATGATATGTTTGAAAGCTTGAAATTTGAAATTTGAAAGATGATTGATTGTTATTTTTCACATGTGCATGATATGTTTGAAAGTTTAAAATTTGAAAATGAAGTCCCATATGTCTAAAAGGAGCCAATTTGAGATGTTCAAAATAGCACAACTACAAGCTTTACAACATTCATTAATCAAACTTTTTCGATCTCTTTTCTAGCATTGAGCCTTAACACTTGTTTATTTTGAGAGAGATATAGTTTATGTTGTACTATTTTCATTTCATTCTTTGAGGAGTGTAATCTGATAACCTACCAACTATCAGTTCCTGTATAAACAGTAAAAATGTGTGTACAACCCTTATGAGTGTAGTAGGAGTTCTACATGGGCAATAGTTGAATCACTACTTGGAAGGTAATTGTAAGTGTATAAAGTCTTTTACACAATTTTTTTGAAATAGTATTACTTAAAGGTGTAACAAGTTTCTATCACCACCTAAATGAGATTGAATAGTGAATCTATAAGTACTCAAAGGGTAGCTTTAGGCGAGAACATTTGTAGTAGGGTTGAAGCTCGTTAAAATACTAAACTTACATATCTCTTATCCTTATTCTTTATATTTAGTGTTGTTTAGTATTTTATCCACATTTTATATTGTATATTTGATTTATAAGTGTTAATTTTTTAAAACAACACAATTCACTCTCATCTTGGGTTGGTCGTCTGGGCAACAATTAGAACTTTGATATTCATTATTCAATTTTTGCAGTTTTTAAATTTTAATTGCCAAACTATGTGATTTTTAGAGGCATCTACAACCTTGATTGGATAGACTTAGTGTTTAGCTTTGGTGCTTTGAGCCAAAGGAGATGCATGCTTTCCATATTTGTAGATGACACTATTGTACTCACTTTTTTTGTAGTACAATTTACAAATCTCATTCCTTCATTCATGAAGACCTTTCATTTTGATACTTAGATGAAAAGATGAAAAAAAGTGTTTTGGGTACTTGTATTTCTATTTTCTAGTTGAAACTATAATCCTCTTTTAGAAGGTAAAGGTAAATAGTTTGACGATAGATTTTAGAATTAATGCCGTTTTATCATTTTTAATATGAAGAGATTTATTCTATGACGATGAATGGTGGTTTCACACTTTACACTAACAAGTTTCATTAACTATATTATGACAGGATAATTGTTGTATCCTGTCGAAGAAATCAACAGGTATATAATGTTAGAAGATTTTGTCTCTTATGAGCTTGTTGTCTCGAACTTTGAATTTTATTTTATTTTTATATTATTATGGTAGCGATGAAGGTCAAGCGTTGTCTTTCATTCGCTTAAGGTTTTTTTAGTTTTCTTTGTTTGTTTTATATTATTTTGGTAGCAATAAAAGTCAAACATTGTCCTTCATTCACTCAAGGTATGTTACTTTTCCTTGTTGATTAATCATACCCTTCTAATAGTTGCAAGATTTATGGTTTTGTAGGTTTGTCTAATAGTGCAGATTTTTCATGGTGATTGATGCGGTTTTAACAATGTTGCAGTGAACTTTGTAAAAGTTTGATCATAGAAAGTACTTTGCTATTTTTATGTATTTGATAGAGCCCAGTAAACGTATTCAAGTGTTTGTTAATTAACTATTTTGTATTTTTTGAGACATTATTTTTGCAATGCATATTATGAGGGACTTTTTTAATTTCCAATTACTACTACTAAAAATAATCTCACAATAGAGAATTTTTTATATATCTTTGATTCGTTTTTCTTTCAATTGGGAGTGCAAAGCCTTACTATTTTGAGATGTAGAAAATATGTTCCATGCAAAATATTATGTTTGTTATTGTGGTGTGTCAAAGCATTTCCATCATATTAGTTTATTTTTGAATTTCTAACTCTATTGGGATATTAAGGGTATTGTGCTATTATGAATGTGTTGTTTTAGAAGGTACAGGTAAATGGTTTGATGGTAGATTTTAGGATTAGTTTGAAGTTAGTTCTCATTTGGGAGAATATTGTTCTCTTCTTGGTCATGCTGGACCACTCTCATATTTATTGCCACAACATCTTTGGTTTCTCTGCCCCTGAGCCTACTCGTTCTCACAAAAAGCTAGCCCTACCTTTTGGGCCCCAATGAAAAGAAACCTTGCGCAAAGGGTGAAAGACAGCAAAGTAGGCCACGCACTCAACATTCCTCCACTCACTTTGATGGGATCAAGGCCATCCATTTGGGGAGACATTTCTAGCCTTATTGTGTTGTCATTGGCCTTAAAGGTAGAAGGGAGGTATACCAGCCACCTCAAACTTTTAATGTGACTGCTTGGTATGGGATATTGGGTAAGGTGCTAAAGACTTGTATACTCTTGGATCCTACTTTTTTTACCCACTCCCTAACTCACTTTTGGATTTGCTCCCGAAATCTCTATTTGAGATGTTCTCCTTGTTGGCATTCTCATCTTCTGCCCCCAGTGACTCCATCGAGGCGATGAAGGTTAACAAGGGAGGGGACACACCATGTGTTCCTTAGGAGAGTGATTGAGGAAAAGACTGTAGCTTATGTCTTGCAAGGCAATGGTGCTATTGAGCGAGGTGCCTATTCTAAAGATGGGGATATTAACGTTGCAACCACTTACCTGGTCAACGAAGGTACAAGTGAGGAATTTGAGATCTTGCCTGGAGTATCTTCCTTGTGTCCAGGTTTTGTCCACTTTACTTTTGGTACCTAGGGCTTGGCACAAATGATTCTTCTCACCTTGAGACCTTGCCTCGGCATGGAGTACCTTCCTCAATGGTTTCTCGTGCATGGATGCTTCCCTCCAAGAGGTTCCACCTCTTAGGGAGGCTCCCATGTGATCCATAAATTCTTGCTTCCCCTGAGGCCGTCCATTGATAGACTTTGCCATGCTCAAGATCTTCCCATTCTCACAAGTTGCCTCCCGCCTCGTTCAACTTAGGGGCAGGTCAAGCCTTGCTAATCTCGTGGATTTGATTTCTACCTTTATTTACAAGGACTAACATTGTTCTTTTTTGCACAATATATATCCTCACTTGCGGGGTGGATCGCCAAGCGCCAGTCTCCCTTGGAGGAGAGTGGAAGCCTCCTAAGCTTTTATTGAAATTGCACTCTGGTCTGTTTCTCAGGTTGTTGAGGAGTGGCAATAATGGGAACTTGCCTATACCTTCCTCGACAAGCACTTCCGTGAGTAGGATGCGAAGATTGTCACAATGAAGGCTACGGTGAAAGAGTTGAGGGCTATTATGGCCTTTGAGTTGGACTAAGGTTGAGTTGTACTAGGCTTTGGAATCTAAGTGGAACATTACCCAAGCCGTTTCCCTACTATAGGAGGAGCTAGCCGTTGAGCGCATGTCCTCTAAAGGATTGTAGGTTCAATTGGATAGGGTGGTGCAACCCGCTTAGGCTAAGAAAGTTTGGGTGAAGTACATGATGCTCCAGGATAAGCTTGATGTCGTTGAGAGTGAACTGAAAATGAGCACGATGAAGTATAAGACACTCCAGGTTGAACTTCCCAAGGCTAACACTAATTCCTTGAACTTGACTGACTCTGCCCAACTGTCGTAAAGGAAAATCGACAAAGCCCCTCATCGTGCCAACTAATTTACCAAGAAATCGCAGGCTAAGAGAGATGAGGTGACTTGTCTTACTCCTTGACTGTCTAACATCCTACAAGTTCAAATTGGGCATGGGGGATTGGTTACAACCTTTGGATCTAGACTCTATGAAGGTTTTTGGTGTACAACCCTACGATGAACCTATGGCAATTGGACCTACATGGAATTCTCCCATATGCAGGTGCCCTTCCATCTTGCATTCTCTAGGTTCCGATATCATGCCCAAGGCTTTCTTTAGCTAACCGGCTCCTTCTACACCTACTGGCAATCCCAAGACCTAAACTTTTGAGTGTCTATTGTTTTTTAACTTAGCCCCATTCTTTCTTTTTATTTGTAACACAATGCTTATAATGGGATTTGTTACCATGTAGAGTGAGTGTTGGACTCAAGCACTTTGCTCACCACTGGGTCAACCGGGAGGATTAGGATAACTTTAGGTGTTACTCTGTAGTGCGAGTGATAGACTCGAGCACTTGCTCACCACCAATGTGACTAGAAGGATAGAGATAACTTTTGGTGTTACCCCACAGCGCAAGTGTTGGATTCAAGAGCTTTGCTTGCCACTAAGGTGACAAGGAGGATCATGGTAACTTTAGGTGTTACCCCGCAATGCGAGCATTAAACTTGATCGCATTGCTTGCCGCTAGGGGCAACCAGGAGGATCAGAGTAAGTTTAGGTGTTACCCCACAACACGAGTGTTAGACTCGAGTGCTTGCACCCCACTCATGAGACTGAGATTGGGGCAACCTTATGCGTTATCGCACAAGTGTACTACTCAAGTGATTTCTCATCACCAGCACAGTTAGGAGAATTGAGGTAACCTTAGGCATTACCCCCCAATGTGAGTTAGACTTGAGCTCTTGCTTATTACTCTGGTAGGTCTAAAAGTCATCATGCATTGAAAATTCCGTGACTCATCTAAGAAAATACTTATTTAAATGTCCTACATTCCATAGGAATTGTAGCCTTTTCCAGTTCATGTCCTCTAGGTGGTACGTCCGTGGTTAGTTGAATACCTCAACTATGTACAATCCTTCCTAACTTGATCCAAGCTTTCTGCTTTTAGTTCCTTTAGTGGTTATGCTAAACTTTCTCATTACAAGGTCACTAATCTTGAATGCTCTAGGTTTGACTCTTGTTGAAATACTCTACAGTCATCTTCTAGTACATGGCGACACTTGTTTGTTTAATGTTGTACCCAATGGCTAGGGATGCCAAACTCCACTGCTATCACCTTTCAGAGTCTAGATGGTAGTCTTGTATGCCATAATATCCCAAGGAGCTCCTTGACCCAGGCTCCCTTGTGATCTTCTTGATGATGCGGAAGATAGTTTTTAATGGTCGCCTCCACTTGCCCATTCATCTACGAGCGGTCAAGAGATAAGTACCTGACCTTAATTCCCAACTCTAAACACTACTCTATTTATGAGTCATGGTCAAATTGTTTACTGTTGTCTAAGACAAAGGAATTGTGGTATGCCGAATCGACACATGACTATGTGGTTTGTCATGATCGTTGCCAAGGCCTCTGTTTTTGCCTACTTCGTGAAATAATCAATGGTGATGACAACAAACTTAACTTCTACTTTCCATAGTGGCATGGGCCTCACAATGTCCACTCCTTGTTGTGCAAGGGGCCATGGCAAGGATATGGTGGTTAGCTCCTCTGACAAGCTGTGGGGTACACTAGCATGTACCTGACACTTCTTGCATTTCTTCACTAGCTCTTCCACATCCTTCGACACGTTGAGCCAATAGTACTTTGTTCTCATGGCTTATAAAGCCATGGACAATGGCTTTTAATGCCATTAAGCTACTTTCAAAATGGTTTTTGCATGTCCATTTATGTTAGTTATGGCTATGTTCAAATCCTTTATAATTTTCTTCCTCAAATTGAGTTTCCCATATCCTTAGACATCATTAAAATTCATCAATTTGGGGGGGGGGGGGGGGGGGGGGGGGGGGGTGTTGGGCTGTTATTTTTATTCAATGTAAACTACACCAAAAAATTGTAGATTTGAATATTTTGAATGCATATGTTTTATTTAATATTTATTACTACATGTTTTAAATGCTTTGAATCACATGCTATTATGATCCTACTAATACTTGAATTCACTTGAGATTTAGGATTTTCATGTATTAAGATTAGATGTTAAGTACTAATCTAGTGCATGATAAGAATCACAAGGTTTTGTGACAGATAGATCATTACTCTTGAATTGTATATTCCTAAACCTGCTTTCACATGGAGAATCGGTATTTTCACATGCTATCATGACCCTAGAGATAAGACTAGTACACTTAGCAACACCCAATGGTCAATGGGGCGGATAATACACTTGGCAAAATCCAATGACCAACTAAGGTTTATACGCTTACCATGAGGCCAAACCTATATCTTTGATCACATGCTAAGATATAGATACTTGATAATACTTGCATTATTGCATACATGTTTATATCACGTCAAGTCATAAAATTGAGGAATGCATAAAAGGTTTAAAACTCTATAGATATTATTTGTGGATAAGGAAGGCAACTTGCCTAGGAAAAAAGAAGACGTGACAAAAAAAGGACTAGTTGTGTCCCTAGATTATACTCCAAAAGCTAAGGCCCATTGTTGCCTAAGGTTTTTATTTTTTGTAAAGCATTGGAGCTAGTCTACTTTCGTAATATGGTTTAAATGCTTGTTTTTGTAATTGATTAGTCTTTATTAATGAAATTTAAATCATGTCTAGACCGGCTAGAGAGAAGTCAAAGCTTCTCTATCTAGGAGGTGGAATACAACTCTCTGCACATATTGCCGCTCATTTTCACATAATTAGTTATCAAATATACATGAG
This sequence comes from Carya cathayensis, assembly GCA_011037825.1. NCBI lineage: Eukaryota > Viridiplantae > Streptophyta > Magnoliopsida > Fagales > Juglandaceae > Carya > Carya cathayensis. Next base: position 1,813,678 of record QGSO01000186.1, read on the forward strand.
ATTTTTAGCTAACTGCACTTATTGTTGCTCATAATCTCTACTACAACACTTTAGGCATCAACCATCTCAGTTACAGCTTCAATTACTAATGGATATGGACTCTCTCATCACCCAAACTGGAGCTTTATCTTGGCATGATCTTAACCTCCACCCTACACCAAAGTCAGCAAAAGCCACTTCTGACAAAATCCTGATATGAAGGTTGGTAGCCATTAGACCTTTGAACAAGTTTTCTATTCATTCTAGTATTAAAGCTTCATGAAACTTCATTCAAAACTTTCTCATTGAAGACATGGATACAAACAAGTTCATATTAACTTTTAGATCCCCCCAAGACAAGTTCAGAGTTCTTAATCAAGCCCCTTGGAACTTTAAAGGGCATTTGCTTATTCTAAAACATTGGTCTCTCAATGCTACTCTTCAATAAATCAGTCTAAATCACGCAACTTTCAATGTGCAAATACATGGTCTACCTCTAGATCATATAACTCTCAACAATGCATTTGAAAATGGGAAAGCACTTGGTACTCTGATTAAGGTGGAAGAAGACCCTCTCTATGGTTTGGCTTTCAGAAAATTCATAAGGATCAAAGTTGAATTAGACATCACCAAACCTCTTTAGCAAGGCTTCATGATGCCAAGGCTAGGAAACCATGAAATATGGATAACTATCAAGTATGAAAAACTGCCAGATTTCTACCATGCGTGTGGAAGACTTCGTCACTCTCAAATATTTTGTGGTTACCTAAGCTCACCCCCCACAAGACTCAAATATGGCTCATAGATCAAAGCTGAATATAACAACAGGCAAGCAAACACTCAGGATTTTCAACAAACAGATAGTGGGCAATATGAAGAAATAGAGAAAATGGAAAATCTCAACCCAATGACAATGCCTTACGACAAATTCAACAAAGGGAAACAAGCTAGTTTTGCAAGTAAACAACATGAAATCAACCAAATTACTCTGAGTGGCCAGTAAAATCTTACCAGTGGTCACTTTGAGACCTTCTTTGCCAATAAACCAGAACTATTGCACTTCTTCCCGACTCCATCGAATTCTCAGAAGCTAGGTGAAAACTCCAAGCGAACAACTTCAACAAGCTCCCAAACAATACTAAAATATAAATTAACACAAATCCTAAAAGAAAATTAAACTTTCTTGATAGAAAGTGTAGGTAGACTAAGCATTTTCCTTTTGTTAAAGTTGCCATTATCCGTTGATTCCATTCTATTCAATACAACAACCATTTGGGCTACGTCTGGATGTTAAGATGTGTTGAGTTGAGTTGTGAATAATAGTATATTTTTGTGAATCTCATTGATATGAGATTAACTTTTTTAGGTTAAAATGAGTTTAACTTTTTAGGTTAAAATATATGAAGTAGGTTGAGATGAGTTTAACATTTTTTTGTAGAAAGTTGAAAAAGTAATAAATTTCATCAATGATAGGTTTGAAATGAGTTAAGATAAAAACACAACCTTAATCTCTTCTTAATCTCTTAAAGTAAAAGCAAAAGTTTATATCTATAGTCTTGACAAGAAATCAACCTCTACACAACATCAATTCCTTAAAATATCAAAGGACACAATCTTGGAACAAATATGTTCCGGGGCATTTTGTTTCTCAGATAGGAAAATGATTTGCTCTCCTAAATTCTCCAATCCCCCCAACTTGTTTTCAGAAAAAACAGAACTGCAAAACCATTGATGTCTTGAAACCCGAAATCCATCTTGTAAATGTATACCAAAGATAGTTCACCATAAGATTCAATAAGACAGTGCCAGGTAATCCGTCTCTTATATAGCAACTGTGTAAAGTGAAGGTTTTGGACCAACATTGATGAAAAATTATATTCTTCAAGCCGTTGTCTGATACACACTTAAGGCTTAATTAGGATATAGAAACGAAACGGTTTTGTCTCATTTCATCATTACAATTTTATTAAATTTTCACATAAAATATAATAAATAATTCAATTTTTTCAAATTTCAAAATAATAATAATATTAAAAAATAATATTCTAACAATATTTTATTCAAATTTTATCTAAAACCATATCATCTTATCTTACTATCCAAACTACACCTTAGTAAAATGTTTATATAGTATAATTGATTTGAAAGGTAAATTTTAACATTTGAATCTTATTAATTAAATTTTATTATTCAAATAATATGGATAATATACTCTACATCTCAACTTAAAAATAAAAAATAAATAAATAAATAATTCCTTTATTGAAACATGAGAAATGGATTGACTGGGCTTTAATATCAATTGGATTTTAAAGGTTTATGGGCTTGTGGGCCTAAATGAATTTTATGAATTTCAGTCTCTTGGGTTAGTTGCTATTCCTGTATTACAATCGTGTACCAGCACCACACACACCGAAGCACGTGAACAGAGAATACCACCTTACACCCAAGTACTGTAGCGAGGCAAATGACACAGGGAAATTAGAAAAAAAAATATTTCCTTAAAATCAAATCCAGCTTGAGACATTCAAGCGGACGAGATTCAAATAGACAAGAAATAAAAATATAAAGTGTGTCCTATAGTGTTTATTACTATAGATTTCTCATATAACATTGCGTTTAGTGTTTATTACTATAAATTTCGTTTAATAAACATATAAGAAATGTATTCATAAAAATGTTATAATCTTATAGTTCACTATAATGTTTCTATATTAATTATAAAAATTTCATTAGATTTCATATTTTATTTTTAAATTTAGTACTTTTAATTATTCAATTCATACAAAAAATTTATAGAGTATAATGAAAACTCGAGTAATAACTCGACTCTACTTACCTTAAGCTTGTTAAATAATTTAAACAAATGTCGATAAATAACTCGATTCAGCTTGAATTTGTGTTTGATCAATTCAAACTCAACTCAGCTTAACGAGCTTTCATTTCAACGAGCTTTCATTTCAAGCTTGAGCCTGAACTAAAGTAATTTGAATCCAGCTCAAGCCCTACTTCCATGCCCTTCTTGAAAATATAAAAAAATAAACATAACTGTTATGCCCAATGTCGTGGTCCAAACATAGCCGTTAATTGGTTAAAGTCGTTGGAAAGTTCAACTTTGACGACCATATAATTCAAGTGACCAAAAACCAAGCTTTGACTTCTTCAAGTCTTCTGATGGACTTACAACTTACAACCCTAATCCCACAAGTGGGAAGTAAAAGCCACATGGATAGGACTGTTCTAATGCATGTGCAGGAAAATTATATTTTATATTTTAGTCCCCTTTTTAAAGTAATTATAATATAATCTCCAATTTGAAACATAAGTCATTTTTGTATACTTTGTTAGGACTGTGAAGCCTCATCATCTATTTTTATTAAAATAATTTAAATTTTACATAATAATCCTCCATTTGCAATATAAATTGATCATTTTTTATTAACATTTTGGATCCATGGCCTGAGACATGGGATGTCGGTCATGCATGTTGTCGCCGTTCGTTTCAGGGCACCAAGCCACGAAATTTCTGAAGACATGGGCTCTTTTACAGAGATATGAATGGGATGTCGCCTGTCAATAGAGAAAAGTCTGTCATAAATAAATAAAATCTATAAATTCATATAATTTAATGTAATATATTAAATTTCTTTTATTATAAAAATAATTTTATAAATTACATTAATTTATAAATTTTGTTATACTTAAAATATTTTTTATTTATATTAATTAATAATAGTAATCATTTTATTTTTCGTGGGCAGTATTTAGGAATAATATTAAGAAAGAAAAATGCTAAATAATGAATATATATTATTTAAATATTTAAATATCTTTAAAAAATATTTTAAAAAAGAATTGAAAATACACTAGAGTTTGCGTCCGCCCAACGGTAGATGCTAACATTGTCCTTAAAACCATATATGACTGATTCTTTTTTTTTTTTTGATTGTCATATATGACTGATTCTAATCTTATAGGGGCCAGGGCCATTAAAGCATGAATGACTTTCTTATTTGCAAAATGCCCACAACGCTATCATAAGTGCATGGGGAAATAGCACGTCAAACCTACCAAAATTTATTATGCTTCCTTCAATTATACAATAAGACGTGATTAAATTAAAAATTAAATAAAATATTATTTTTTAATTAAAAAAATTAAATTATTTATTATATTTTATATAAAAATTATAATAATTAAATAAAATGATTTGCGTAACAAATGAGGCCTTACTTGCTCAATCCTCTAGGCTCTAGCTGTCTGATAAACTTTCACTTTGATTTCTTCCTACTGCAATTTTCCAAGTTTTCGCACTTTCTCGGTACTAATTTCTTTTGAATATTAATTCGCATTAAACTATTACTTAAGATTAGCTTACTAAAAATTTATTGAATTCTTTAACAAACTTAAGTATAGGCCGTGACTTAAAATCTGATTTGATGTTGTTTGTGGCTTCCTATCATATAAGTCCGTCTTGCCCAGTTTTTATTTACACTGTATATTATTTATATATATAGCATATAATTAATTAATTAATTTGAAATATTTAAATTTTAAAATTTATCTTTTAAATAAAATTATACCACATAAATTATATGTGATGTAAAAGTTTTTAAATAAAATTATTTGTATTATTATGATTAGTAAAACGTCGCATCCAATTATTTCCACACTTAGAGATGTTTGGAAAAAAAATTTATTTTATCTCATCTGATCCAATCTCAACATGTATGCGTAGTACGTTAGTAATTTAGTATTACACAGTATATATCAAACTTATCACCTACCAAATAGTTTGTGTACTTGCACATTAAAATAGGTATAGTAGCCAGTACATATATATTATTACATAACAGTTATATATTAATTATACGATACATTCATATAAAATTAGTAGATTATATATGAAGGTATAGCTCAGCTTCCACTATATAGTACTCCTGAACACATTAATAGCTTAATATCTTAGAGAGCATCATGACATCAACATTATTATATGCACATGGTTAGATTAGGGAATCTAATTTATATAATGTTAAAAACCTAGGAAAAATGAAAAAAAAAAAAAGTTTGTTCTATCTAAGTGCTTTACTATAAGAAAAACGAGTCTTTATGGCCAATTTATTGCAACAAAAAGACTATTCGTAACCAATTAATTAATTAAAACCGAACTAAACTGAACGGAAAATAAATTAAAAAATAGATACATAATTTTTACTTAATGGTTAAGTAAGTGAATTTTAGTAAATCTATTAATTTTTTAAAAATATTTAAAGATATTTTAAAAATAAAAAATGCAATTACATTTATCGGTACAATGCGGGCGGTCTCCCTAGCATTGTACTCCTTAATACTAGTATTGTTGATGAACTGATTGTTCTGGTTTTGACAATTACTAATTTACTAGTTCAATTTTGTTCATCAATAAGCTTAAAATCAAATTGAATTGATCGGATTACACCCTTTATGGATTGATTATAGAGATTGCATGCATGTTCGATTAATAATATTGATCTTGCGCTGCATGCACGCGATGAGCGGAATCAGAGATCAGAGGGTGTGGATCGATCTGGCGGTTAATGGCCCACCTGATGATCCCCAAGTTGCACGATAGATTCAGAAATCGTGTGCTTGATGGCTTTGACTCAGACTTTCTGGTCGTTCAAGACTGCTGTATACATGAAACTTAGCGGTCAACTGGTTCATCCTGCAGTACGTGCATCAAGGTCCCCACAGCTATCGCGCTTTTCTCCTCCTCAGCTACCAAACCCTTCAAGCTCCTTCACTCGTATAAAAGCCACACACCCCCTCCCTCGACCACCCAGACAAAAAGACACCAAGAAAATTATTAGCTCGAATCAACTTCCAAGATATATTATTTCAATGGCGTGCAGCGTTAGTGGAAAAGCCGTGAAAGTGGTGCATATCGATACCCAGTACGTGGAAACGGACCCCTTAAACTTCAAGTCTGTTGTTCAGAGCCTTACTGGTAAGGATTCTTGCGTTGCATGGATAGAGAAGAGCTCCTTCGGCGCCAACAAGAGAAAAAGATCGCCCGTCACTGTGAATAATGGTGGTGGCAGCTTCGACATCAGGCCATCATGCGGCCGCCATGATAATGGTAGTACTGTTGAGAGCGGAAATCGCCATGTTTCGGTGTTATCGAAGGGCATGTCGTTTAAAGACTTGGATGGGATGATCTTGGAGGATCCTCCAATGGAGGAATTAATGCAATGGCTCGTGTGGACCGAGTAGAATTTTACACAATTTTGCAGCAGATATATTTATATCTATATTTATTTATTTATGTATAACAGTTCTGATGGATCAGTATATTTTGTTTAATGTTCTCATTTGTGGGAATTAAGAATGTTTAGGTTTGGATATGTTAATCGGATCATCAATTTCGTTGTGCCATTTGGACAAATATCGGCCATGGAACTCTCAAATTATTCTAGGTTTTTATTAATTGTATTCGTCGCTGGAGTTGTACGTCGACTATGTGGCTGTCCATGCGCCAACGCATGTGTGGACAAATAGCAGTGGCGTAGGAACAAATACGTCACTCGATTTATTCATTTCGGAAAATAATTTGAGTGGTTGTGGATACGCAAAGTCCGGACAATTTTTATTTTTTTTTAAATATGAGATTTATATATATATAAAAAATTAATATTAGGTCATTTAAATAAAAAAATACGTGAGATTTACATATCCTAAAGCCATACATAACATTATTCAATTACTTTTTCTTTTTTCTCTTTTTCAAACAAGCTTCATTCATATATAATAAAGAAAATCTCAGCCTATAACAGCAGTATAGTTAAATATTACAGACAAATGTATCTTTACCGCTATGAAAGTTTAATAGCTAAGGAGAAATTGAAATCAGGGATATTATGCTTCCATAGAGGCTATTGGAAGCTACCTATCGATTAAGGTCTCGATGAATTTTCCTGGTTTGCCAGCTTTGGAACGATTACAATGCATTCCTGATATCATGGATTATAGGCTAGACAATCCAATTTAGAATGTTATCTAGTTCATTCACTGCTAGCATTGTTCCCAATGAATCACCTGCAATCATAATCTTCTCAATTTGTTTTTCCTTATCTTCCATTATTCCTATGAGCATTGATGTAGCTTCTCCTTGATTTGGGTTCAAACTTTGGATGAATCTAGTGTGGACAAATATTGGAGAGCCATCATCTGATCTGCATATGGCAGTTGCTGTGCTGCCTGAGCTTCTAACCGACACAACAAATGTTAAAATATAGCGATCCCTTGGTGTCGCACTCCAAGTATGACATATATTAATCTGTTTATCGCCTCAAGCATCAAAGTGTTCTTTGTAAATTTTTAAAGTTAAAGAGACAAAATTATCAAGCTTGGGTGTGAAGGCCTCATGAACAATCTTATTTCTAAGGAACCAAATACTATCCATAGCATGCGCAATAATGGCAAATATTTGAAAGAGATGCTCATCTCTGTTTGTAACATTTAGGCTTCTTGAAGGACTGATTATGCATTTCATCCATTGGCTAATATTGTTATATATTAGCAAAGCAATAGATGTTCAGTGGCTAAGGGGAGTGTCTCCAAAGAATTCTTGTGAAAGTGCAGGTTAGGAAAAGATGATTTTGAGTTTCTTCCTCAGTATTACAAATTGGGCACTGGATTTCATCATTGTTAAGAGGAAGAAATCTTTTTAAAATAGTTCTTGTGGGAATGATACTATTGAGGATTTTCTAGTAAAGAAATTCCAGTCTATCTTGGATGTTGATTTTCTAGAGTTTTCTTCAATTACTAGACTAATAAAGGGTGTTGTGATTATGATTGATTGAGATAGCAGCAAAAGCCAATTTGACAGTGAATTCTCAAGAAGTGCGATGAGTCCTAATCAGTTTATCATCCAAGTTATGATAATCTGTCAGAGCAAGAGAGATTTTCATGATTTCATTCATTGAGTCTTGACGGAAAAGTGCTTGTAACAAGATTGTATTCCATCTTCTAGGTTCTTCCATGGTCAATTCAGAAACTTTTAGTGAAAAGTCCTTCTGGATGGAGGCAATTTTTGGAGTAGGTTGGAAAGAAGGAAGAGTGGGTATTCAAGGATCAAACCATACCCTTGTGCCAACCCCATTGTTGATCTGATAACACACTAGTTGTTAGGAACCCATTTTGTTTTAAAATACCTTTCCATATCCATGAATTAGTGGGCTTTGGGCTAGTTGCAAAGAAGGAGGTGTTTCTCAAGTATTTTTCAGTAAGCAGTTTTTTCCAAATAGTAGTGTTACCATTGATTATCTGCCAGCCAATTTCACAAAGTAAAGCTTTGTTAAAATCAGAGGTTAATCTTAGGCCAAGGCCACCAATAGATTTGGGTTTGCAAATAGATTTCCAAGATTTATGAGTGAAATTGTAAGTCTTTTCAGAAGGGAACCCCCACCAAAATACTCAATGACTTTCTCATTTATTCATTTGATATGCCTATAACACAAACACACATGCATACATATGTATGGTGGGTACCTTTCTCTCATAAATTAAAAGGGATAAACGTATAAAATCTTCTCTCATTACCATCCAATTGCAATTGAATAACTTACTTATAAGGTCTCTACATGACATACTATCCACATGGTATAATTTGATTTAAAATATAGATTTTAAAATTTGAATCTTACAAATCAAATTATGTCATATGGATGATGTGTGATGTAGTTCAGGTCTTAGAATAACATTGCAATTATATATTGTTAAGATATAAAGTTATTCTACTCAACAACTTTACACCACACACATTCTGAGTAGGACTCTTTTATGTTTTTCCACTTAGCAGGTTTGTGGTGTAGGACTACTGAGGAGAATTTTTCTAAGATATAACTTAAAGAATAAGCTTTACATATTTTTATCAGTTTTAACTTTTGAATTAAAAGGTGATTTAATGTATACTACCAAATTATTCAGTTTTGACAATCACTTCAACCAATTGCAATGAACCCCAACAAAAAATATTTTGCAATAAGTACCTTTGATAAAAGGAACCAAAAAAGATGAGAAAATTAAGAAAAAGTAACAAAATAAGAAATAAAAGTTGAAAATAAGTTTTTAAAATTTAAAAAAATCTAAAGAAAGAATGATTTTTAAAAAGTTAAGAATTTGAGAAACTTAAAAAATGCGATAATATATTTTTTTAAAAGAACATTTAAAATTTTAAAAACAAGTATTTTATTTCAAAATATATTTTTATGGAAAAATTATTTATCTGGAAATTAATTCTTAAATGTGATTAACTTTTGCCCCAAACCATCCCACATTTGCTCGCGTAAAATAGAGAATAAATTTTAGTTTGTAACACTAGGTTCTTAAATTCACTCCTTCATATAGCTATCTAAGCATATTTATATAGAATTTTATTAACCCTCAACAGAACCATTTTATTATCCCTCAATAAATTTATATGGATACAAGTACTATACGTAATACAATCTACAAGCAATATAGAGTCAAGATAAAATGAGAGGAGAAAGGTAAGGGAATAACTTAATTATAAGAAAGGAGATGGAGAGAGTGGCAAGGAGGGAAAAGAAAATTGTGAATGCCTCACTTCCTTGAAGGAAGGAACTCCCCACAAGTGAGCAAACGCAACTAGGAAGAAGATAGAAGATACCTAAGCGAGTAGAGAGCCAAGCAATCAAATGAGAAACACAAACCAAGCAAGCCAAAATATTGGACGAGCAAAGGCATAGGATGAAAAGCACAAGTGAGCAAGTCAAGCGTCACCTTGGCAAGCAATGAACAAGGCGACCAAAGAGATATGTATTCTACATCGGGTGAGTAAGGGACGTACAAGCGATTTATTAGGCAAGCTATGGGTAGACAATGACGCGGGCAAGGAGGGAAAAGAAAAGTGTGAGGACCTTGCATATTATAACGAAGGAACTTCCCACATCTAGGAGGAAGACAATAGAGTAATGCCTAAGCGAGAAGCGAGCAAAGTGATAGGCAGGCGAACTAGAAATGAGAACAAAGCAAGCCAGACTATTGGGTGAGCAAGATGTCATGACAAGCAAAGGCACGAAATGATAACCTAAATTAGCAAGTCAAGCATCACCTTCGGTGAGCAACGAACAAGGAGACCAAAGAGATATGCGTTCTACATCGAGAGAGTAAGGGATGTACAAGCAATCGTCAAGCGAGCTATGGGTAGACAACAATGCGAGCGAGCAAAGCGTAGTCGAAAGCATTCTGGTGTGAGTAGCAGACAACACAATATGGGAACTAGAATACCTAGAGATAGCACAAGAGTACTTAGATGGTAGTAGGTGACTTATTGAGACATGTACCCCAATGATGACGTCTCAGCCAAGGCATAGATGGGAAAATAGGAGTACGGATTCAAAGAACATGCATCTAACCACGCATTTGAGCTTAATGCCACGTTGGCGATTTTCGTTAGCAACAAACTAAGCTTTGATTTTTAAGAAAGCGTCGGGAACAAGTAAGACTTGTTCCATCAATCTAGTCAATTATGCCATCCTTTAATCCTGCATATGCATAGACAATCGAGATTCATGATTCAGATAAGAGTTGTCAGGCCTGTGATGGAAAAGATTGCAAGTAGGGCTATGCTCTGACTCCGATGGAGTCGGAGGCAAAAGTTAGCTCTAACTTCGACTTCGATCAGGACTCAGAGTCCAACTATGATCGGAGATCGGAACCCTGACCTCCGATCGGACTCCGATTCATTAATGATGGGATTGGGCCAATTCCTAGCCCTAAAATTCAAAAAACAGAAAAAAAAATAAAAATAAATTTAATATAATATATCAATAATTCAAAAAATTGAACACGCTAAAAGTAAAATCTGATTATCATTTCTCACCAATAAAATTTAAATGGGGTTTATCAACTTATCCACACTCTAAGTTCATGATCCATCAACTACATCCCAAAGCCTAATGGTTGTTCATCTCAGACTTAGACTATTAGTCATTGACAAGTATGCTAGGGTTCGCAATTATATCTATGAAATCATAAAAAGTATAAGTTTAATAGATTTATGAAATCATAAAAAGAATTAAATAAATCAATTGAAATACTTAAATATAGTTACCTAATTCATGCCTATAGCTCTCAGCATCAACGCCAATGGTATCTAGTCTAATGGGCGTATCACTTATCCAGTTCTATGTACAAACGAGATCCTCCACAGTAGACGGTGACAATGAACTTCAGTAAGAATTCAACACTCGACCTCCAGTGCTAAATACCGACTCAGAGGCAACTGTAGTGATAGGAATGGCTAACACATCTCGGGCAATACAGGAAAGGATTGGATACTTTGTGGAATTAACCTTCCACCAAGTAAATAACTGAAATACACCGCTAGGTGCCTCGACCTCTTCCATAAACTATCGTTCAACCTCAAAAGTATATTGTATAATATTCTTCATTGCAACAAGTTGATGATACTGATTCACAATGTTGTAACCTTGACGGCATGGATGCAATGCTCCATCTGGGCTAAGGTCATCGGAAAGAGGTGTCGGAATTGAGTGTGAGGTACCCGCTGCGAATGAAGGCTTATCACTATTGTTGTAGTGGAAATATAAGTCATCAAAATCCCTTTTAAGCATTGTAATAAACCGTGCAGTCTTCATTGCCCCCATTACGGAATTTGCCCAAAATTCTATCACAGCCAACTTATATCAGAGGTCAAGGATCACAACCACAAAGAGTAATCTATTTATTTTCTCAACATCCCTCCAATATTTATCATATTTGGTTTGCATCCTTATAACCATACTAGATAATAGTCCGCTAATCAGTACAACCTTCTTGCAAGTGGTAGTGAAGCTCCAAGAGCTCACTGAAGAACAAGTTCACAGTCATATATGCAGATCTAGATATCTGCATAGTCATGTCATAAAAAACTTGCAAAAATGTGACAAAGTACCACACATTAGTCCAATCATGTGTGTCCGGTGCACCAAACCCCTTTCCTGCAGGCTCCAGCAAAGCATACTTAAGGCCCCCATCCTCGACCTCAATCTACTCAAACGCTCTTTGGTACTTCTGTACCATATCCAACATAATGTATGTCGAGTTCCATCGAGTCAGAACATCCAAGCACAATGTCTTAGAACATGAAACTCCAAACTGTTCTGTTATTGTCTTGAACTTAGATAGCCTTTGAGGGAAAGCCCTTACATACCACACAATGTTGCGGACTCTGGTAATAAAATCATCAACATCTTTTAACCCTTCAACAACAATCAGGTTGATTATATAAGCACAACATTGAACATGAATAAACTCGTGGTTGCGGATGACATCAGCTTTCACACTCATATTCCTCTTGAACCATTTAATTGTAGTGTCATTGGCACTAGCATTGTCAACTACAATACATTGAACTTTTTGAATTCCCCAATCCTTTAAACAATCAATAGATGCACCCTTATGATCAATAACTTTTTTAAACCCAATAATCCGTTTTTTCAAATCCCACTCACTATCGATGTAGTGTACTGTGATACACATGTAGGAAACATTTTGTATCGGAGTCCATGTGTCAGTCGTAAATGACACTCTCTAACTAGTGGTAATAAACATCTTCTTCATCTCCGACTTCTCTTTTGCATACCTCTTTATACAATCATGCATAACTGTATACCATGATGGCAATGAAAATCGTGACTCAATAGTCTTGAAAAACTTTCGAAAGCCTCTTTTGTCGACTGTGGTAAAATGCATCTCATCTTTAATTATCATCTCTATAAGCATATCCCTCAACAATTTCTCACTGTATTGAGGGATGATCATTTTCTTAATCTGTGTACCATCAGTGGCCGTAGAAGTTTTGTAACTGAACTTGGTCTGATCAATGGCCGCCAATCCTTTCGCTATTTTATACTGCTGGCAACCATTAAGATGGGCTATCAAGACAGAGGTGTCTTGCTTTTTTGAATGACATCCACAAAGTTGTCCACAGTGATGGCATCTCGTCTGTGGGTTCTCATGATTACCAGGAATCTTGATGAAATGCTCCTATGTCAAAGATATTTTTTTAGTAGTTCGTGGCTGAGGTGGCCTTGTAGATGGAGGTGGTAGATTCGGATAATCCTCAATACCCATCTCCTCATCCTCATCTTCTATGTCTACTAGGAGTGGGAATCAACTACTTGCACAAAAAGTAGTTGCTCTAGAAGTGAGTCTAAATCTCGGTATCAGTGTTGGTGATGGAATTGTGGCATTTGGATTCCCTTATGACCTTCCATTAGGTGAAGCATTCATATCTATAAAAAATAAAATAAAATAAATAGTTACTATAAATAGAAAAATAAAAAAGAGTGAAGAATGCTTAAGAATTGGTGATATTATCTATAAACATTGAGTATTATCTATTAAAAAAAGAAGAAATAACATACATGACGGATGAATAATTTAGAAGAAACCTAACCTTTCTTGGAGAAGTTTATGGTGATTATCAATTACAACAAGCTGGATCAAAACTGAGATAAGAGAATGTAGTGTTGAGCCTGTAGTAAACAAATACTTGAAGATTAATATCATAGGTCCTAAAAGGTGAACTACATATATATATATATATATATATATATATATATATATATATATATATGAGGATACAAAGATACAAGCATGAGAAAGTTGAAAATTTGTAGAGGTTTCAAACTTTCAAGGCCGGCCAAGTTTTATTTAGTTTTGTCACAACTCATTAATATTACTTATGAGGTCAAGTCCACCCTGAGTCTAGAGATGCATGTTCTACAATCTACATGACTCCTCACCCTGATCTTATGGACTATGAAGCGTGCAACACGTGCTATAGTGGACAAAAAATCAAATTACTTTATCTAATATGCTACCCTTAGTTAATCATGTTAATGTAGGCCGTAGGCTAGAGACTAGTTTACTTGTGGATTAATTGTTGTAATTCGACAAGTTTTGCTAATAAGATCTTTCTCTAATGTTTTGATGGAATTGGATGGTACAAAATAGTTGAATTTAGAGCCTGACTCTATAGAAGTAAAAAAGCCCAACTCTAATCGAAGCTTTGAAGTTAGAGTCAAGGTTGGAGGGCCGCTTGGGTTGGACAAAAAATACTTAAAAATAAACCTATCTACAATAATGGGCAATTTACATACAATACAATTTATTAAAAAAAAACTAAATTCAATGGTTATTAAAACAATACCTAAATCCATAGTGTAAATTAAAGGATATCATCATGCAATCAAAAACACCTAAATCTATAGAATCATAAAGATTAAAAAATAATCATGCATGCAACAACACTAGACTTAAATGCACACACCTGCAAAGTGCAAAGTATAAACAATCAACATCACACAAGAACACACACTAATGAGTTCTTATTACAGTAGAATGGATATTGCAAAATACAAAGTTACAATATAGACTTAGGTACCAAATCCCACCACTTACACACAAAGCACCCTTCCTCGTGTCAAGACATTAACCTCAAGAAAAAAACTGTTGTAAAAGCACATTACACTTCAAACCTCTCCTCCTCCTCTCTATATCGAAACCCCTCTCTCTCATTTCCAACTTGCATGCAACTAATAACCAAAGTGAATAATATTATATAATTACATGTAACTAATTATGTAAATGTTTGTAAAGAAATTATATGATAAATTATATGTAAATTTTAGGTGTTAGCATACATATGGCCTTTGAGGCATTTATTCAAATAGTTTGCACTCATCTTCCATTTACACCTCAACAACATACCATCATCTACTGCATTGATTCCTAAATAAATCTAGCCATTTCCACATCTTTCCAACTATATTCACAATTCCCAAATTGAAAATGAAAACCCTAAAATTACCAATTAAAATGGTGGTGCAGGCGACACTGCATGGTGGACCATGCAGCACAACTATGACTGTGGCACCAAGAAGAAATGAAATAGGAATGAAATGGCACAAGTCTTCTTTACAAAGAAGAAATGAAACGACGATGAAATCCACTTGAGACAGTGAGAGACGAGAGTAGAGAATCTAAGAGACTAAGATTCGAGAACCAAACAGTTCAGGGAAGAAGAAAGGGCCACGGGACGGGGGTCTTCTATTGTAGCAAAACAATGTTGTTCCTATTTAAAGGAATACCGTCGTTTAACTTAGGAATAAAAAAAAATACATAGATCCAAAATGACGTCGTTTTGCATCTGTGTTTTTTTTTTAAAAAAGTCAGAGTTGGAGTTTAGAGTTCGAAGTCTCCATAGACTCCGAACTCCGACTTCAATTCCGTTTGTATTTTCAGAGTGTCTTCGATTCTGACTCCTAATTCTGACCACTCCGACTTTGACGGAATCGGAACGAGTTCAGATGAAATCGAAATTCTCATAAATTTGCATTGCCCTAATTGCAAGAATAAGAGATATTTTTCCGTTAATCTTCATATTAGGATTGAGATTTTCAAGTATTCAGACTCTCTCCCTCTCTCTCCTTGTCAAAACTTCACAAAGAAGGAAACTAAGCTTGAAGTTTTCCTCGATAAGGAGGTCAACATCATCAGCACAATGCTTAGTGATAGATCACTGCTCAAGTAGGTTCATTTCTACAACGACGCTAGTACTTTGGCATAAATATCTATGGGTATGTTTAGGGTGTTCATCTAATCTCTTTCCTTCATGATCTTCTCAAGTGTACGTTTGCTTATTATAAATAACTGATTACTTTGATGATATGTTTTCAAGTACTTAATGTATCGGTTTCAAAAGGAGTTATAGGTGTTTGGATGGATCATGAACCTTAAGTTTGGATGAGGCATTATCATCATAGAGTTTTCTATTTACTTGGGAGCGCCTAATAATTGAATAACGTCTCTTGTTGTTGCTGGGCTACAATGGAGATCTAGTGGGGAGCTATAGTGATACACGTTAATAAATAAATATGGTTGGTGAAGAGCTTTTACATGTTGATTTGGATCTAGAGTCCGTGAAATGTTATAATATATTTTGAGATGATTTGGGTACTGGGTGCTCGGGGATGTTTATCATGTATGATTTGGGACTTGGGTGCTTATTAATATTTACAATGATTCATGATTACTTTGTTTTGCCCGAAGGTTGGTTCCTCATTATACCTATGATAAATGTGATATTCTCTTTTGTTTAGTCGTAAATGTTGCATTCATATTCATCGCCATTTCTTACATTAATAATATTGTTTTAGGTTTTAATTTACTGAGATTTCTGTAGTCCTACTATGACCTCGCTCCTTGAAATTGAACCGTAGGCATTGATGTAGATGTAACTTTGGAGGATTACTTCGAGAAAGAAGGATCGGTGGAACCCAAGGATTAGCAATGGGGATCTGTTCCCATTAAGTTTATAATTTCTTGTAAATTTTAGGTTTTTATTCATTTCAGGTGATGAAAAATTTGTGATTTAATATTTTTGTAAAGAGGCGATGAAAAAATCTTGGTAAGTATTATTCAAATGATGATGTGGTCATGACTAATGGATAATGTTATTGATCGGTGAGCAATGTGTTATATAAACTTCAGTACTATTGCTATTAGTTTTCAATTAATACCTTATTCTTTTTCACTGCTACTTGTTTATACATGTGTTCTTAGCATACGAGCACACAAGACTTTTATGTGACCTATGTGGCATGCATTCCGGGCACTACAGTTCCTCTCCAAACTACAATTGGGGGCCAAGGTCGCCGCAAATATTCTCTCTTGCCTCAACCTCTCCAATTTGATATGTCGAAAGGGAGGGAGAAGTTGTGTGAAGCCCTCCCTCCCCCTCTCATTCCATTTCTTTTTCACCTAGCTTCTTTTGCATTTTAGGATTTCCCATTTCAACGTCCATTCTCATACCCACTCTTCCACATGTTTCTCACCATTTTGGGTCATGAATGTTTAGATCTACCACCTTCAACTCTGCATTGTAGCTGCCTGATTTCCAAAAGCACATGGAGCTCACGCTTTTTTGTGAGGCACATGTACTGAGTCTCATGATGCGCCCCCCATAGGCGACAATTCTTCATCGTATTTTACACCATGACCAGCTTATTCCCCCTTTATATTTACTTATTTGTTGTTTTTATGCTTTGGCTTACTACTATTTCTTTTACAGTTTGTGTTTTTTAAGAAATTTTGGAGCTTAGATATGCATGATTGTTCAACCACCACCAACACCTCAGGTGCCACCTTAAGAGGCTTATGACATTATGCTCCACACAACTCCCCTCTGATCAAATCCACCTTTTTACTAGCACGTGTCCTTCATGGTCTTTACGCACTTTCGAGCTCTTCCTCAGCTATGTTGCCTTTTGAGTGTCGTTTTTAGGAGCTCATTGCTCTTCTCCCAATAATGTGGGATTGGCATTCTATGGCATTTACTTCAACCAAAATCTTACAGAGCACACTCAAACACACTAAGAATACCCAAACGGTGTCAATTACTTGGTTTCATGCCAAGAAACATGGGGTTGGCTATTTGCAACCATTTCGGCCTTGTTTTTATATTAACTTAACCAACCCCCTATCTCCGGGTCCTTAAAAAAAAAGGGTGGTGCTACTCCCACCTGGGGGCTCCCACTAGTTGTTTTGAAGGTTTTTTATTTTTTTGTTCTCTTTTTACATGTAATTTTTTTAGAGAACTACCACAGACACAAAAAAATTACACAAAATAAATCTACAAACTGATGTTGATTCATGAAATCCGTTCCATTAAATTTTTTTTGTAATAAAAGTAACTTTACAATCTGATATACTACACACTACAACAAAAAGGGCCTTTTCCAGCCAAAATTTATTCCAATGACAAACATTATGCCGGAAAAACTCGTGTTTTTCCTCTACTGACATCCCACTTCTGGCATGTCAACAATGTATCAGAATATGTGACTTATTTCGGCATTTTTTAAATTGTCACAATAAATCATGCTAGATATATGATATTGTGGCAAGAATTGATTTTCCACGGCGAAAATAATATGTCACAAAAACACTGTCGAAGTTGGTTATTGTGGCGATAACATTCATCTTAATTATTTTTTTGTCTACTCTCTCTCCTCTGCCTCTTTATCTCCCGCGGAAATCATTCATATTGCGCCTAAACCTTAACTCAACTTAACGAACCAAAATTTAGTGCAGTTTTACCTGCAAGTATATAGGTGTTGTAGTACCTTACATGATCGAATCCACAAGGATTGACTAATGTGAAAAATTCTCTCAAACAAATTAAAATAAAATACTAAAAGAAATGTGTAATTGAAACTAAACTGAGATTATAAAAATGATGATTTTTATCGTGACAAAACAAAACTAAAATGATAAGCTGTATTGATATGGAAAAGGGACTAAGGTTTCGAGGATCCGTTTAATAATTTAAAATATTGTTTCCGATCGAATTACTTCAATTAAATTAGAATAATGATTCCGTTTAATTGGAAGATTTAGCATTTAAGATCAAGAAAATAATTACTAATGATTGAGCATGAGCGATCGATGATTAAAAAAAAAACTTACAAATCTATTTGACTATCACAGGGATTTCTCAAGCATTTATTGTATTCAGAAATCACAATAAATCAAGAAAAATATATAAATAATCAAATTATCCAATAATAAAATCATTCAATCGATCAAACTCACAAAATAAATTTGTCGACGATCCGAAAACAATTTTCAAATTATTAAACTTCACCTCTAACCTTAGTATGAAAATTTAGCCAAACATATTTATTACAAATACTATAGAAATCACATAAATATTTTCCATTAGAAAACTAAAATAAAATACAAGAAATACTAGAAAGCAACTTAGAAGCAATAAAATTTGGAACCCAGTCGACACCGAGAGAATAAAACCCACGCCATTGCTGAACTGAAAATAGAAATGAACCAGCCGCTCCTCTGTTCTTCGTCCAAACCAACCCAACGTCAATAATCTACCCAGCCGACACCCCTTCAACTCCAACGTCCCCACACGTACCGACTCTCTTGCAAAAAAATAAATCCCCCGTTCTTCGTCCATCCAATTCCACCACCCCGTGCTCTGTTTTTCTCTTAAAAGCTAGACAAATCAATCCTCCCTTCCAACGTCTCCGTAGGTCCCCTTCAAACGAAAATAATTCTCCATAACTCCCAGAAACCATACCTCCAGCCGCTCCATCCAGCTCTCTCTAAAAATCTCTCATTTCCGTTAAATCGCACCTCTGTTTTCTCCCACTAAAACCTGAACGAGAGTCTTTTTTTTTCCGTTTGATCTCCGTCCGATCCTCCTGCTGTTCGTAGCTCCTTCTGCTCTCCGCAGCTCTCTATATTTTTTCTCTTCTTCTTTTTTTTTCGTAAGCTTCCTCTAACGTAAACTCCTTACACGTTAAAAACCCCCTGGTTCTCACGTTCCAGTTCCAACGTAAAACTCTCTCCTCTCCCTTTTCTCATGTCCCCCTCTAGCTATCCTCTCTCTTTTTCATGCACAGACCCTTTTTCCTTCTCTCCACTCTTCACTCAATTTAATACCTCCATTTTTTCACTCCCACACGTCTCTCTCTCCACTTAAATCCCACACGTCTCTCCTCTCTTTCAACACCTAATCTTCTTATCCAATTTCTGCCCGTCTCCCTCTACTTAAACTCTCTCTCAGATCCTCTCCAGTCTTCCGTAAATCCCCTTACCCGAACGTAAACTTCCTTACGTTCCCTTCCGCCTTAATTTTTTTCTTTTTTTCACCAAACGAAGTGTCCCTCTCCTTTTCGTCTTCTAGCTTTTCTTCCGTAAGCTCCGTCAACTTTCCTCCCCCAGCCTTCCGTTTTCCATGCACCTTTTTCTCCAGTCATCACCGACTCTCTCAACTCCTTTCCATATATGTCCAGACTCTAACCCCAGAATCAACTCCATGTATCCCTCACTTTCCACGTTTTTTCTCAAGTCCAGACCGTTCCCTTTCCGTAAACTTTGACCCATGCAAGCCAGCATACTTCCAAATCAATCAAGCACCGAAACATGCACGGCTCTCTACGTCCAAACTCTCAAGCTGAAAAATCCAACTCTCCCACGTCTCTTTTCTCACTTTTCTTATTTTTTTCGGCTCTTTTTATCTTTTTGTTGAAACGTGGTTTCGTTTGCATGCAATTTCCATTTTGGTTTGCCGCGAAAGAAGCCTCTTTTCGTTTACTTTGTGTCGCATATGTTTGTCCACCGAAAACCATTTTCATTTTGTCTCTTCTTGGAAAGCTATCCTTCCTTCTCTTCATTCCTCTCAATTAGTATGCGCTTTTGATCAGATCCAATGTGAATTTTATTTGAACTGAAAAAAATAACACTCGAAATAAATTAAAAAGAAAAATAAATTATTAAAAATATATTATATATGTGAGGAAATATTATCTAATTAAATCATAGTTATAAAATTAAGCATAAACATGATATTAATCAATTAAAAATCACGACTCGAATTTATGCTTATTAACTATTTTTCCATCTAAAACCAATAATAATGTCATGAAGCAATTGAAATAAATTGGTTTTAAATAGCTAAAATATGCAATTTTTCAGCTCAAACAATTCACTCCCGTGAAGGCCAAATTCCAGCGACCTTTCCATGCCCTAGGCTATCAGCCGGCCACCACCAACTTTACCGCTGGCTACTCACTGCAACCATCTATTTTCTCCATAAATCCTTCCATCCGACAACTCCTCCTGGATCGATTTCTATCGACATCCACATGGAATTTCATTCCCACAGTCTAGCCCCCTTATGACTCATCTTCTAAGCCAAAATTCAGTTGCCCCACTCAAGCCCCCTTATTAGATGGTTTAATCGAACCACCTGGGGTATACTAGATGTTCCCGGCCTCTCATCTAGTTGCTGAGTCTCAATAGTGAGGCCGCAGTGGAGTCTATTAAGCTTGACCTATGATGGAAAATCATTCAATAGTGTGGCCATAACTCGGCTTCTGGGGAAAATCTAGGTAACCATTTCTTGTTATGTGAGTTCGTGTCCCCTGTTTCACTTCCAATTTCGTGTTAAATTTCACATGGCCGATGGTTTTGCTACTAAGCTGTAAGAATATGTTTTCTCGAAATCCATTCTTGATGCCAAATTTTCAGTTACTGTCCCCAAATTCCCTTACCAGTCTGAACCATCATAGGAAAAAATTAATTACCATTTTCGATCACTTTGTAATTGACAATGTATAAATTATGAGAAAATTTGCTTTTTTCTCATGCTCCATTCACATCATCATTGTAACCTTTGAGTAGATGTTTTCTTATATGTGGTTTGATATATGCTTTCATTCATGTGTACAACTACACCCACTGAATGCACTGCTATATTTAATTGACTTTGTTTTGGCTCTGGTACCCGATAGTTATAGGTTGCTATGTGATTAGTACCCTTCAACGCATTTGTAAAGAGTACCTCTGATATTTTTTGACTGTTTGCAAGTATTCCTCATTCGTGGTATGATTCCAACAATTTCCTTGTGTTTCTCATATTCAAACTGTTTTAAATATTTCGTGGAGTGTTTTTTTGGAGATTTAACATGGACTGATATGTGTATATAGAATACGTTTAGAGCAATGTCATCATTCCAACAAGCAAGCCACAACACCTCTGTCACTTAAAAAGCTCCAAGGTCACTCGTAAAGAATCAGAAGGTGAAACCTTAATGCCATATCCAATAAATGTTTTAATTCCTTTAGAGATAGTACACGACAATCTCTTCTGATACATCGGTTTTGGATTAATTATTTCTTGCTTCTGCTTTGGATTTGCTGAACTTGTTGGTTGACATGGTTCGGTTTCAATATCAATTGAAATTATTTTCTATCATGTTTTAGAACCCTACTAAATTTGAGGACAACTGTAGATACCCCTACTTCATATATATATACACTTATTTGTTCTAAGTATATATATATGAAGTTACTCTTCAAAAAGCTAGGTGCATGTGTTTTGTCAATTACATACTGCTGGTTTATTTGTTATGCGAACTATTGTGTTTTAGATGTTTTGGTCGAATGGAAACTTTAAACATCTTTGGGTTGCTGAATTCTTCTAAGTGTGGCAGGTTGGACTTAATCCCTATAGATTTGACAAAATATTTCTATTAGTCCACTCTGGATCAGATACTACAATAACCTATGTCATAATTAAGTATATGATTCTGCACTTACAATTGAAGATAGATACATTAATAGAAATGTATATGTCAGTACCTGAACCTTGATGGACTGTGGGGATTTAATACATCCAGATATTATGTTGGGTTGGGATTTGCCCTGAATTTTAAAGTTTTAACAAGTTTGCCCTGTGTATCTATTGTTTTCTTGCATGTAGGCAGTTTAGTTGAATGAATTTTTTAAATGTGGGCTTTCCCCTACTTACTTTTATTGCTATTTTAAGTTTACTTTGGTTTGTACCCGTAAACCAACTCACGTGAGGATTAGGAATTGATGTGGGGGTTGCATATTTTGAATTTTCCACATTTAACTTCTCATATTGACTGTTTCCTAAGACATCTATGTTATAACTGAGTAGCATTGATCAACTTGTATTGGATTTTTCCTTGATAACTACAGTTTATGAATCATAGCTTGACTAGTTTATTGCATCAAGATTGGCCTACTCAGCATAATCAACACACTCAGAAAATTATTTGCTTTCCTTGGTTCACCGAAGTACTACGTGAGACTCCCTGATATATTATATTATGGTCCTTAATTTTGGGGAGGTAGGGACTTATGCTTAATAGGTCAGAAAATTATTTGCTTTCCTTGGTTCACCGGAGTACTACGTGAGACTCCCTGATATATTATATTATGGTCCTTAATTTTGGGGAGGTAGGGACTTATGCTTAGCAGGTTTGGACATTTCCCACCTAGAATATTATCGGTTTGGCCACTCAGAATAAGTCCCTTTTTTGTTTTTATAGATTACTATAACATGTTTTTCTTAGTTATGCACAGACTATTCAGTAGGTTATGAGAATTATCCTCAAGATATATCTTCAGCTCTACTCCAACAGAATATGGCATTTGCTAACAAGCTGATGTTACAAGCTTCTCAATGAGAGGAATACACTAGTAATGTCTACTGTACATAGGTTAACATATGGTTTTTGTCACCCTTCCAATAAGCTTTTTGAAACTTATTCAAAAAGCACATGTTCCCAATTCCTTATGCTTCTTCAGTAATTGCTTGTAGACTCATAAGACCTCAAATGCATGTTACATTTGAGTAATACCACTTCTCTCTCTCTCTCTCTCGCCCTCTCTCTCTCGCTCTCTAGGAATGTGTGTACCCTGCACAGTTGTGTATATTTCACACAGGTTCTTTATAAAACACATCCTATTGGATTAATTATAATTTTTCTGATTATTGGATTTCTATTACCAATATTTGATCTTCTCTTTCACACTAGATTTTCTCACATCATGTTTAGATGGACAAGGCGTGGATGAATATTGAAGATAGATTTATGTCTAACGAGTATGCAATGGGGGTTAGCCATTTCATGAATATGGCTAAGGAGCATGCACAAGGGGGCATTGACATTAGGTGTTCGTGCCGTAGATGTCATAACATGCTCTTCCAACCAATAACCACAGTCGAGGAGCATTTATTTATTATAGGGATTGATCCTTCTTATAAGGATTGGATTTTTCACGGTGAGGAGGAAGTGTTGGATGTTAATTCCTCAGAAGAAGGTGATGGTGGCAATGGAAATGATGCCTATATTGATGATATGGATGAGCTGCTGGATGACATTCAGGTTGGAGCTTCTATGGATCAGTCCGGAGGTTCTCAAATACCTGGTATTGATGGTGTGACACCTGGTGGTTCTTCAGCAACCTTTTCAGAATTGTTAGAAGATGCACAGAGTCCACTTTATCCATCATGCTTGACGTTTTCAGAGCTTTCTTTTATCGTAAAGTTGCTTCATATAAAGACAGTTGGTGGTTGGAGTGTTAAATCCTTTAACATGGTCATCAAGCTCCTGAAATCTGCTTCTCCTGACTCATACAATGACGCATGCCGATTGGAACGTGGCCTTGAGTTTAATTACACAAAGATAGATGCTTGTTTGAATGATTGTGTTTTATTTTGAAAGGAACATTCTGATAAAGAGAAGTGCCCAAAATGCAACACTCCGAGATGGGTGTTAAGTAGTACTAAGCAAAAGAAAATTCCACACAAAGTGCTTAGACATTTCCCGTTGGTCCCAAGGCTGCAAAGACTATTTGTGTCAAATAAGACTGTCGAGGCAATGAGATGGCATGCTACTGAACGCGTCAACGATTCTAATGTGATGAGGCACCCTGCAAATTCGAAGCTATGGAAAGATTTTGACGTGCAGTACCCTCAGTTTGCTTCAGATCATCGTAATGTGAGAATTGGGTTAGCGAGTGATGGGTTTAATCCATTTAACAATATAGCTAAACCCTACAGTATATGACCAGTGATTCTTGTAGCATATAACTTGCCCCCTTGGTTATGCATGAAAGATCCATACCTCATGCTTTCGTTGATAATTCCTAGCCCAAAAGCACCAGGCAACGATATCAACGTGTATCTACGCCCTTTAATCGAAGAATTGAAGTTTCTATGGGAAGTGGGTGTCAATACATATGATGCATTTTCATTACAACCGTTTCGATTACATGCAGCATTACTCTGGACCATTAATGACTTCCCAACATGTGCTAATCTTTCTGGGTGGAGCACAAAGGAGAAGATGGCATGTCCTACGTGTAATGGTAGTACGGATTCATTGTGGTTGGTCCATGGGTGAAAACACTGTTACATGGGTCATCGGAGGTGGTTGTTGCCAGGGCACAGGTGGAGATCTAAAAAAGTTGAATTTAACGGTAGTACTGACCATCGGCAAGCACCTATACATTTGTCAAGAGAGGATATCTTGGAACAATTGAAAGAATTGCAAGATGTACAGTTTGGTCAGCTATCAAAAAAGAGGAAACGCACGGCCAATGAGTTGAATTGAACCAAAAGAAGTATTTTCTTTGAGTTGCCTTATTGGAAATCCTTGGAATTGAGGCATAACCTAGACGTCATGCATATTGAGAAGAACATATGCGATAACGTATTAGAAACCTTGATGGATATCAATGGAAAAAGCAAGGACACAGCCAATGCTCGTCGGGATTTGGCCAACCTAGGCATACGGAAAGAATTACACTTACACCAAAATGGCGAAACTTGTTCAATGAGACTGGCTTGTTATATGCTAAATAAAAAAGAGAAGAGATCTTTCTACGAGTGGTTAGCAAGTGTTAAGTTTCCTGATGTTTTTGCCGCGAACATCGCCCGATGTGTTAACATACGTGAATCAAAGATCTTAGGCATGAAAAGACATGATTCTCATATTTTCATGCAATGATTACTGCCAGTGGTGATTAGTGGCTACTTAACCAGTGATGTTAGGCAAGCTTTGACTGAGTTAAGTTCATTCTTCAAGAAATTGTGTGCACGAGCATTAAACATAGATGTTCTGCACCGCCTACAAACTGATATCTCTCTTATTCTTTGCAAGTTGGAAATGATATTCCCACCTGCATTCTTCGATATAATGGTGCATCTTACTATTCACTTGCCACAAGAGGCATTGTTGCGGGACCTGTGCAATATAGGTGGATGTATCCTTTTGAATGGTATCTAGGGAAATTCAAGCGTTATGTAAAAAATATGGCTTGACCTGAAGGCTCAATTGTCGAGGCCTATATTCATGTTGAGTGCCTTACAGTTTGTTCGATGTATCTCCATGACATTGAGACAACTTTTACTAGGGAAGAGCGAAATGTGGATGTCGGTCCAGACCATACACTGGGTAGTATGAGTGTATTTTTTTCAAAAGGTGAGACCAATGGGTTCGTCCTCCACTGATAGATTAGATGATCAGCTATTTGCAAAAGCTGAGTGGTATGTGCTTAACAATTGTCCTGAGATACAGCATTACCTAGAGTAAGTATAGCACGAGAACTTTAAACTTGATAATCTACCATATTTAAATTGTAATGCACATTGTAAACTGACTATATCCAATTTTTCGTTGTTCGTAGTCAGCACTATAACAAGATTAAAGAAGAGGACCCCAGCAATGTTGATCGTAGGCACCAAACCGAATTTGGGCAATGGTTCAAGAACCATGTAAGTTATGATGATGTGTTCCTTGAAAATAGATACATTTCCGCTCAATAAATATGGTGAATTTATTGCCCTCTAATGGTAGCCATATTAACAATTAGCTCTATGGTTGTTAATAGATTCGAGAATTGCGTATCTTGAATCCAGATGAAGTTACAGATGAACTTTATGCTCATGCTTGCAGACCAGATCCTTGGGTGGGATCATATAGTGGATGCATCATGAATGGAATTCGATTTCACACAAAAGACCGTGAACAACATCGAAGTAGCCAAAATAGTGGGGTGGTTGTTGCTGGGGTACATCAGTCGATGCCGGTTGATTTCTATGGTGTGTTGAAAGAGATCCTTGAATTACGCTACATGAGGTGGCATGTAGTGTACTTGTTTAAATGTGACTAGTGGGACGTTGGTGATCATAGACGCAGCATACGTGTAGGAGACCATCTTACAAGTGTGAATACATCAAGAAAGTGGTATCAGGATGAGCCTTTCGCCCTTGCATCTCAATGCTCACAAGTATTTTACTTAAAAGATGAGAGTATGGTGGGGAATTGGCAAGTGGTACAAAAGATAACCAATAGGAATGTCTATGACATTCCACCCATCCCAACTGCATTGGATGATGGTGAGGACTCCTCTGAAGGTGAGACATTTCAAGAGGAAGAAGCTAGTACTGAAGATGGTCCCATCAATGAAAGTGATAGTGGCTTGGGAAACACATTGCATCAGGAGGATGAAGAACTAATTGTGGTTAATGAGGTAACTACGCTACCACGTTCTACTCCTGACGATGCCGACCAAACTTTTATTGAAGTTGATGTGGATGGTGACGACCATGGCGATGATCCCAATACTGACCATTATGAGTCTGAGAATGAGGACGACTCCCAATCAAATTCTAAAATAGAATCTGAATAATG
Source organism: Carya cathayensis (assembly GCA_011037825.1). Lineage (NCBI taxonomy): Eukaryota > Viridiplantae > Streptophyta > Magnoliopsida > Fagales > Juglandaceae > Carya > Carya cathayensis. The sequence goes on from QGSO01000186.1 coordinate 1,840,767, forward strand.
TTATTTCTAATTGCATGTACTTGGCATTTTTTTTGATATTTTTACTACTGTACGATGTACTTTTACTATCAAACTCGAAACCTTATAGTAATTTGTACTCTTCATGTAGGTTTTTACTCGTTATGCTGCCTGTAGTGGTAGAACTTGTATTTATGCTTAAGGTGTTAAGTAGGTTCTTTTATTTGTACTCTTCAGTACATTGTTACTGCATGCTTTGGGTTTTGATACATGTTTTAAACCATGTATAAATAGGTTTTAATTAATATTTGAAACCCATCCTGATTGAAGAATAAAACCATGGCTACCTTTTAAAATTCTTTGGGTAACAACTTTCTATTTATCTTGTACTTCGAAATGAATATGCTCTGTTGTTGCTGCTGTACAGTAATGGAAAAATTCTGTTAATGTGAATATTTACATAGGGTTTCATTTCCATTTGGCACATATATACAGAAGTTAAAATTTAGGCATATATTGTGCTCTGCCTCTCTTCTGTCCCCTGTTCTTCCAATACTCTCTCACAACGTTTGTTTCAATTAATATATATCAATGATCATGTATGGGTGATGTACTCTTGTTTCCAATGAATATTCTGATACATGAGGCGCCTTTTTTGTTACTTCAGATTGATTGACTTAGTCTTCTTATCTGGCTATTCTTTTGAATGATTAAATATATTGCTTGGTATTTTACCTCTGATGTTGTTAGTTTGCAATATTTGGGTATTAGTTTACATACAAGGTTGTATCGGCCTGTATCTATCACTTGTATTAGTACAAGTGAAGTTGAATTCATGGTGGGGAATTTGTTTGGAAGCAAGCTTGTATTTAATGACTATCCACATCACTTGCAAAAAAATAATATCGACGATCATTTGCTATGTTCTAAGCTATGATACATTCAATACCAATACCTTTCTGTTGGAGTTCTTGGATAACGTCAGAAATGTTTAATTTTATACAGAAGTTGTATGGTGAAAAATATCCAGAAATGTTTAATTTTATACAGAAGTTGAGAGGGAGAGTACTGGATGACATGTAATTGTTGGTTGGAAAAACTTTTACTTAAATACCTCACGTTTGCTTATGCCAAATAACAATTGAGTTATGACTCTTAAGTTTGTAGTAGGTTTACTATGAAGCTTGGATGAATCTATGGCTTGTTTTAAATTTGTATGAATTTAAAATGCATCATGGCTACCTGTCATGGAGGAGTGATTGGTAGCCATGCAAGACCTAATTTACTCTCATATGTATTAAAATTTCCTGATAGTAGATGGTATTATAGCTTCATTTGTGGGGCGGTGGTGCTCTTCCATAGTGTCGACAAAAGGCTGGTATTTGCATCATTCAAAGCCAAAGTGATATATTGCATGTTATACATTGTTCTAGTTGTTATGGATTTAACTATTTTACATTTAAATTGGAAATCCTTGCACATAAATGCAGATCTTAAGTTTTTCTATTTAAAAATGCATTGTGTTTATCTATCAACCCTGAATTTCTTGAAGCAATTATGTGCATAGAGACTATGGTAATTGGTTATGCAGGATGTTAAGTAGCGAAAATGACATATATTGCATATCTGAGTTTTCTAGTAATTGACTCATGGCAATGGATACAGTGGGAATGATTGTGAGAATTGGGAGAGAATTTATTGGCAAAATCTGAACTGTTGCTGATCTTTCTGGTTAAGGAATTACATACAGGAAATTCATTCAAGTTACCAGTAATGGGATTTTGTTCTGATATTTGAGACAATGTAAACTATGCAAAGTAGAACTATCTGTTGGAGGAGTCTAAAATTAAAGTGTCAGGAGAAATTGGAAATTCTAAAAGAACTGACTAAAACAACAATTAGAAGAATGGCTAATTGGTTACTAAAGATTCATGTGGTTATTAGACTAAAGGAAATATAAGTTGGGAAAATCAAACCCACGAGGCATTTCACACGGCTAATGACTAAGATATGGGCCCCAATTGTTGAAAGCATAGGTCACGGGCTCACGTGCAAGAAGTTCTATACATGATGGGAATAAAATTAAATAAATGTTATAGAGCCATGGATTGTAGGCAACTCATTGCGCGGCAAGTTTCCTGCAATACGTGGGAAAGTTAAATATTTGGGCACCTTTTCCAAGGAGTGAAGTCAGAAAGTGGTTGAGTTTGGTATACTTCCTGGTTAACATCCTGAGTTAAAAAGCTTTCTATAAATCATGGTTACGTCCTTGGGTGGAGAAGAGATATATAAGCTGCCCTCTAATGCCCATTACCAATGAAGGAAGCTGAGGGTTAAATGAAAATTGTTAGACGCCAATTTCTATCCTTTGGGAAACTCAACACGTACATAGCAGCAACATCCGACTTGCTATTCAGTTAAATCAAAGCCTTCACACTGCGAACAAACCTGTGTGAGTCCTCCTTACCTTTTACTCTTTACATGCAAACTGGTCAAATGTTCTTTCTATAAACTGACTACATCTACTTCTTAAGCTTTGAAAGTTACAAATAAAAAATAAAGAACATAGGTTGTTTTTGTGCCTAAATATGGTAGGGTTTTATCAAGAAATTTGTTGTCAATGGTGCGATAACAAGAATTTGTACACTTAGGCATTTGTTATTTCCCTGACCATTACAAGTATATGGAGTATTTCTGTTAGGTTCATTCCCTTGCTTTCATTTCAACTTCAGTTCTGTGTGCAGGCTGTAATAATAATCAAGTTTGGACTTATGTATCATCTTTTTGCCAAATATGCTGCTTAGGTCAAAGGATATCAACAGGATATTATAACTTGTTCCATTTCCTGAGAATATGTATTTGTAAAAGACTAAGTTTGCATTATCTAGAAATGTGCAAATATCTGATGGTGTGACACCCATGGTTATCTGGTCCCTATGACCATCAATATTTCAAAAATATGGTTGTTTTTGAAATACATGGCATTTCAAGGCATTTGCTGAGAATTGAGTATGTTTTAATGAGGCCTATGCAAAGGAATGTTGGAAATCTGTGCCATGGATGAAGTTATATTTCAACTATAGTTTGAAGATATTCACAAGAACCTACAAATGTTGATGGTCACGAAATATTCCACTGCAATGATAGTTACATCATAAAGTATGTATGTGATGATATGGAAAGACTACAGGGCACTGGGATTTTCTGTTTTTCACAGTGTATGTGTTCCCTACAACCATCAACAGTGTGCATATCCATAATAAGAGATCTTCATGTATATGCTTATCAACTTGTATATATATCTGTTATTTTCTATAGCATAACTTTAGTCCTGTCTCTTGGTGTATGGTATATCAGATATATGGTTCATAGAAGGTATGGAAAGATCCAATCTGGGTTTCATCGTAGATATGCATGAAAAGCTGATATTTTGTTAAATGTTATATGATGTAGCTACAATGAGAGGAACAAAGAATGCATGTGGTGGACGTGGTGGCAATCGCACATCAGTACATGGTAGAGGCCAAGGGGACGAGTCTGTTTCTAAGGGACGCATTCTAAGGGATGAGTTTGTTTCATTTTCAGATGCATCCACTCAAGGCCCAAGTGTCGCACCAGAGGAGGACACAATTCCTGTGAATGAGGCTGAAATTGCTAACACGCTAGTTGAAGGTATATAATGTGATTAATAAAACTGTTTCAAAATTGTAACAACTGTCTATAAAATTGACATCAGTACATTGTCAATTTGCAAGTGGTAATAAGAAGAGAATAACATTTCCTGGTTTCATTGTGCAAGCTCCTCCCACTCGGAAGCGTGGAAGGGGACCAGCAAGGTGCACCGAATTTGATCGCATTCAGAAGTTGGGGAAAGTAGCGATGGAGATTAAGGATGGGCAAAGAGGAGTATCATGTGAAAATGCGACGATATTTTCAACACGCGTGACACGGATTGTGAAATTGTATGCCGACATGCGTCATGCAAGCTGGACCCGTGTTGATAAACTGAACAAGGAAGAGCTAACAGATCGTGTCAGGGTACTCATTATGGCATATGATGGAAGCAAATTTTGACTGAGATTTTAATTATTTTGTTTTCAGTGACACTAACTATCCTTTAACATGTAGGCTGATTTTGAATTGGATTGGTCTAAAAGCAACCATCGAAAGACAGTGACCATGGCACTTGCTTAGAAATATAATGATTTTCACTACCTATTACACAGCAAATACCTTGAGTATGAAACACATGAGGCAACCCTTTCTTGAGGGACAAAGATGGTGGACAAAGCTGTGTGGGAAGCTTTATGTGAGAGATGGGGGAGTGAGGAATTTAAGGTAAGAACTTGTGTACTCTCAATCTTTACAGTTTATTAGCAGCTTGTATTTAATTCTTGTACCTGGATGCTGGATTAATTACATGGTGTCAATGATAGAACCTATCAAGGCAGAACAAAAGTAATAAGAAAAATCAAAGGATAACTCACACGGGTGGCAGGAAGTCATTTGTTAGGCTAATGGAGGAAAAGGTGAAGTTATACAAGCATCTTAATTATATTTTTGTTATTCTTTGGGTTTCCAATGAATATTTTACTTATTAAACTGATGTTAAATAAATGAAGCAGGAACAAGCTCCAAATCATGTTGCTTTCTATAAAGAGGTGCATTGGTCTACAAAGAAGGGTAGATTTATTACTAAAGCTGATGAGCACAACTACGTGAGTTATAATGGCTATCGATACTAGACTTATATAGATATTTTTCAGGATAGTAATTGCTTAGTTCTCAAACACTGATTTCTGATTTGTGTCTAATGTAGAATATGATGCTTGAGCGGATGAATGAGATGGAACCAGAAGATAAAAATGATGAGAATGCCAATGTAGTGTTTAAGGAGGTGTTGGGGTCCCGATCGGGCTATGCTAGAGGTTTAGGACACTTAGTTATACCTGAACCATCTCAATCCTTACTATCCAATAGGGAGTTTGAACGTCTTAGGGAGGAGAATGAGAAGAACAAGGCTGAGGCTGAAAAGAACAAGGCTGAGGCAGAGTTGTTCAAGAAGAAATTTGAGACATTTATGATTGATTTGCAAAAGATGAATGCATGTTTTTTAGAGTGTGACAGGCTTAATGAACGTGTTACAGAATTAGAGTCCCAAAGGGAGTCTCAACGGGAGACTCCAAGAGATGCGTAGGCATCCTCCCCTTCAAATCACTAAACTGAATTTTTTATGGTATTTTGAACCTTTGCTGGAGTAGGATAGAAAATGCATGAAGCATCCTTTTGTTGAGCATCCTTTTGAATGATATTTTGTGAAAATGCTTGGTTTTGGAGTGGTAATGAAGATGCTAGGACGCATATACCAGTAGTGATGGATGTTTACTTTTGTTTATTTTCCCTAAAAAGAAGTGTCAAAGATGCTAGCCCAAGGCCTTTAGAGCAGGGTACAAGTATGTGTTATACCATTTTATTTCTTGCTGGTTATTACTTAATGCATTAGGTGGCCAATGAATGTGGTAAGCACTAGTGTGTTACTTACATGGTCTATTGAAGATTATAAATGTTAGAAATACATCCAGATGCTTATATAGAGATGATATGGTAGTTAGAAATACTATTGGAGTAGTTGGAATACTGATAGTAGAATAACAGGTCAGCAATCATAGAATGATGGGGATTTATCTGCTGTTAGATAAAGAGACATGCTTGACTATGTAACTATGTGGTGTCAGGTTAAGACATATTTAGAATATGTGTTTCAAACCTAGAATATTGTAGTTAATATTCTAACATTGATAGTCTAGGTGAAGTCATGCCAAATATGTGAATTATTGTATAAGAGGTTACAAGAATATTGCATTAAGTTGGTACACATCTACATAACCTATGTACCCCAAATTCTGAATCCAGAATATGCAATACTCAATCTGTTTATATCCATTGTGCTAGATAAGATACTTTCACAAAAAATAGGCTACTATCACACTAATCTAGGCAAGACTGTAAGAGCAGTCTAATTGCCACCCAAGCACTGAAGGGTTGAGTATCTTGGGATGTCCTCGGGTAATAGGAAGCATTAATGGTTGTAGATAATGTGATATCTTGCTTATATTATAGAGTCTGAAAAATTGCATTTGACCATAACATTTAACAATGACATCTGAAGAACTTTATCTATGTGACATTTGCAGTTCTACTATGTTCAAACACAAGCTCCCAAGGGTGAAAATAAAGCTCCATGCATGCAGCATAAGAAGAATGCTTCAGCAAAGATTGGGAATGAAGCACATGGTCCTAGTATGGTTTGCACAAGTGTGGTTGGATAAAATACATGTATTATATTTTGTGTATCTATGGCATTTGCCGATATTCAGATGTTTTGTAAATATATGCATGCTGGTAACATGCTAAATCCCAATAGACCATATGTTAATATGGTATTTTCAATATGTAAGTAGGTTGATATATATTGACTGCGTAGATGGGAGCAATAGTTTTGGGCATTCACGTTCAGGTATTATGTTCATGTTTGGGCAAGTTACCGAATACCTATTAATGCAAACTGTTAACCAAAAGGGTGTGTGAATCTCAAGCCAAAACATTTGCACTGCAAACTGAGTACCTCTGAAATATTAATGTATTATTGAATTGATGTCTAGCTAATTTCTCAACAATATAAGAAATCACAACAATAGAATTCAAATTTCATTAATTCGATCAACATTAATCTTACAACAAATTAGAATGTTGCAAAAATAAATAATAATAATAATAATAATAATAATAATACCTTTACTCCTATTATTATTCGTCTCCAGAAAACGATAAATAGAAATGGGAGGAACCCTGATTTGGGACAATATAAGCTTGCCAGAATTGCATTTGTTTGGGACAAGCGGATTCCCTTAGGTATTTACCAAAAGCTGTGAAGAACAATTTATGTCCAAATTGCGTTTTTCTGGCAAACTGCTACTATTTCAAAAATAGTTGCTTTCATTACTAAGTATGAGCTTTTCTTACCAGCACATATATAGGTATATCATATTTCCGAAGATTTATTTTGTCCCAAATGGTCTTCTCTTGTGATAAACATAACACGGGAAATATACATTTCCAGTAACTTTGTAATGCAGGAATTACTATTCCGAGAAGACAAAATTACCAGAAAAACTTATCTGGGATGACCTACATGTCGTAGGAAATTTCTATTTTCGGCTGGTTATACTCCTTGGAAATACTATTTTCCAATGTACTAACATATCAGAATATAATATTTCTGGTGTTAAATTGCTGGGAGAAACCCAATTTTCTAACGATTCGGTGATGCCAGAAATAGTCATAATTTCAGACATTACAAAGTCTCACTAGAACTAATAGCATCTTGGGCCAGTTATTTCTGGTGACTTTGCTGGGAGCTGAATATGCCAAAATAAGAGATTTCTGGCACGAAATGGGAGTAATTTGGACAATGTTTCTCCCAGGAAAAGGCCATATCTGTTGTAGTAACATGAAACCATATCAGTTTGTGTGTTTTACTTGTATGTAATCCCTTTATGACTAAAATATTTTTTTAACACATTTAAATATATATTTTTTTTTAAATTACAATATTATTAAAAAATTCTTACTTAATCATTAAATTTAAAAAAAAATCACAACATAACAACTGGCTGAAAACACCAGTGGTAATAATAGTATTTTGGTTTTAAAAAAAAAATAGAGATATAGACTAAAACAGAATATATCAAAGGCTAAGACAAGAGAGCTAAAGTAGGTTGTACTTGAGGTTTAAAGGGGAGATAGGGAGGGACAAAAGAGGAGATAGTATCTCTCTCTAGAGACTAGAAAGAAAGAGAGACAGATGAGAGGATTATTTATCTTGATTAGTTTATTTAATTTGCTCACCTAGCTAAGGCTTATAATATAATTTTTAAGAGAGGATTAGATAGTGAGTTGAAATTATAATTAAATTATTTATTATATTTTATTTAAAAATTTATAAAAATTATAATAATTAAATAAAATAAGTTGAAATAATTTTGATAGGCAAAAAACGCTTAACTCAATCATTAGATAGAGCTATGTATAAGTTCCGCTTAGTAAAAATAATTATTTTGTTTAAATGATAAAAAAAATTCTAAAATAATAACTATTTATCGTCTACAACGAAACCTACATAAATTTGATAGCTCCAGGCTATTTATTATATTATCAGAAAATTCACTTCCCCGTAACCAATAACCATCCACCTTGCTTTTCGCTTTTTCCCAATTGGCTTGTCTCTTATCATGACACGCATCGACCAGTGGTACAGGCTGCATGACGTAAGGAATTCTTTTTTGCCCTTTCTAATAAAGAACTCACGTACTGTGTAATGGTTTTCCGACACGGCTCACTCTTAAAAAAATGGGTCGTGATTGTAACATTTTCTAGCCCACTCGAGGCCTAGAAAATAGTTTCTAGCTGTGAGAAAACACCCATATAGCTATCTATTTGCTCTCAATCTCGACGATCGATCTTTTAGCCAAATTAAACTTTCGTGCATGCATGTTTGCGCTCAATCTCGACGATCGATCTTTTAGCCAAATTAACCTTCATGCATGCCATGCATGCACGTGCACTAGTATATACCGCTGCACATACTTTCGACCTTTATCTTTTCTTGCACAATGCTTCTTTTTACACCAAAATGTCTAAGAAAAAGCATATTTGTTCTTTACAAGACCACTTCTTTTATGGATATCTCTTATATATTCTGATCATACATATATAATTAAGTTCATTTAATTGGATGGGGAAAGGCAAAATAGTATTGACCAGCTGTATGTGGAATGAAGATATATATTCTTTTCATTCTTTATTTTGTGACCCTGCTCAGAGAGAGAGAGAGAGAGAGGGGTATGAGCATGGGTTTTAATCAAAGGATCACCTTTAGTAAGGTAAGGATAGCTTTGCTTTTCCAGTTATGTCTTTTACCAGTGAGGGATCACATGCATGACCGGGGTGATGCCACTCGTGAATGGCTAGCAAAGGGGTGAGCCTCAGTGCAAGTTGTTTCAGTTGCAGATTAATAAAGGCCATGCAGGTCCACTTATTAACAGTACCCTTTGCACCGATTCAGAGCTATAAATTAGAACAGGTTATATATAGAAATAATATCAATATATAAAGAAGGAAAAATCAAACTTTTTCCCCTTCATTTCATACAAATTAGTACAATCAATTGCAATTTACTGATTTGGTTACACAAAACTAAATTATCTATACTCATATTATTTCAAATAATCATTATAATTTTTTTAAATTTTCATACAAAATATAATAAATAATTTAACTTTTTAAATTTTAAAATAAAATTAATATTAAAAAATTATATTATAATAATATTTTATTTAAATTTCAATAAAACATTTTATTTTATCTCATTTACCTCTCTAACCAAACCAACCATATATAATTATTTTATGAAAAATCCTAATAAATGAAGAACTGTGCAGTACGTACGAAAGTTTCAATTTTTGTAGTTGAATGGCCGCACAGTACTTGCGAACATGAATTACGTACGCTAAAGAAAATTATATAGTCACTGCGATCAGCTACCCTTTGGAGCTACTGCTATATATATATATATTTTTTTTTTTTTTTTTGGATTAAAAAAATATTTTTTAATAATATTATAAATTCTTTTAAAAAAATATTTAAAATTATTTAAAAAGTTGAAAAAAACTCACTATACTAAAAAGGTAACTCCCAACGGCTAAGAGTATTAATTTGGACCGGATTTTTTTCCGGTCCGGTCTGGAAATTTAGAATTCGGGTGAATTCGGGTGGTTTAGAAAAATTCAGATCTAGTTTTTTAATTCGGTTATCCGTAACCAGATTATACACCCGGTTTTTTTTTTAAAAAAATGCTATATATATTTTTTTAAAGTTATAAAGTTTTTTTAAAAATAAAATATTATAAAACCCGAATTGAATCGGGTTATAATCCGGATCCGGCTTTTATCCTAAAATAGAAGCAAACAATCTGGTTAAAATTCGGATATCCGGATTGAATCCAGTTATCCACTCGGATTGAGTCCTAATTCAATCAGGACGGATAACCGTCCGGGTTTGAAAATTCGGATCCGAATCCGGTTTTGACAGATATCCGGATCCGAATCCGGAAGCACACCCCTACCAGCGGCGGGTATGTGGGAGTGGTGGATGTAGCACAGTCCTTAATTACACTAATTACCAGACCCATAAGTAAATAGTTTCATCTCTTTAATTCTGACTCTGTCTCATTGATAAAGAATATATATATATATATATATATATAAATTCTATATATATGCAATATGCACAGAACTTTCTGTTTACGTCGTTTTCCTTCCTTTCCTTTTGCTTTTTATCTTTTTCTGTCTTTTTCGCTGTGTGCTTTATATCTTGCTAGAAGAACATCTGTTTTACAGTTTATGCTTGTGCTTTCGGCGTTTAATTAATTGTGTCTGCAGTCAGCGTCGACGCCACTGAAGATTAGGAGAAATATGCATGCATCAATTTACCTTAATTAATTGCTAGCTGCATGAGGTTGATCTGTTCATGAGTATCGATAATTTTCCAAGCTCCCTTACAACAGAGATCATCATGAGGCTGACTAGCTAGGGGTACTACTGCTTACCATGTCTTTCTCAAATTAAAGACATTTTCGAATTCAAAAAAGAAAATAAATTTTTTTTTTTTTTATTTCTCATTTTCTATCTCTTAAAAAAGTAGTATTAGCTGTTTTTCATAAAGATAAAAGAAACTTTCTTTTGAACAAAGAACTAAAACAAAGAAATATTCATGCATGCTTTATCTTCTCTTAATTATGTCTTTTCATTTCCGTATATAGTTCAAAAGAAACGATGTTTTTGCTTTCTAAATTTAATACATCAATTAGTATTTGTCTCTGCACATATATATACTTTTCCAAGTATGGTAGGGGCGGCCGAAAGAACCTATATATTATCACAGTAACTTAAAGGAAAAGCTGGAAAGATATTTAACAGGTAATTACAGCTAATTGCTTACATGACGACCATGCTAGTTAGCTAGTGCAAGTATATTCTTTTTTATTAAGCAAGTGTCTGTGTGTGTGTGTGTATATAACAGTTACAAGATATAAGAGTCCGGCATTAAAGGTCTTAATAATAATTTCAAACCAGCTAATACAACAAGAGAAAAAAAAAAAAAAAAAAAGAAGTCAATATTTTGGCCCCTATCTATTTCCATTAAGAGTGAGCTGACTGACGGTTCTGATGCAGTCCAAAATTTGGATTGAGATACTACAATCAAAATCTACAGTAGATTGTTTTGTGCTGTATTTTATTGATCTAGATCGGCTGAAGTAGACTTCCATTTCTTTTTTCTCACAAACTAGGAGAAGCTGGAAACACAGGAAAATTGCAAGCAACAAATGGTTTAGATCGCTGAAAAATCATGACCGTCAATGGATGTGTAGGCAGATGGGAGATGCGTGAGCCATACGTGACATTCATTTTAACGATCTTCTTCTACTGGCGGAAGGATTAGCGGCTAGAGAGTCTTGTGGTATAGTGCATGTTAAACGTATGCGGTTGAAAAGCAATAGCTTGACTCATCTCTATGTTATACTCAAAAGACAAGAAAAAGAACCGAAAAGGAACCGTTGGACAGTTTCAGAAAGGGCCAGAAAGGAGAAGGGTGGGAGGAGCCAAAGCTCCACACCCTTGGATGGAGATTGGTGGATTTTTATGAGTTGGGTGAGAGGTTTTGGGAGGAGATCATGGGTGGATCGCAATTCGCAAGTGTATCGATGTTACCTATTTATTTTTGAACATTTTACCAGGAAACAATGAGAGGAGAATGAACAATTAATCTATGCCATGATAAATGTTTTCTGACTGACCGTACGTCATTTTTCTTACAGTGTATTGTCAGCTCAAACTCCTATTAAATAATAAAAGCAAGGTAGTAATATTATAGAATTATTATTAAGTTCCAAATCTAGTTAGTGCTGACCGAAAATAGCTAAAATATTATTAAGAGTATAATAGCTTGATAGCACATGACTTGATTCTCCAAATGAAAAATTTGAGTTCCAAAACTCCTCACCCCTGTATCAAAAAAGGGTCATGCTAGGCTGCCGTCCAGTAATGAAAGCTGGGCGTGTCGGCTGGCACAATTCGAAATTTTTTTTATTCTTTTTCTTTTCTTATTTTTTTAATATATTTAATTATTTTTAGAAAATAAAAAATATACCAATACACTAAAAACTATTTCATTAATCATTAAGTAAAAAAATTTTATAAGTAAATAAATTGATGAGCGGCACACTTGGGGCAGCACACTTCATTTCCCATCAAGAAAAGAAAAGAAAATAGCCAAAACATGAAGTGGAAAGCCTGATCTCTTGTCATTAGGGTTAAACAATGTTTTTCCTTAATTACCTTGAATTTTGGGATACCCTGCTTTGCTAATATAGTACTTGATCATCTCCTTGGCCAGTAAATTAACATTAATTAATTACCAATTAGTGGGATTTCCCTTTGCTTTAGCATGAAGCAAGTGGTCGGGGCATTATGGTCAGACAAGAATTGCAAGTTGGAGTATTGGGTTGGAAGATGACGAAGACATTTTCAAGTTGAAGAAGATTGGAAACCTTTTTAAGTCACTTAAAACCTCTTAAGAGGTAAGCGCCAAAGGCCCAAAGCTAGCCAACTTTGACAAGCTAGGCAAGCTGAAGCCTAAAACCGTACGTTAAACCCTCCAAAACAGAGTACTTCAAACAAGAAAAGAAAGGAATTCAAAGCAGCATATATACCTCTCTCTCTAGATCCCCAAGGCTTCTCTTTCTCACCTTAATATTCTTCGATCTCTCTCTCTGATCTCTCACGCACACACGCTCACATAATGACAAATTTTAGGAGTAGAATGGCCGTGAGCCATTTTTTTATCATATTTTCTCTGATATACTTCTCAGGTACAATAGTTTTTTTTTTGTCTTTTTTTTGTTGGTTGAGTTTTTTCCGGTGTATATGTATTTCCTAGTACTGAATTGACCATTGTTGTTCTCATTGCTTTTGTTTATACAGGCTTTGGATTTCTTCGAGGGATCACAGCACTTGGAATCAACTATGGTCAAGTGGGAGATAATTTGTTATCACCCCAGAAAGTCCTCCATCTTTTAAGCTCCCTTAAGCTAACAAAAGCTAGAATCTACGACACCAATCCTCAAATATTGACGGCATTTGCCAACTCCAACATAGAACTCATTGTCACAGTCGAAAACGAAATGCTAGCTCAGTTGATCTACCCACAACAAGCCCTTCAGTGGGTAAGCACCCATATCAAGCCTTACTTTCCTGCTACAAGAATCACCGGAATAGCAGTCGGAAACGAGATATTCACCGGCGACGACTCGACTCTAATGGCCTATCTTGTTCCAGCCATGGTCAGCATTCATGGTGCTCTAGTTCAATTAGGTCTAGACTCATACATTCAAGTCTCGACACCCAGTTCTCTTGCTGTTCTTGCCGAGTCATATCCACCTTCGGCGGGAAGTTTCAAAAGCGAAGTCTACGCCACAATGTCTCAAGTACTAAAGTTCTTGGCAAGCACCAAATCACCCTTTTGGATCAATGCCTATCCATATTTTGCATATAAGGATGACCCAGAAAGGATTTCTCTGGACTACGTTCTTTTCAATCCTAATTCAGGAATGGTCGATCCTTATACTAAGCTGCACTATGACAACATGCTCTATGCTCAGGTAGATGCAGTCATTTTTGCTATGGCTAGGATGGGTTATGACGGAATAGAGGTTAGAGTATCTGAAACTGGTTGGCCTTCGAAAGGGGACCTCAATGAAGTTGGTGCCACGATAGAGAATGCTGCCGTTTACAACAGGAACTTGCTGAGAAGGCAACTGAAGAATGAAGGGACACCTTTGAGGCCTAACATGAGGGTTGAAGTTTATCTTTTTGCTTTGTTTAATGAGGATTTGAAGCCAGGACCAACTTCAGAAAGGAATTATGGCCTGTATCATCCAGATGGAACCATGTGTTACAATGTAGGACTCTCTACCTTATCAAGCACTTCCTCAACTTCAACAACTTCCATTTTTCTTACTTCCTCTGCCACAAAGGTAAAGCCATGATGTAATATTTCTTCTCAGTCAAATATATTTAATTTTATTGGCTTAAAAAAGAATATATTATGAGTAATATACCAGAAATTTTATATGTATATAACAATAGGAAAAGAACTGTATATCATCAATGTAATGACCATCATAAGCATTTGAATTAACTTACATCGATGAATAGAGATCTAATTCTTTTCTTTTTTGATCCCCTCTTTAAATGGAATTTACTTTGAAACAGGCTGCAAAAATGGAAAACCAAAGCTTGGCGTACTCGATGATTTTGTATTTATTGACCTTCCAAGTTTTGATGAGAAGACAAACTTAAGCAAATGGATCAAGTTGATCATGATGTAAATACCCCTTTTTATTTTTTGGTAAGAAAAAATTGGGGCTTTCGCTTAGCTAGGGTCTTTTTGCATTACCTCTAGTACTTGCAAAATAGAAACCCTCTAAAGAATCTCAGCTATGACCTTAATTAAAGACCAGCTTTAGTATTATTCATAATAGTAAAGGTAATCAACTAGTATCAAGCAACTTTCCAAAATTGAAGTGTATTGACGGCCGGTATTTACGGACTTCAATTTATAATCAATATCAACCTCACAATCAGCCGTCACTTCCTTTAGGACTAACAAAGATCAAGTGATCATGATCTTATGTCATGTGGTGGATATGAGAGTGGGATAAACCGGCCATCCTATCTTAATTTGTTGTCATATATAGTGGAATATGTATACGATCTAGAATTTTATTCTTCAACTTTTGTCATTTTATTAAGATATTTGCGCATGTACAAAGACACTAGCAAATTGAGAAAAATCTTTATCATATTGGTTACAAGGGATTCACCTCTCGATCTTCTTTGTCATCATGTATATATGAATATTTCTTAAGTTTTGCTTAATTTTCCGATCTTCTCTCTCTTTCGAATGGGAAATTGAAGCTTTCTTGGGTTGTTTTTATTATCCGCAAGCGGACGATGCAGCCAGGAGCCGGATGGCACAGCTAATTTATTCCCCTGGCCGAAATAACCGTCAGCACCAGTCATTGCCAACCTTTTTGTAAAGGAGCTTTAATTATTAGCTTTTCTTTTCTGTATATTTGACATATGCATGTGAGTGTCTATATATATATATATATAATATAAAAGATCAGACACTGTACTAAGCTGTGGACCGATCATGAGAATTGGTCTACACGTTTGATATCATGCAACGTGGGATGCACATCCTGCGGCCCAAGAATTATACGGGAGCACCCCACTCAAGAAATTAATTAAAGAATCAACTTTGATTTGAGGGAAATCAGGGTGGAATTATCAATCGTACGCTTCCTAATTGCTCTGAACCATCTAGTACTGGAAATTAAACAACGAACGTACGCCAAATGCTTGTGACTAAGGATGATTAGATATAAAATAAAGTGTCACTCCCACTTTTATGAGTTCATGGGCAACGAATTAAGACAGACCAGCATGCATGACTTTTGTAATTAGCTTCATGACCTTGACATTATATATAATTATATATATATATATATATATCGTATGTCTCTTAATTTGTTTGTGCTAGCTAGAGTCATGAGTTATGTTAACTAGGTTTCAAATTTTTTTTTTTTTTTTTTTTTTTTTTTTTATTTTGGATTTGGGGAAGGACCGAATCCAGACCTCACTTTGGGAGGTGGGGGCTTCATGCCATCAGGCCGTTGGCCTTTGGCAACTAGGTTTCATTTTTGTTTATGTACCTAGACCTGAAATTCATTTGTCAAAACATGTGTATTTGGGTTGTAAAGAATTAGTTTAGCATTAAGGGTTAAGTTAGTGATGAAATTGGGCACAAGAAAATTACAAAAAATAAAGTTTGTTTATGCAGTCCAAAAATCAATTAGTCGATCGGATTCAAACTATCATAGATATATTGATCCAAATTAACATTGGATGATGATAATTTTGGCTGTGTTAATGGAAATCTGATTCAAAATGCTACAACTTTGTGTTTCATGAAGATTTTCTGTAAGAAAAATTCTAAAAGTAAGCCCCACACTTTTTCACACCATTTAAATATGTCATTTTACTTTTTTACCCTCTTTTATTCTACATTTAAAAATTTTGGTGTGTTAAGTGTGAGACTGCTGTGTAGTTTGTAATCAGTACTTATGTTAGGAAAGTTTTTATTGTGTTTACAGATTTGCAAAGAAATCATTGGAGTTTCAAGAGAGAAAGTCCTACAGACGAACTGCACATATTATGGAGCTACTGCAGCAGCAAGTAAGGCAAGTTTTTAAAAGGAAAAATTATACTCATCAGATCTCTACACCACACATCATACATGATTTTTTTATTTTATTTTTATCTTTTCCGTTACCAAATGAATAGAAATCATTCTACTAATCATCCCTACACTACAAACCATACATAATTTTTTTTTATTCTTACTAAACTAAAGGGATTCTATATGCAAAATCGCAAATTGATATAAAAAGTTAAAAAAAAAAACAAAAATACAAATTAAACCTCTGCATATATATAGGATTTAACTTGGAGTCATATATAATTTTCAAGTTAGCTTCATATATAGGGATAAAATTGTAAAGATAATTTTAATTAGGAAAATTAAAATCTAAAAACATAAGTCGCTTTTACTAAAATAAGAGCTAGATCACATTTGGAGCTCCTCTTTTTTTTTTTTTTTTTTTTTTTTTTAAAAAGCCAGTAGCCACATAGTCAATAGTAACCCTATCCTAAGTTTATTAAAAAGTCCTAACTCATGACGAAAGAAAACCGTAGTTATAAGCAAGGTATATGGGACAAGTAAGACCATTCAAAGCATATTGATCATGAAAAGACACTTTCGAACGTACGTGACAACTCTTTATTTGGCTTGCGTTCAAATGATGCTTTGAATGATGCATGCAGTGACAAATCTAGGAGAGGTCAATTATATATAAGGGTGCTAGAAATTTTAGAAATATTTAAAAAATAAATAAATAAATAACTGTAAACAGAAATTCAAAGGGTTAGAATTAATTTTTTCCTATTTTCTTAAAAAATGAATTCAATTTAAGTTTCGTTCATGCATGCATGCTTTGAAGTTTGAAGGACTAGAAAGCTAGCCAGATCAGATTAATATTGCGTACTTTTGCCTGAATTTATAAAGCGGAAAAGGTTAATACTTTGGGCTTTGAGATGATCTAATCATGACATGGATATATATATATATATATATATATTAGAACTATTACATATACAAAAAAATTAATATATAAAAGTAAATCTATAAATTAATGTGGTTTCATGAGCTCCATTAGATTTAGTTTACAATAAAAGTAACTTTATAATCTAACATACCACATCAAGTTACATCAGTTTGTAGGTTTACTTTTGTATAATCTCTTTGTGTCTAAAGTATTTTCTTATTTTTTTAATAGAATATTTATATATATACTTTTTTAATGTCTTATTTCCTAATTAATTATATATTAATGATTTCACTGTAATAAATCCTTATATTATAAATACCGAATATCCTATTCACCATCAAATTGAAGCCTTTGAAGTTCACGTAAATGGGGGTGGAAAGGAGAGGGTGGGGTTGTCTCTATATATCGATACCCTGGGCATCTAGAGGCAGACATGTTCGGCCGGTTCGCTGCCGCATGTTTTCGTCCATTAATTTTCAAGGTCATCCTAAATGGTCTGTTCCATCCTCTAATGTTACATGATTTTCTAGATCTTGTCATACGTACACGAAGTCACTCAGGGCACTCCATACTGCACCCAAATATGTGGTCAAAAAGAGTGAAAAGGACAATATAAAAGTTTCTAGGATCTAATTGCTAAGGAGAAGAATAAGTCAAGGTTCTCTTTAGGATTTATTTTTGGCCACCGAGACTTTTGAATATATCTTTTGACTCGATCTGTGATTAATATGGTATCAAAACAAATATTAATGAGTTAACAGACTTGAAAAGAATAGCGAGAAAAACTTAGATGTAGTTTGGGTAATGAGATGAATTAAGATGATTTTAGATAAAAATTAAAAGTAAAATATTATATTATTAAAATATTATTTTTTAATATTATTAATATTTTAAGATTTAAAAAATTTTAACTATTTATTATATTTTATATAAAATTTTTAAAAAATTATAATAATGATATACAATGAGATGAGATAAACTGTTTTCATATTCAAATTAAGCCTTAATGATAGGACTAATAATTTTTATATGTAGGGGTATAAAAAAAACTTGTGAACTAGTAAATCGGACCGGTGGGTTTGGTCCAGTACCAAATTTGGTTAAGTCCGGTACCAGTTTTATTTTATTTTTTTTAAAACCGGTCAAAATCGGTCCGGTTCCTATTTTTCTTTTCCTAAAACGGGACCGAACCGGTTCATATATATATTTTTTAATTTTTTATATTATATATAATTTTTATATATAATATATAATTATATATAAAATAGTTTTGTATTATAGCATAAATTACAAATTAATATAATATTAAATTTTAAAATCCTATATCACTATAGTTTATTGTATTAATAGTTATATTAATACTATATTACTATATATTATAATATACTATAATATATTATTACTATAATATTATACACTATAATATACTATATAATTATAATATATATAATATGATATATTAAAATCAGAAAACAAGACCGAAAATTAATAAAATCGGAGTATCAGTTTAGAAAGATAACTGATGTGTAATCGATTTTAAAAAATATATAATTAATGCATACCGATTCAATCCTAAATTTTATCTAAAGTTAGAATACTGAAACGTACCGATTACACCACTATTTATATGAGCCTTATAAGATGTTGACTTGGCAACCAGCACCTCAAGTTAATAAAGTTAAAAATTGCCCTGAAAGCTGGGGGAAAAAGGGAAGTAAATAATGCTTTAACATCACTATATATAATGGGCTTAATTGATTTCCTAGGTGTACGATTTGACACAGAGAATATTATGGCCGGCACTCTTTCGAGATCATCGTCATCATCCTTGTTGAATTATTATCGGATTAATTGATAGGTTGGCAATGGCAGCTTAGCATTATTGAAGGTGGGGGCGCTGAATTATTGATCATGATGACAAGAAATTCTTTTCTTCAAAATGACTCGGATGTATGTATTCATGTTATGTTTGTATATAGCATATTTTTTCCACGAAAGCAACATTAGAGGGTGCTTTTCTATATAACTAATCATGATCATTATATAGAGTAATGTTGTATTTCCGTCTCACTTTCATTCTTTATTATATGTATCGCATCTTTTATCACTTTTGGATATTTTTTAATTCTTTTGAAAAATAATTCAAAAATTGATGAATAATGTCTCATCATTGACTAATTACGTACGTACTAGTACTTCTTCTTTTTTTAATAATAGAAAATTAACTTTATTTAATTCTTTGAAACGAATTACAACATGGAAAGACCACATTACTTAGATAATACAATAATTAAGATAAGAATCCATCATCAATATTCCATGCATATTTAGCCATCCCATGAGCTACACCATTACCTAAACGGCCAATGTGTTGTATAGAGCAGTTTGAAAATCTCTGCATAAGTTGCTTATTCTGCAGCATGCACTAGATTTCCATGTACTGATCGTAATGCTCTTTCATTCTGTACTTCATTCAACATAAGCAAAGAGTCATTCTCAATAACAAGTTGTGTTATATGATCACCAAAGTGAACGATGGATACAAGTGTGGACACAAAATAGAAAGAACAAAAGGGGACAAAGAAATACCAATTTGTCAAAGGTTGCATCGAAAGTATAGGATAGGATAGGATAGGATACACTTGAATCCCCCTTTTACCTATTAATTAAATGAATGGTGATGATAACGAAATGGCTTTTCTTCATCATTCTATAGAGCTAGAATACAATTATTTGGTTTGTATATGCAAAGGCAAACGCTGCGCGCATGCATGTGGAAATTACAATTTCTTGAGAATTGTGATTTTAATATAAGGTTATGATGATGGGGGTGATTAGCTTCCCACTATATTAAGGTAGGAATCATGATAACATATATAAAACTTAAAGTTCAAATAAAAACTTCAGTATATATATTCTAAGAAGTGACACTATCACACTATTTAGTTATAAATTAAAATGATCATGTAAAATAGTTGTATGAATATTAATATTCTTAACAACCTTTCGAGTCGAGCCAACATCAAATGACTCAGTTAAAGTTAGGTCAAAACGTCACGCGCTCATAATTCTTTGGATTGAAGTGTTTTGCCTATATATAAAAATATATATATATATATATATATATGCATGGGAGGATGTGTTGAATTGAAGCTCAATAAATGGGATTCGTATTGGCTGGGATAGACAGGTTCATGATTGCATTGAGTTAATTTGCTTTTATCAAAAGATAGTGAATGAGAAGTACTTGGTGAATAGAATCACACATTATCTAGGAGTAAGGACTTAAGTTTATAAATAATTTCAAAGAGCTATATAAATTGTGTAATTTGTACTTTTTGGAGTTATTAACCAAATATGGCTAATGCTTTCCATAAAATTGCTAAAATTTTAGATCTAAAACCCATTTTTTGGCTAGTCCCTAAGAGCATTGTTATTGGATTATACATATGTAAATGACACTTTTGATGAATAAAAAATGAATTTGAATTTTAGCTATTTCATTTATATAAGTCTCCACATTGGAATATCTATTTTTTTTATTATATAACAATAAAATAATATAAGGTAAATTTGACTTTGGTTATTCACATCACATCTCCACATTGGATTATCTATTTATTTAATATATAGTAATTAATAATTAATAATTTAAAAAAAATTTAATTTTTTTAATTTTTAATTTAATTTATTTTATTATTTTTTAATTTTTAATTTATTTTATTTTATCATGTTTTACTATTTAAGTTAAAGAAACTGAGAGAAGTTTGTAGATGTAGATGGAGAGAATAGAGAAAGTGTTATAAAAAAAAATAATAAAATAAGTATTTGATGTGTATACAGTAACTATCAAATTTGGTTTTGGTTTTAGAATTATTATAGCTAAAAGTCAATGTAGCTACCATTTGCCTAATCTAATGTGGACAATTTTATTATCCTAATAGCTAAAAAGTACAACAGTTTTACATTTAGATATTCGAATGAGAGTGTTTAACAATTTCTTCAATCCTTTGAAAAGCTCTTCCATGTATGTTAAGTCAAAGTAGTAATCTCCAATCTAATCTATGTCATCACGAAACTCATGAAACATCAATAAAAGATTTCTGTTGTCACAATAAGCGTCTATCGAACACCAAAAATGATAAGTGCAACGTTATAATGCCATGTGAATTTATGCAGTTTGTTAGTGCACAGATTTGTATGAGCCCCTGAACCCCTTATTGCCTACATGTAATTTTTTTTTTTTTTCATAAGCAAGAAGTAGAGGCGGGGCAACTGGCATAACAATCTTTTATGGGTGTAACCATAGGAGCTCCACCTCACTGTAAAATGTTCAGTTTGAGCCATAAATATTATCCTAAGGGCAAGTCCATTACCACAGCACATTCAAAATATCCAGTTGGTCTAAAACACATCCACATGGTTTAAAGGTCAAGCTTTACTATTATAAATAATTTCAACTTATATGTTGACTCGAACTTCTGATCTTGAGCCATGGAATATCAACTGGTACCAACGAATTGGGGGTTGCCTACAAGTAATTGCTATAAAATATAGTTATATTTAGGGAAAATTATTATTTCTGATCTACTTCTATATATAACAGCCAATAGCCATTGTCCACGTTATTGAGCTTACACTATACTCGAGTCTACCGTACTTTTTGTTTTTGGGTCCGTATAGTGTATAGTGTACAGTGTATATATATACCAAATTTCAAATTCTCTCTCAGCCTTTCATAGCATCTCGCACGGGAATGGCGCTTTCCACTGCATTCCGCGAACGGCTTGAGCACATGGAACACAGCAGAAACCAACGTATCTCTCTGCTTCAGGTCCCCGGCCAATGCAAACCTTCGTCTTTCTCTCCTCTGTTTCGGTTCCTAGAATCGCGGGAAACAAAATAAATCTAACGAAGTTGTAGAATCTCGCCATCTTTCTTCATGTTCCTTCAATTTCCTATATATTCCCCGAAACCTAGAACAGAGAGCAAAGCCTCGTAATGTCTCTCTAGAAATCCCTAATTCTGGCAATTTCTGTTTACTGTGACGAAAATGCTTGCAGGCCGAGAAAGAATGGCAAGTGAACAAATCTCAGGTCTTGGAGTGGAAGCACGCAAACATCAGGGCCATGGAACAAAGGTGCTTGGTGTTTGATCAAAAGATAGCGGCAGATAACTTCAAGATCTCGGCACTCAAGTCAGAGATCGAGAGTCTCGATGCCAAATACTGTACCGACTCGCAACAATTGAGGTAAAAAAATTCCCTAACGTCTTCGTGTGGTCTAGCAATTTTTGTGAACTGAATGTAATATTCTTTTAGATATATGGTTGGATTGTTTAGGATTTTGAGGAGGGAGGTAGAGGAGCTTGGGGAGTTGGAGAAGGAGAGGGATAAGTTTTACGAATTGAAGATTTGTGAGATGAAGGAGTTCAATGAAAGTGTGAAGAAGTTCGCCGTGGAATGTCGAATGCGTATTGAGGAATTGAGGAATTGCAAAAAAGAGGTAATAATTAGGGTAGCTTTGTCTGATCGTCTTGAATATTCCTCCCTGGACGAATTGTGGAATACAGCGATAGTGAATTCATGCGAGTATAAATACAATTGAAGCGAAGAAAGTGTCAGTATCGAACAGTCTTAGTAGAAGAGCCGTCTTATGTTTTTATGAAAATAAATTTTCTAGGGGTTTTTTTTTTCTCGGTTGAGAAGTATGCTCATTGTTGTTTGTCTCTACTATTTGTGATCACTTAACATCTTCTATATATATATATATATATATACACGATTATTGCTTTCATGGCTCCTTCAAAGCTTGCACTTACCTGTCAAGGAGAGAAAGCAACACCGCCTTCTCAGTCTCTCTGCAAAATTTTTCTTCACTGCCTCTATCTTATCTCTCTCCAGAAAACTGATCTTCCCTCTGGCGAGAAATACTCCAGGCTCAAAAGCCGACTGTAACAAGTGGCTTTCTTAGCCTTGTTCCACCAAATATTTTGCCTATAAATAGCTATATGGCCTCTTCCTTTGTACGTGTATCATGCTTCCATAACCAAAGTGTTTCATGTGCTTCAATATTTTCTATACATTTGTTTCTCAAAAAAAAAAAACAAAAAAAACAAAAAAAGCATGGGTTTCACGTCTTGGATCTCGATATTTTCACTCTAGCCACCATAAGATGTGATGATGTTGGAAAAAGCTACCTCCATGTCCATGGACTTTTCAGATAGTCCTGAAGACTGGCACAAAAGTGAAGGTCTTGAATAAATATATCTTAACACTGATCTATTGTACAAGTTATTAATGGATTATTTGAGGAAACTAAAAACACACGTTGCAGCAGCAGTCAACTATCACCAATCTCCACGCAAACAATAAATACTTTAGCAATTCAGAGATAGCTGCAGCTGAAATGAGGAAGTCTGAGCTCGTGGCTGTGAAAGAGAGTTTGGATAAAAGCTTGGCTTCTAGTTACCGATTGAGAGCAGAGTTGCAAAAGCAGCTCCAGACTATGTCGTTGTCCTAACTGCACCAAATCAAGAGAGAAGGAAAGCGTCTCAGTTGCTGGGAACAATGGAGTCAAATAGCTAGTTTTCTCTTCCGAAATGATGCGGGAGTATCAAAATTAAACTAGTTTTCTTTCAATTACTCCTTTGGTATGTGCAGTCTTCCCATCTCGCTTATACTGAACAATTATTAAGTTACACTGGATCAAAGGGGTATTAGCCTTGAAACATTTGACTTGGACATTTGTTGATATCATTCATGGTGCCTTGAATTTTCAATGCTCTCAGGCGGAAATTTGCCCTGTTCTGAGAATTTATGATGTTGTATAATCTCCCATGATAATTGATCGAATCTCATCACTCATGACTGAGATGATATTTTAGTACGAGTAATACTAAGGTGCAAGTCCAAAAAATTGACAATTTTTTAAAAAAATTGGCAGCCCATAAGTTTAATCACTGGAGCTGAACAATTACTTAGTAGTTTGGAAATCCTAATATATGTCACAGCTTTCGTCTTGTCCCAAGATGTCATGATAATATATACATTGGTAGATGACGATTTAGATTCCAACTTTTAATATTTTTGTTCATTCATGAATTAATATTAATAGATAGAATCTCTAAATTCATCAATATATCCTAACCAATTTATGCTCGGAAAATACTTTAGTAACAAATGAATTACACAAAAATAAACCTACAAACTGATGTGGCTTGATACAGTGCGTCAAATTATAAAATTATTTTTATTATAAAGTATGTCTAATAGATCATATGAAGTCACATCAGTTTATGGATTTACTTTATATAATATCTTTATGTCTGTAACAGTTCTCTTTATCAAATGTAGTCTTGTAGATCATTTGCAACACATGAAAGATTTGCAATAATATTAAACCTTTGAAGAGTTACTTCTATATACTAATTTTTTAAAAAAAATTTACTACTTTTTTTTTTTTTGTGTCACTACAAATTAGTAAGAAAAATATTATTTATTATCCCACACATCACACACCACATTTTTTTTTTAATTTTTCTTTCTCTTATTAAATGTGTGATATATGAATGATGAGTAGAATAATTCAATTAATTTTAAAAAATAAAATTAAAAATATATATGTAATGTATAATTTATGAGAATAATGAATAGCAAAATTCAATCAATAAATGATAAAAAGAATTTATACGGATCTAGAATATTCAAGTTCTGTTTATATGAAATTGCTGGTAAGTCCCGGATGCTCATAACGTTGCTTTCTCTCTAGGATGAGTTTCTCCATCTCTTCATGAGTCAACTCCCATCTTTGTAGTTTTAGTCCTCCCCTTTCCATTATTGAAAGTTTCTCATCTCAAGAAAACTCCTCTCTCCTTAGTAGAACGAACCTTTTCATCCATCCCTTTCCCAGCCCATCATGTCCCACACAATCCCGCCATTTTTGCCTCCTGAACCCCATCTTCCAAACATGGACGAATCAAGAAAAAAAGTACATAACTCCTCTGATATAAGCACCTGTACTGAAGTCAACGACAAGACCACAAGCCAACTGGAGATAGACCAACTAATCAGTCAGGCAAGGGCCCTTTCTTGGAATGATCTTCAACTAGAACCGGAGGAAAATACTGCAAATACCTCGATCCAACCTGATGTTGATCGGTAAGTTGATAGCATCCAAGCTTCTCAATCGCAACACTCTTCATGCTGTTATTAAAGCTGTCTGGAGCTTTGTTACTGGGTTAATCATTGATGATATAGATACAAATATTTTTCTCTTCATATCCCGACCCAGCAAGAAAAATAAAGAATCATTGAAAACTGTCCATGGAACTTCAAAGGGTTCCACATGGTTCTTAAAAACTGGCCCCCGGGACTGAGTATTCAAGAAGTGGACTTGAATATGTCCGCGTTTTGGGTTTAGATTCACAGTTTGCCCCTCAACATGCTAACTAATCTAAATGTAGAAAGGATTGGCCATATATTGGGCAACCTACTAGAAGTGGATCGAGCTACAGTGTTTGGAGTAGCACTTAGAAGATATCTTCGTATAAGGGTTGAAATTGATGTTAAGAAGCCATTGCAGGAAGGATTTGACCTAAATAGGCAGGGGAGAATGCCGAAAAAAATACTGATAAAATACAAGCACCTTTCCAAATTCTGCTATGCATGTGGGTTACAAGGACATATAGCTCAAGTATGTCCTTCGTACTTAGTTATTCCTGAAAATTCAAGATTTGGCCCATGGATGAAAGCTGAAAGCTCAAACTTTCGACGTAATCCAAGACAAATGCTAGAAATCAACCACCTAGTACTCGGAGCAAACCCTGTGCATATAATGCAACCACAAGTAGAAACAGCAGTAGTTGAAGATACTGCAAATCTCAATAATTTCGGAGATCAGAGGACCCAAGTTTTAGCCCCTACCCGTGTAACCAGGCAGCTCAGGACAGTACTTCCACCAGTTCACATTGGAGAACCCAGAACGTCTTTATCCCAGGCAAAAGCTTCAACTGAAAAAACTTTTTTCAGTAAAGGGAAAGGGAAGATTGTAGTGGACAAAGTCAACTGCTTCTCTAAGCTAGAAAATAGTGGAAACACCATCAAGATATTTGCTGGAATTGCGAATGCGGAACCATGGAAAAATCAGAGGGAAGGAAAATCAGTCATGAGCTCAACGCTTAGTTCGCATCAGTGGGAACCGAAGAACAGGGAGAATGAACAGTGTGCTGGGAAAATCCCTGCCAGTACATTTACTCACCACAGTCCAACACTAATGGCGCCTGACAACATCTCTACTTTGAGCCCTACAATTCCATTAACACAAGAGATCTGCGACAAAGAGCAACAAGTAGATCCTGCACTTTACACTTTGTCCCCCTCATCAATGCAAGGCAGACGTACTCTTTTGAAGTTAAATAAACAAGAGGCTGCTCATGACTTCAGGCCCGAAAGGCCCAAAGCCCATCTGTTATCCAATGCCTCAATCTATCATCAATTAATCAAATCCTTTGAATTTCTGAAGGATCCGACACATGATGGATAGGCTGATCTTCAAAAGCCCACTTTAAATCTTGTCCCAACCGACTTTCCCAAAACCCATCTCCAACTTAACCCACACCACTCAGACCCCTTATGGCCTCATCCCTTCGCCTTCTCTGAAGATAAAATGAAGCTCATCCCTTTAAGCAATCCCACCCCACAGATCATTTCTACCAATGAACCCCTTGCCTCGATGGAACAGAGCTTCTTCTCAAAAGCAAAATCCCTTCCTAGTTCCCCTTGTAGCAAGTTCATAACAACCTCAGATGAAACTCAGACTAAAATTTACAAAAGGGGAATTGATCATACTGATGTGGAAGTTCCTCCAAAGAAGAGAGTAGCTTTTATGAGAGATTTGATCACATACCAAAGCTCCCGCTCGAATTTTGGAGATATTGAGGATGCTGGACAGCTAATCAAACCAAAGAATAAAGGACCCAAAAGTGCTTTCAAATCAGTGAAGAATTTCAAAAAGCCCAAGATGATGGGAAATCACGCTGAAGCTAGTGGTAATGTTTTCTCTAACCCTTTTCCAAAAGCTGAAAGTGATCCAAATGTGGCTGAGGTGGTAGGCCCTAAACTGCCACCAACTCAGTTATGAAAATCTTATCTTGGAATTGTAGAGGACATGCCCGACCTCTAGCAATTCGTGGCTTGAGGGCTCAAATCAGGATGCATCTACCTGATTTAATTTTCCTGTCTGAAACTTTAATTATTGATGCTAATTCGGCTATTATTGTAAATAGGCTTGGTTTTTCTCATTTTGTGAATGATCCTCCGAAGAAATGGGGAGGTTTGCTTTGTATGTGGAGGCTCAGAATAGATGTGGAACTGGTTCATGTTGGCTGTAACATTATTGCTATGTTAGTCTACTCTGATCCTGCTTATGTACCTTGGCTCCTAATTTTAGTTTATTGCCCTACCCAATCTCTAGATAAGCAGCCTTTTGGGATTTAATCAACTCAATAGTAGTTTCCTTCGCTGGTCCTTTACTTGTTATAGGTGATTTTAATACTGTTCTAAATCAACAGGAAAAGATAGGAGGAAAACCCTTTGCCTCTTCCTCTAATCCTTTTGGCCTTAAGCTCTTTATGAACCAGCAATGTCTCAGCGATCTAGGTTTTTCTGGGCCTAAATTCACTTGGACCAATAGGAGATATGGTAGTAGTCATATTAGAGAAAGAATTGATAGGGGAATTGCAAACTGAAGTTGGAATACTTCACCCCCTGATGCTAGGATCAAACATATGCCCATTCACATCTCTGATCATGCTCCTATTCTCCTTGATACCTTTGCTGCCAAAAAAGCCAAAAAATCCTTTAAATTTGAAAAATTTTGGACGAGGGATCCAAATTGTTACACGGTTATTAAGGAAAAATGGCAAACTTCTATCATAGGTACTCCTTTTTTTATTATGGTCCAAAAACTGAATCTTGTTAGCAAAGCCCTTGCTATTTGGAATAAAGAAAGCTTTGGTCACATCCAGTCTTCCATCATACTCATCAATAGTCAATTAACGAATATTCAATTGGAGGATCCAACCGATTCCAATCTCTTCATAGAGGAAAATTTGAAATTATGCCTCTATGAACAATTGAAAAGAGAAGAGATTCTTTGGAGACAAAAATCTAGACTACAGTAGTTAACAACCACGGACCTCAATACTAAATTATTTCATGTGACTGCCACTATGAGAAGCCGGAAGAACGACATCTCTTTTATCAAAGATTCTTTGAATCAATGGATTAGTGATCCAAATTCCATCAAAAATCTGTTTCTTGATCATTTCAATCAGATCTACACCTCGACTCGGCCCAACATTCATGAAAATCTTGAAAATCTCTTTCCCCAAAAAATCTCTCAATCTGAGAATGAAATGTTGTGTAAAATTCCCTCTGAAATCGACATCATGGATACCATCAAACAAACCCCCTCTTCTAAATCCCCAGACCCTGATGGTTTCACTGGAATTTTTTATAAGATTTATTGAGACATCATCAAAGATGATTTCATTCAAGTCATCAATCATTTTTTCCTCACTGGGATCCTTTTGCAAGAGCTTAATCACACTCACATTGTACTTATCCCCAAATCTGATTCCCCTAACACGGTCAATCAATTTAGGCCTATAAGTCTCTCTAATGTGTGTTACAAAATCATTGCAAAAATTCTTGCAAATAGATTAAAGTTGGTCCTTGCAAGCTTTATCTCTCCATTCCAATCCGCTTTTATTACTGGAAAAGTCATTTAAGAAAACACAATTATTGCTCAAGAAATCTTTCATCACTTCATGAAAAAAACTAGAAGGAAAAAAGGATTAATGGCTATTAAAATTGACATAGAGAAAGCTTTTGACTATATGGAATGGGATTTCATCTTAAAAGTCTTGAGTTGTCTGGGGTTTCACACAACTTAGATTAACTGGATCAAAGCTTGTGTCACAACTATTTCCTACTCGGTTCTTATTATAGTGAACCCCATGGTTATATCCAACCTTTCCGAGGATTAAGATAAGGAGATCCTCTTTCTCCATTTCTCTTTACCATTAGTAGCGAAGCCCTTTCTAGACTCATCTCTAGGGAAGAACTACTAGGACACATCAAGGGTATTAAGATGGGTAGCAATGGCCCTCTTATTTCGCATTTACTGTTTGCTGATGACCTCATCCTGTTTGGAAGTGCTTCGATCACTAATGCAAATCTTTTCCAAAACTATTTGGACAAATACTCTTATTGGCCAGGCCAAAGGGTCAATCGAAACAAATATTCCATTCACTTTAGCAAAACAACCCCTCTGATCCTAAGTAGGGAGATTAGATCGGTTCTAAATTTCAAAAATTCTTCTAGAAACCTCAAATATCTTGGTTTTCACTTGAATCTTGGCAGTAACATCAAAAACCCCTTTGAGGACATTCTAGGCAGAATCCAAAACAAACTCTCTAGATGGAAAGCTAAAATGCTTTCTCAAGCTGGTAGGACAACTCTAATTAAAGTTGTTGCTTGCTCGATCCCTGTCTACACTATGTTGAGCATCATGCTTCCTAGGAAGGTTGTTAAAAGCATTGATAGATCTCTTATGAGATTCTGGTGGGGGTTTGATCTCAAAAAAGTTCACAACTTCACTCCCAAATCATGGCTTTCCATATGCAAACCTAAATCTTTGGGAGGGTTAGGAATTAGAAACACTTCTAGTTTTAACACAGCTCTCTTATGCAAAATGGGATGGTCTCTTCTCAACAAAGAAACAAGTCTTTGGGTTTCTGTAATCTCAAATATTTACATGAAAAATTGGAACTGGCAAGATATTTCAACCAAACCAAGTGATTCTCCCTTTTGGAAAGGCCTCTTGAAGCTAAAAGATTTTCTTGTTGCTAGTTTTTGTAAACAGATTAACAATGGGGTCGACACCCTAGTCTGGAAAGATCCTTGGATTCCCTCAATGGTGCCTCCCTATCCTGTCCCTTCCTCTCTAAACTGTCCCCAAGATCCGAATCTTAGAATTTTTAAAATCATTCTGGAACAGCCTAGAAGGTGGAACTCTCTTCTCCTTCAAACTCTATTTTCAGATGAAACAGTTAGAGAAATCAAAAGGATTCCCCTGGCTCTCTCTAATTTTCACCTTTCAAAGGACAAGATTAAGTGGAGACACCATTCTAGTGGCAAGTTTTCTGTTAAATTTGCCTATGCAGCTCTCACAATCCTCCCTTAGGCTTTGGACAATGAGCACTCTCCTCAAACCTGGAAGAAACTTTGGTCTTTGCATATTCAAGATCATCTCAAACTTTTCACTTGGAAAATTCTTCATGAGATTCTACCCACTCAATCCTTGTTGAAAAATGCCTCTCTCTTAATGAAGAACAAACTCTCTATCCCATTTGTTCTTCGGTTGAGGAATCTCTCTTTCATCTTTTCCTTTCTTGTCCTTACTCTAGAATTATGTGGAGGCATTCACCTTGGCCTCTAGATATTGAGGTAGTAGCAGGGCAGGAAATCTCTTCCTGGGTTCTTTTTATTTTGGATCCTATTTCAACTTTGAATATTCTTTCTAAGAATTCCTATAATTTTCAAGTTTTTGCTATTATAGCAATGGATTGTCTTTGGTTTTACAGAAATCAAATCATTCATGGATCTCCAACCAAACCAATCCATATCTTTTTGGATACTGTTCTTAAGACATGCATTGATCATAAGAGGGCTTGGGATAGAAAGGATTGCTCTGACAATTTTCAATGGAACCCTCCTCCACTTGACCACATCTCAATTTCCTTTGATGTTGATGTTCGCAATTCTGGAAGTACAACCATGGCCATTTGTAGAGATTATCTAGGAAATCTTCTTTGTTGTAGGACTCAGTTTACTAGAAGCTGTAATCCAAATTGTGGAGAAGCTCTTGTAGCCCTAATAGGTATTAGGCTAGTGTCAGAAAAAAAAAATTGGCCCAAAGTAATTGTTGAAGAAGATTCTCAGATTGTTATTTCAGCTTTGAACTCTTCTCATAATAGTTCAGATTGGATCATGGAAGTTTTTACAACAGATGCAAGATCAAGACTTAACAAGTTTGAAAGTTGGAAAGCAATCAAAATACATCGGTCTCAGAATCAATGCGCCCATTCTATTGCACAATGGACATCTACGAATTAAGCATTTGGAGATATACCCAGGATCAAAATCCCTCAGTGTTTGCTGTAATTTCATAGTGGCAAGGATCCTCCTTAATTTTCTTGTTTTATTGTAATATGCTGTATTTTCTTTCTTTTCTATCTCCTGTATATTGAACGATTATTATGGTAATGAAGTATGTTTTCAAAAAAAAAAAAAAAAGGTTCCGTTGATATTTTTGTTTAAATATTAGGCACTGTTATTATTATCATTGTTACCGAAGACAGGCCCAAGGGAATCTGTCCTTTCACTAACCCAACCCAGATAGGTTTTTAACCTAATGTTGCCACGCTCTCATTAAAATTTGTAAATGCGTCGATTTAAATCGACTAGTCTTGACTCTTAAGCAAACCCTCCACTAGTCCAGAACCTTCTCTGTTTCGAAAGGCCCTACAAAAAGGAAGGCTTTCGCAGTAGGCAGCAGAAGTGAACTTTGAAAAAACCGAAGTCTTGAAAGTTGAACGTATGGTAGAAGAAATGGCGGACGAATTGGCTCTAGACTTGGAAGAGCTTCATCACCTCCAAAGCATCGCCAAGAGGCCTCGCATCATCTCTTTCATCTCCTCCGAGATCCGCAACCTCCAGAAGGTCCTTCTCCTTTCTTCTTTCTTATTGAACCTAGTGTTTCTGCCATTTTGATGAGATTGTTGTTCAGGAATGCCCGGATTTTTTCTTCCTTTTCGTAAGTGTTTTGGAATTTAAATGATTCGATTTGCTTTTGCTGAAAGTAGTGAATTTCTTGTTTCTACTACAACTAAGTGACGTTTATTATAGATATGCCCATATATTTGATTTGGAGAGAACTATCGTTTATGGTTTTCCTACGTTTTCTTGATTTATACTTTTTTCAGTGGAAGTGGTGAAGTTAGCTTCTAAGGAAGTGATGACTTTTTTCAAATATTTATTGGTCGAATTTACTGAACATGAAGGCAATCAGTGAGCGTCACTGCTGCGCTTTGATCAGATAGATAGCGCATTCAGCCCTTTTCGTTGTTATATGCGAGCTGCCTATGCTTGCACATGCCGTTTTCATATCCTTCCCTGCGGCTTTTGCATTCAGATACTCGTACACTTTCATTTAAATATATGTTAATCGAGCCAAATTCGTATTAGAAAATAAAAAAACCAAAGAAACTTACCTATCAAAAAAAAAAAAAAACCAAAGAAACTTTACCATGATGAAATTGTAAAGCACCAAATGGGTCCTGCAAGGTTCCGACTATCTGCTCGATGTTGTACTGTTGACTG
Source organism: Carya cathayensis (assembly GCA_011037825.1). Lineage (NCBI taxonomy): Eukaryota > Viridiplantae > Streptophyta > Magnoliopsida > Fagales > Juglandaceae > Carya > Carya cathayensis. The sequence goes on from QGSO01000186.1 coordinate 1,873,520, forward strand.
AATCGGGCCCCCAAATGAGATCATATATCTTTGGGTTCACATTTATTTCGCTTTGGTGAACGCTGACCTGCTCTTTATTCTTCTATTGCAGTTGTCAAAAGAGCTGTCTCCGTGCCTCCCTCGCAAATTCCAACTCCTATTTCAACTGCACCTAAGGTGTCCTCGGACCCGGCTTTGAAATATGTTACACTCGGATCATTCAGCTGGGATCAGGACAATGACAAAGTCAAGGTAACAACCTACATTTATTTCTGAAAAGGGGTTTTAATAAAGCTACTAAATATTAGGTTCTATGTAACCTCGAAGCAAAATAGACATCAAAGCGTTGAAAGGCATCAAAACAAGTATAATATTTAAATGTTTTTTTTTTCCTGAGTTTTCGTTTTTAATTTCTCAGTTTAAAGAACATTGGTTGCTCTAATGTTGATTCTGCCACCGTGCAGATATATGTATCCCTTGAGGGAGCTGAGCATGAAAAAATTGAAACTGAGTTTAAGCCAACGTCCATTGATGTCAAATTTCATGACATTCAAGGGAAGAACTACAGATGTGCCATAGCTAAATTGAACAAGGAGATTATTCCTGATAAGTGTAAGGTGGTAGTTAAGCCTACAAGGGTGATTATCACATTGTTCAAAGCATCAAAAGGGAACTGGTTAGATTTGCAGTTTAAAGAGGACAAGGTAAATTGATCGCTGTGAGAGGTACTTCAACTGGATTATATATTTTGCCTTTGGAATATTGTCAACTAATTGCACTTTTATCTAACAGTTGAAACCAAATCTGGATAAAGATCGGGACCCCATGGCTGGAATCATGGATTTAATGAAAGTGAGTTCCTCCTTGCTTTGTTCATGGCAACAGATATGCATGATCCCCCATTTCATCCTTAAAATGCATTAAGATTAGCATTCCAAATTGTCAAGTTCATGTTTACAGTATCTGGGTTTAGCTGTGTCTCGAAACATCTGGCATATATTATATCCACCAAATGTTTCTGTTGTAGAGTTCTTAATTTCTTTTCTTGTACCTTGATTTGAAAATTGCAGAATATGTACGAGGAAGGGGACGATGAAATGAAACGAACAATTGCAAAAGCATGGACTGATGCGAGATCCGGCAAAACAGCCGACCCTTTAAAGGGATATCCTTGAGACTAGACTATGGACTATGGAGGGAAGTTTTGATAGTTATGACTGGATGGCGTTTTGAGGGGATGTTGACATGTACATGTTTTTGCAATGGTTTGGTGGTGTGCTCATGATGATTATCTAGGGCTATAACCTCGTCTTCAATGTGTAGTAACAACATGTTTTGGATAGTTTTCTATCATTGTTACGAAGTTCTATTACATCATCGTTTGCTTTCTTTCATTTTGTTTGTACAGCTTTCTAATCTTTCTTCTCTCTTGTAAGATTGTTCCTTTTAACCTGGTTGGGTTGGCCCAAGTGGTACTGGCCTTGGTATGCTCTCAAGAACTTTTTCTTAAATTACTCGATACACTTGCGGAAAACTGTCTGAAATTAGTTGAGACATTGTTCTTTGACACAATGTCAATAATAAAAATAAGTTTGTTCGTTTTTACATCATCTTTACCTCTTCAAAACAATTCCAGACCAATCAGGGTTGTATTTTATTTTATCTTTATAAAATATTTTTTAAGAAAAAAAAATTAATATAGGTAGATGTAACAAGTTAGATCTCTTTATTGTGAAAAAAAAAAAAAAGAACATTATAATCTGATGCAATTTGTAAACTTCACCTTTTTAATACGAAAAATGAATAGGAGGAAAATCCCACAGAACTTCACTCTAGACGGTCAAAGGTCGCTTCCCATTATCCACGTTACGTAACATGCGAACGTTTAACGTCAAACGGACATGATGCTTAAAAAGAGTAATTCTACTCTTGGATGCATACACCACACTAATGATGTGGCAAACCGGTTTACTTGAAAACAGTCAATGCTTGAGAATCGAGTTCTCTCTACCCTCCCCCTTCCCTCCTTAGCTCTGCTCTCTCTCTCTCTCTGCAAAATCCTTCTTCTCCCCGGCCCCTCCCTCTGCACGGTAACATTCTCAATTTCTCATAGACCTAGAACTCTAGAGGAAATGATAACAACAAAAAATTTTGGATCTTGAAGACACTGCACAAGACTGCAATATCAGAAAGCAACAAATTTCAGTAAACAAGCAATATCAAGCAAAAAATGCGATTTCTCTCTATTGAAGTTGCCTCAATTAAAGCTTCTCTCTTTTCTTTTCTTTTTTTTTAGCAACACTGTTGTTGGAACTCTATTTTTCAGAGTTAGTAGTTGCTACCTAACCCATCATCTCCATTATCCTTTTTTCACTCAAATTCTGCACTGCACTGCTCCTGTGCATTGCATTTGTATGTGTATTTCTGCTCATGCGACTCAGATTGACAAAGCCTTAACTTTTTAATTTAATATTTTTCACTCAACTCTATTTGTGCTCATGCAACTCAAGCATCAACTTTCTTCGACTCATTGCAGAGAAATGTTGGTGTTTTCTGTGTTTTATTAAAATTTTTTAGAGAGAGAAGTTGGGTATAAAAGAGGACTTTTATACCAGAGTAGCACAACAACCTGCTGAATCTGAGTTTCTTTAGTCGATCGGAGTTGTCAGCGGTGAAAGGCTGTGGCAGATGTATTGCAACACGGGCGGAGGGCAAATCGTGGAGGGAGAAGTGGGGAGGAAAATTTCGAATAAACGATTTGTGGAAAATGTGGAAAACGTGGAGTAGAGAAAACAATTGTTTTACTGCAGAAAAAAAATAAAATAAGCCAGCTCACTGGTGTGTGGTGTTGGAGACTCAATGGGCCTAAGAGTAGAATTACTCTAAAACAAATGTTGAGTCAAACCATTTTATTTCGGAAAATAATCTTAGCATCAGTGATAAAGAACGCTACGAGGTGAAGAGGTTCCCATAAATAACACTGACCTCAAACACCTACCATTTAATTATTGAATGAGCTTCTAGCTGTGTCTGAAAGGATTAATGAAAGCGAGAAAAAAAGAAAAAGTCTCATGAAACAGCTTCATTGAAGGATGGAAAAGAAGAACAAAAGGAGGGAAAGAAAGCAGGGGTATATTCTTCAAATACACTCAAATATGTTTATTCTATTTTTAGTCAAACAAGTTCACAATATGAAATATACGTATGGTATAAGGGAATGCAAAGAATAGAGGTATGTGCATATTCAATGTGCTTGAAACGGCTGAGTTCTACTCTGGCAACTATAAACAACACACTGCTTGAAAATTGAGGTTGTTAATGAAATGATAACATCTGATGAAAGAAATAAACTTGGACATACACATTTCACGGTTGAAGGAGAAAGGTTATGGGGCCTTCATTGGAGAATTTGACTACCATAATCGGCATTAAACTTTTCGTAACGATGAGCATGCAGATGAGCAGATGGTCTGGTGTTCCTTAAAGCTGTCTCTATGTCTTCATGTCTGATTGGTCCCACTTTAGGCAACTCTGTAAGTCATAAATTGATCCTTCAGTTCCAAATGACCAGTTATAGAATAGGTAAACGATCCAGATGTTCAAGAAAAAAGAATTAAAGAACAAATGAAATTAAACATGTCTTGTGTGTAGATGTTTCATTCAGCTTTATAAAAAGAGAGAAAGGTTATACCATGTAGAGTCACAATACTCATGAATGGGGAATCTTAAAACCTCAGATGTAATGGCTTTGACCTTCTAAATATTTGTGTCCAATAACTTCAAAAAATAATACCCATAAAGAAAAACAATTGTGGAAGACAACATTAATGGTACTTGAACTCGCTTGCCTAACTTTCTTTGCTTACAAAGTAATTAACTACGAACAATTTCATAAGCTTATCCTTTGCGGTTTAGGTTGCTCTCTTGGAAGTGTCAAACAGTTCAATAACATTGGGTTCACATGTTTCAAGACTCCCAAGAATGTAGAAAGGATATTGAAGCAATCCCTTTATTTTGTTGCCGCAGCTCATGGAAATTCAGATGCCTAACATCAGTTTGGGTGAAATAAGATAAAAATCATACAAGATTCCCTAGAATGAAGAGCAGGTGGAAAGTTCACATTCCCATGAATCTTGTTAAGCTCGTATGAACAGCACATCATCAGGTGCTAGCAGCATCACACATCTAGGCATTTAAATTCCCGAACATCAAATTCCAGGAATCAAGATGTTGGGTAAGAATTTAGATCTCCCAGATCAAATGCCACATGAAAAGATGTTTGGATGATTCGACACAATCTATCCTAGTTCTGAAGTTTGGAAAACCCAAAAAATAAGCCTAGAAAGCTATTGATTGCACTTGAAAACTTCTATTGATGCACAAGCGGGAGGTCCCACCCAAATCTGCCAACAGAAAAGCTCAAGAAACAAGAAAGACAGAAAGGAAATAAAAGACGTTCATGATAGAGATTTATTAGCTGTTATGTCAAGACTAGATTGATGGGGGAAAAAGAGTTGGATTTGGTTGGACACAAGTGTAGGAGACGCTCTCTCATTCTGCCTAGTTAAATTTGATAGATTATGGCATACTTTCACTCTGGTTTGGTCCCCCATAAAATTTAAAGCATTCATGTCATCGCCCAGCACTGATCCCAGTTATGTGGGACTCTGGGAGCGGTGTAGATTGGATATTCGTTCTATCCTTCAAAATTTTTGCATGAATTGGTGACTCAAGCCACGAACCTGTGGATTTTAAGCCTGACAGCCCAAGACTTCTAGTATTACATAAATAATGATCCCTTAAGAGCATCAGGGAACAAAAGCAACTCAGACATAAAATTCAGAAGGAAAAATTAAAAACAAAAGCACATGGGAAAATATTATCTGGCAGGAGAAGATGTCTGACTATTAGGATGTGGGAGTGGACTTTTAGCCACAGTAATATGCTCTCTTTATTATTATTATTATTTTGATTAGTAAAATAAACACAGTAATATGTTTCTTGAGCGTAGGAAATCGTCAATGAGGTTATAAAGCAGAGAGCATTCCTCAGCCAGTTTATTCTAGAATGCACCTGAAGAGTAGTATAATGTATAATGTGCCAACGTGATGATCTACACATTCTTTTGCAAGTTTACAAATAAAACCATAAGAAATTTATGTACTCATCTTGTGTTCCTTGTATCAGACATTTTTATAACTGTAAAAAGTGCAAAAAGTTTGGAAGTCACATACCATCCCCAGGCACCAATTCCTGCCTCTCTTCAAGGAGTGCCATTAAACGTCTAAGGGGCTGCATTGCGGCCTCTTTGCACAGTAACCGAATATCTGAACCTGAATAACCTTCTGTCTTTTCAACCAACAAATCATAAGGAAATTTCTCCCTTTCCGGCTCTGATGGCAGGAGTTCATCAAACATGGCTCTTCTTGCTTCTGGCTCTGGAAGAGGCACTAGGATCTTATTTATCATGGTCAAAGGATAACCACTTAACTAATATCAGCCCTAAACTGTAGTTGCTAGATCTAGTCATTTTTCATCTAAATTAAAACAATCATGACATCATACTAAACCTCTTTTTATTTGGAAGAGGTGGCAATTGATCCAAGTACCATTGCCAAACACAATGAGAAGAGGAGTCAAGAGGGATAGATGATATAGAACAACCTCAAGGCCTTTTAAAACGTATTTCTTTAATTATTAAAAAAAATCATAAGTGAAGCATAATCATTTTTTTTATAAGTAAGAAATTTATTAAAAACCACATAATTAGGCATAGCCCAAGTACATAGGAAGTATAAAAGAGAAAATGCCTAATTACAAACTAAAGCCGAAAAACAGCACGAAATTCATTGGAACTAAATCCATCCATTACAATAACCAAAGCCCAAAGCAGCAAAGTATGAAAAAAGAAAGCCCTAATCCCATCCACCGAGCATTCTCTATTATCAAAACACGGCCATTTCTCTCATTCCAAATATACCACATAAGACAAAGAGGAATCATCTTCCAAAGAGCCACTATTTAACGATTTCCTTGAATCCCTCTCCAACAGGCCAAAAGATTCCCTACACTCGTAGGCATCACTGCAGAGATTCCAGACTTGACAAAGACCTCATCCCACAAAGCCCTCAACACATCACAATGAAGAAGAAGGTGATCCACCGACTCACCACACCTTTTGCACATAAAGCACCAATCCATTACAATGACTCCACACTTTCTCAGCTTATCAATAGTAAATATTTTCCCATGAGCAGACAATGACCCGAAGAATCGGACCTTGAGAGGCACCTTGCATCTCAAAATAATTTTCCAAGGGAAAAAATCACTAGAAGAATGTGGCACCAAGACTTTGTACAAAGATCTAACCAAAAATTTCTTATTACCAAGCTGATTCCAGATTAATCTGTCCTCCCCTCCAGATTTTAAATTTAAATCATACAGCAAGCAGTAAAAATCAGTGATAACCCCCACCTCCCAATCTTGGGCATATCTAATAAAACTTACCGACCACTGAATAAGACCAGTAGCATTGCTCAAGCAATCAGCTACAGAGGTGCCTTTATCTGAAGCAATTCTAAATAGGGAAGGGAAAGCAATCTTCAAGGCCACGTCTCCACACCATAAATCATGCCAGAAACTGATCTGATTACCCCTACCCACTTTAAATCTGAAATTTCTGAAGAACTCCCCTCATCCATTGCGAATGAATTTCCAAACTCCCACTCCATATGCCCCTCTAACCTCATTTGAGAACTAACTTCCCCGAATATTCCCATATTTGGCATCAATAACAATCCGCCAAAGAGCATCCCCTTCTTGATGATACCGCCACAACCATTTCCCTAAAAATGCCTTCCTGAAAGTTTTCAGCTTTCTAATCCCCAAACCTCCTGAATATAAAGGAGAGCAAATCTTATCCCACTTGAGCAAGTGGAATTTCTTCCCATCCTCCAATCCACCCCACAAGAAGTCACAGAATATCCTTTCTATTCTATTAGCCACTCCTGCAGGCAAAGGGAATAAAGATAGGAAATAGGTTGGGATATTTGATAAAGTACTCTTGATTAAGGTGATTTTACCACCTTTGGACAAGTAGATCCTTTACCAGCCAGCCAACCTACTTTCAATTTTCTCTAAAGCCCCATCCCAAATTGCCTTAGATTTAAAAGAAGGGAAGTAGATATTTCATAGGCAAAAAAGACACCTTACATCCCAATATATCAGCCAAATCCCCTAGATTATTGACCAAACCTACAGGGACCATTTCAGATTTGGACAAATTGACTTTTAAACTAGATACAGCTTCAAAACATAACAAAAGTGCCCTCAAAGAACGGATCTGATCAGAATTTGACTCACACAGGATCAAGGTATCATCCGCACAGAGTAAGTGAGAGACATTAATGCTGCCATGGATGGAACTGCCCACCGAGAAGCCTGAGATAAAACCCATATGCACCGCCGCCTTCAACATTCTACTTAACACTTCCATAACTAAACAAAGAGAAATGGGGATAAAGGATCCCCTTGTCTCAATCCCTGTGAGGTGTTAAAAAAACCAGATGGAGTGCCATTAACCAAAACTGAAAATCTAGCTGAAGAAATGCAATACTTCATCCACTTACAACATTTTTCCCCAAAACCATGCCTACCAAGGATATATATCAAAAAATCCCAATTGACATGGTCAAAAGCCTTCTCCATATCCAATTTGCAAAGGATGCCTGGAACTCCGTCTCTAATTCTACTGTCCAAGCATTCATTAGCAATGAGAATGGAGTTGAGGATTTGTCTACCCTTGACATAGGCATTTTGACAAAGGGGCATTTTGACAAAGGATTTTGTGATGCTTCATTTTGAGCTAAGTGAAGCATAATCATAACCACTGCCAAATGCAGAATGACTGAAATATCTTGGTTTTTCAATGTCAAATTGTATAGATTTTTCTTTTCTGCTTGATGGTAAGAAGACCTTCAACTGACCAGCAGTCAACTAGCTCCCACTTCAAGTTTGAACCAATAACCAGATTTTGTTACTTATAGAATAGGTTATACAATAATCGCCACATAAATTTAGGATCTCCAAGAGTATGATAGTATGGCAACAATTAAGACTCTTGCATAATAAATATAGTTCACCATTATAGCCAAAATTACACAAATAGCCACTAGAACGCTATAACAACTTAACCTACTCCTTTTTCCCTATTGCATAAAATTGGACTGGATTTTCAAAAGGATACTCGCTTCTCAAGACGCCGGAGCATCGCTGCATCTAGTTCCCAGGGAAGATTTGTTGCCGCCAAAACAAAAACAAGTTCATCTGTCTGGGTTAAACCATCCATCTGCAATCTAATCCGGGTGATAAGTTTTTGAGAAAGCAGAAAAAGATGAAACATTATATTCCACAAGCAAATAAGGTCTCGTTTGAATGCTGAGATGAGATAAGATAGGATGAAAAATCTGTTAATATTAGTGAAATAGTTTGTGAATGGTAGTGAAATGGTTTGACTTAAGATATTTTATAGGGTTTTGGTAAAGGTGAGAGACAAAGTTGAATCTAAATGTTTTAAAGTTAAAATATTGTTAGAATATAATTTTTTGATATTATTTTTGTTTTGGGATTTGAAAAAGTTGACTTGTTTTTTGTGTTTTGTTTGAAAGTTTGGGAAAATTGTCATGATTAGGTAATGATCAGATGAAAAAGTTGAAGATTTGAAATTGAAAAGTGTTTGTGTTTGAGTGATGTTTGGATGTTGAGATGAGATTGACATGGCACAGGTGCCAATTCAGGATGCGACAACCTTCAAAATAAATGGAACAAAGTTGAGTTGCTGCGCTTGGATCTGCCACGCATGTTAGTAATTTGACACAATAATAAACTGTCCTTGTTACATATTGTTCAACAGCTATAATTTTTTGATAAGTAATTGTTTAACAGCTATAATTGTAATTACTTGGACAAAGATGGCTGATAACTTTCATCCTAAAATAATGCTCAATAGATATGCATCAAACAAGTTAAGAGGGTGCTGTTAGCAACAAGAAGATTCAACGTCCAACATCCTTTTGAAAGATCTAGAAATTCTTCTTATGTTTATGAGCCACATGTTTGCATCTAAACGTCCAGTGACATATAAAGCAGGTCATTTTAATACATCACCTGTATGAGCAGTTCAGTCTTCAAACGCCTACTTGCCTCATGCTCACTACGTCCTTCACCACGATGACTAATAATAGCATCTATTTCATCAAGAAATATAGTTGATGGTGCATGGTGCCTCGCAAGATCGAATAACACCTTAACTAACTTCTCTGAGTCACCTGTAATGTCATACAACCATTTTGCAATTCATTTGCTGAATCACTAAAAAGAAAAAATGTACATCAGGACGGGAATTTAGTGGATTGATAAAAATAATAAAAACATCAGCAGTGATATAAATACACAATGTGAAGGGCCCCACATCTTAATGATGAGGCTCCACCACTTTCTTATGAAATATAGTGGGCAAATATAGAACCACCCACCTTTTGAACTAAGAAAACCTTACGTAAAATTTAATATGGGAGAGGTGCCCTGCCACAAGAGATGGGGATATCTCCCCATCCTTGGTGTGCAACACAGTGCTGCGAGCCGCAGGGGGGAGATATCCCCACCATGAGGGAGGGGGATATCCACCTTGCTGTAGCCTTGCAGCCAACCTCACAGGCTGCGGCTGGGAGTAATTATTAGGAGATCCTAGAGCATGTACACGTGATACTCCCATACTATCATAGGATGCCATGTCAATTAAAATTAGTGCTTATATAAGCAATTTTAATTACGTGACGTACAATGATAGGATGGGAATACCACCACATCCATGTTCCAGGAGTACCTAATAATTTTCTTGCAACTGGAGGGGAGTGACCCCTCTTGGCTCATATCGGCTGCAGCTAAAGAGGGAGATCTCCCCCGACAGCCGTGTTTCCATGAGGATTCCCCCATCTCCCCCTCCAGCCGTGTTGCCATGATGGAGGGATGGATCCCCCACTGCACCCTATTGAGGGAGATCCCTTCCACCATGAATGGCTGCCAGAGATCTCCCTATTGTGTGGCAGAGCATCCCATGCATGGTGGGTTAGACCACCCACAGCGACCACAGATGGTGGAGATCCTCAACCCTAAAAAACTCTCCTTTTTAAAAGCCCCACCTAAAAATAACTTAAAACAAAAATGAAATACTCCCAAATAAATCACCCCAAAACACATTTCACAGTGCTAACATACCAAAAACACCCCAAAACACATTTTTCTTGAAAACACTTACCAAATGGACCCAAATGTTCCCATTATTGTTTCACATTCTTTAGTTGAAACTAACTAGCTCAAGCATTTATGACTGACTTTAGTCTTATCGTTCTTAAACATAGTTTGCTGCTCCTTTTTCTAAGTCACATATTTTATGGAATACTTTGTCCAAATAGTTCTTCCATATGATAATCTTGTTTGTACATTTTCAAAACCAATGCACTGAAAGAAACATGGAATTAATCACAGCAGAAACCAAGAAAAAAAATGCTAGACACTGGCATACCACGCCATTTGCTGACAACAGAAGATGCTGAAATATTGAAAAATGTGTTGTTGCACTCTGTTGCAACAGCCTTTGCAAGCATTGTCTGCGGCAACACAATATGGTGATTAATTAAAGTTCTAGAATATTAATCATTAAAATAGCGAGACCAAAGATGTCATATTTGGAAAACCATTGCAAGTAAAAAAAAAAAGAAAAACGCAAAGCTCTCACCCCTAAATTCCAAGGATGTTGATATTGGCAAGCCAATTTACAGATCATTGCACTTGATTTAATTAACTTAATATCTCACAAGAAATGATAACAAGGACGTAGAATATTTGGCAACTTCTGGACAGGGTTTTTGTAACATGACTTATGCTACGTTTGGATGTTGAGATGAGTTAAGTTGAGTTATAAATGTTAGTATTTTGTGAGTCCCATTGATGAGTTTAACTTTTTAGATTTGAAATAACCCCAAGGGGTTGGCCCAAGTGGTAAAGGCCTTGGTTTTAGGATATCACTCCCTTCAAGGTCCAAGGTTCAACATCTCATGGGTGCAAACAATCATTTGGGACCACACTCTCTGGTAAAAAGCCAGGGATTTTACCAGTATTGTGTAGGGAAACTTCCGAGGGTGCAGTGCAGGAGACCCGGGTTTATTCTGCAAGGGTGGGGAGAGGTTCCCCGACATCAAAAAAAAAAAAAAAAACTTTTTATTTTGAAATGTATGAAATAGGTTGAGATGAGTTTAACTTTTTTATGGGAAGTTAAAAAGTAGTGGGTCTCGTCAATGATTAGTTTGAGATAAGTTAAGTTTGGTTCAACAACCAATGATTAGTATTTACAGATTTTTTATAGAGAGCTCATTTTTCGCTGTTACCTTCTCTGCTGATGAGTAATGATTTATATGGAAGCAAGAAAGTTCAAAGGGAACCACGAGGAAGAGAAGGGGGAAGCAAGGGGTGGGGACAAAATGAAAGCTGGAATTTACACAAGAATTGAAGGGAAAAAGGAGAGAATATATGTCCCCACCCCCCTCCCCCTCCTACTCTCTTCCCAGACAAAAGGAAAAAAAGGATGAGAAGTACCACCTCAGTGAAACATCAGTATGAAGACAAGTACAAAAGAAGTCCAAATAGCATCATTCTCTAGGGTAAGGGAATAAAAAAATAAAAACAGAACACTTAATTAAATAAAATTTCAAATAAAATAAAGTAATAAAAGAAAATTTACAAACCTTTCCTGTCCCTGGAGGGCCAAAAAGAAGAATACCTTTCCATGGTGATAGAAGGCCAGTAAAGTACCTCAAAAATTGGAAAGCTTGTTTTAAGTTGGGGAACATAATTAACTTCTTATGATATTATGATCTACAAGATGTTCACAAACAAGACATACTTGGGATATTTTATTGGCATAACAACTGCCTCCTTAAGTAATTGTTTGGCATTCTCTAACCCCTTTATGCTTTCCCAGCTAACATCTGGACTCCCACGGATGATATCTCTGCACAAGAAGTAATAAAGATAGTCTGTGTGATTTACAATTCCAGCATCTAATTTAAACAGAAAAACATCTTTGGCCAGCCAGATGGTGTGCGGATGAAATAATAGTAACAGGTATTGCCTCGTAATTTTCTGTTTGCAATTACCTACTTAAACTTTCTGCCAGGGTACGCATTTCTGCAGACTCAAATGGAGGGAGAAGAGACTTCTGCCTGAAAAGGTGAATGTAAAATGTTAATAGGTTATATAAGAACTCAAAAAATAACTATTCCATCATATTCAATTTTCAGATTCAGAAAATCCTGTATTGACGGAACATATATCAAAGGTGTAAGTTTTACAAAGTAATGCTCCAATAACCCTTGGGTGCAGTCTTAGCCCTCGTTTGGATGTTGAGATGAGATGAAAAATTTGTGAATAGTAGTGAATGGTTTGTGAATAGTAGTAAAAATTTGAGTTATGATATTTTATGGGGTTTTGGGAAATGAGAGAGAAAAAATTGAATAAAAATATTATAAAGTTAAAATATTGTTGAATATAATTTCTTAAGATTATTTTTGTTTTGGGATTAGAAAAAATTGAATTGTTTTTTGCGTTTTGTTTGGAAGTTTGGGAAAGTTGTAATGATTAGGTAATGATTAGATGAGAAAATTGATGATTTGAAATTGAAAAGTGTTTGTGTTTGTGTTTAAGTGATGTTTGGATGTCAACATCCAAACGGGGCCTTAGACCATCTACAGGCTATTTGCAGAGGATTTCTTTCCCTTGTTTAGTACCATCAATAGAATAAATGGTTAATATCATCAAGAAAATTAAGTATGAATTGAGTTGATAATTCAGTATCATCAAACCTCTTTTGACCAACTTCCAGTGTTTTAATCAATGCCAATCAATGTATTACTCACAAAACAGAAATGTGTGATACCTGGGTGATATAAATACAGCAGGAAAGGAAGGGCTCACAACTTTTTCAAGTTCTTATACAGTAAGATCGCAAATGCAATCCAAGGAAGTCCCCTCCCCCTGGCTGCCCAGTTGAAAAAAAGGGCAAAACTCCATAATATGTAGTGGTTTTCTTAGCCAGTCATTAATGAAGTCATTTGAAGGTAAATTGTACACAAGTGCGAGATCATAGGTGCTCCACACTGGCAGAAGCACACAATGTCACAAATGCTTACAAGATCACTTATGCCAATGAAGAGACGCTCAAGAAGAAAACTCCTGAGATAGGGAAGGTTGACTCAACATTGTTGATAACTGCCTTTAGCACACTCTTAAAGCAAACCAATGGAAACATTAAACAAAAAACAAAAAAACAAAACAAAACAAAACTACATGAAATAAAGAAGCAAGGAATCATACGGTCTCTCATCAGTTTGATTAGACAAAATTCCATTTGTATGTGTCGAGCTCAGCGCCTGAAAACAAATAACTGAGTTAATTAAGTCCTGAGAAAGCCTTACTATTATAAATTCTCCATAGGATGTATTAAATGCACCACCTGGCCCCGGAACATTTCAAATATGGCCATGTCAGATGTGTTATTCACATGAGTGTTTCCATTTGACGTCACAGCTGAAGAATTCACATTACTGGAAGGCTTATCAGCTGTTGGGCCATTCGCTGACTCCGGCAACCTCTTTCTACCGAACTTGGCATCATAAAACATTTTGAAATCCTATAGATACACATAATAGGTCTGACAAATGCACAATGCACAGGTCTAAGTAAAATCCTATCCCTTAAATTTTTTTTTTTTGTCATAATTTGCAATTATAAGACAGTGATAAGCGTAATCCAAATATACTTACTCAAAACATTTCTAAAACTTATAGGAAATATAATATAAATTCTGGATTTGATCAATGCAGATAAAAAAGCAAGATATATTGATTTTACTTTTGGATGCTAAGAGATTTTGAGGAAAAAGAAGGAAACAAATTTTCTCCAAAAACTAACTGCTCCTTTCGGTTATTTTGATTCGTTTAAAAGAAAATTAAAAGGAAGTGAAAGAGTGAGACACGAATAAGCCGGGAGTTGTGCTAAGCAAGTGAAGCTCGTAGTTCCGTGAAGTAGCGAAGAATATCAATTCCGAGATTCAGAATATCCAACTTTGTTTTCGGTTTTTCCGTAGTTATCTCCGCAAACTGAGAGAGAGAGAGAGAGAAGTACCGCAAACGACCATCGAGTGAGTGAAGGTTCGTCGGCCATGGGATTCGATTTGAATCTGCGAGACAATAAAACAGAGAGCTTTGTGAAATTTTCTCTGCTCTGTTTGGGGCATGTGGCTAGCAGCAGCGCATAAAATAGAAAGGAGAGGAAGAGAGAAACAGGGGGACGTGCCTTGCACGTGCTAGAAAAGGACAATAACATGGCAAAAAGAAAAAAAAAAAAGAAGAAGAAAAACGCGGTCAAGAATCAAGATGAGTTGGAAATTGGAATGTTGTTACTAACTTACTTGAGTACTGAGGGCCGAGGACGTGGACCAAACCACGTTGGACTAACGACTTGTCGTTTCAATTTTAGTTGGATTTCTTTATATTTGTAATAGTACAGTACACGTAATTTTTTTAATAAATATGAGACTTAAATAAAAAAAAATTAATTTTTTAACTATAGACTTAATTCTTCTTCAAAACAATTATGCGATCTTGCACAGTCCATTACTCTTTTTTCTAAGCCTCACCTTTTTTTTCATTATCTTTTCTTCTAATCCAAAATATCGAATTTGCAATATTACATTATATTTAAAGTAATACTAAATGCAGCCCTCTAATATGAAAATTTCATGCCCTATTTTTTAAAAAAATAGAGTTTATTATTAAAAAATTAATTTTATTTTTATTTGAATATCATATTTATCAAACTTTTTTATAGAATATGCACAAAAGTTGCATACCCTAATACCTAAATATTATTTATCTTATAACTATATGTTGGAAAATGATGAAGGCACATTAGTTTTATAATTTCTTTACAATTATATTTTATAAAAACACCTTCATTTAAAAAAAAAAAGTTAAAAGTAGTAAAATAAATGTCTCTCTATCGATACTCTTACATGTCAATTAATGTCTTATAAGGCTTTAATTAATGTCAATTATCACAATAAATTTACATCTAAGAGAAATTATGAATGTCTACAACACATTAGTTTGATTAAAGAGTTTTGCTACATATAAGCAAAGTCACGTACTAATCTGCGTACCAATACTGATTCCTTCATATTTAAAATTTAAATTAACATTATTTTCAATAAAATCTACTTTTTGACCAATCACATTAAATTGGTATGCAGATTAGTGTACAATTGTGCTTACAACTAGATTTTTTCTTGATTAAAAAAAGAAAAAGATTTAATCTTTATCATAACCTTGGGTGCGGGATTTTTGGACAATCATGCGATTCACCTAATTGATGGAGATAAATTCAAGATTTAGGGCTGGTTTAGTTGTTTCATATCATATTATCTCATCATTATAACTTTTCTAAATTTTCAGATAAAGTATAATAAATAATTCAACTATTTCAAATTTTAAAACAAAATTAATAACAAAAAATTATATTATAATAATATTTTATTTTATTTTTAATAAAATATTTCTTCCCATCTCTTCTAAATTATATGACTAAACGAGACTTTAGAAATATAGAGTTACGAGAGTTTTTAACTTCTTTAAAGTCACGTCAAGATTCTTTAGAGTTCAATTATAAATTGTATTATATAAATTGTAAAATTTAGATATAAAAAATACGTGTCTTGTAATAGAGTAATGTTTAAGGTAGGTCTAGGGCATATAAATTTTATACAATTATTGTAAGTTCTTTTCTATTTAAAAAAAAGAAGTAAATTCCAATAAATTTTCTAAAATAAATCTCTTTTTTTTCAAGAGATTTAACTACTGTTTAGACGGTGAGATGAAATGAGATGATTTTAGATAAAAATTAAAAAAAATATTGTTGAAATATTAATTTTTAATATTATTATTATTTTTAAATCTAAAAATTTTAAATTATTTATTATATTTTATATAAAAATTTAATAAATTTATAATAATAAAATTAAATAAGATAAGATAAAATACTTCTATTGCCCAAACTGAGTTTATATCGACTTGCACGTTAAAATCTGCTCAAATAATTTTGTCTTATAATATTACTCGAGGTTTCGAAGCAATATCCTGACAAGTCTTATGACAACTTGATTTCCAAATTATTCTTGTGAAGCCCGAGCTAAAAGCCTTAAATATCTAGGCCCAAAGAAATCTAAAAAGCCGCGCACTATTTTTTTTATTTTAAAAAAGAAAATTTTTTTCTAAGAACATTGGTAGTGACAGATATTAAAAAATATATATATATATACAATCACCGCATAATTATTTAAAAATAAATAAATAAAATATAAAATTTATGTGAAAAGAATTAATTTTTTAATAATAAATTTTATTCTTTTTTAAAACGATTACGCAACGTTTACGTATTTCACAGTCGCATATAAAATTAATCATAGATAAAATTATTATGTAGTCAAAATCTGTCTGCTTTGTTTTTTTGCTTTTAGAAATAGTGACTAAACAAATTTGCAGGGAGATAGTGTTTTGGCATTCTTTTTTTTAATATTATTTTCTCTTTATGGACACCAAATGTAAAAGATAAAAAAAAAAAAAAAAAAAAAAAAAAAAAAAAAAAAAAAAAAAAAAAAAAACAAACAAGAAGCTAATGTGGGATGTATGGACAAGAAATAGAAAAAAAAAAGTTATTTTATTATTATAGATAGATAAATGGACAAAGCAACGTGTGATTAGCTTTTAAGTAGATTAGATAAAAGGCAAAAAAGTGAGATATTATATAAAATTTTCCCAACTTGAGAATCCAATGCTAACACAATTGTAATTTTCCTTGAGTTTCACCGACTCATTGCGGTGTCCTACAACAAGATATGTACTAGCTTTATCATCATTTCATTATCATTCGAAGTGTCATTACATGATTATCTATTATCTTTTATTTATCTACTAATAATTTAATACAGCTTTTAGAAATGATGAAAGGATGTTTGTACAAAGAAATATCATAAAGCCAAAATTTAGAAATCTTCTTTGTCCTATTCTTTTCGGCCATGCAATAACAAAGTAACATATATAGACAAATATTTTAGTCTAGATTAGGCAAAAATAAATGAATAATGTTAAATATAATTATGAATTGTACAAATATCGCGTATCTTTTTTGAGAAAGAGTGTGGTCATTGAAGTGCGATACTTGCGCACTCTATGATTATAAATATTAACATTCGTGTTTCATACAAATTTGGACTAGGTTCTAGCAACTTGGGTCTTGGGCCTTCCACCAACACACTTAAGAAAACACAGAGAGTGGGGGCCTTGCTTGTGGCCATGGAATTTCTAATGCTTAAGTCAATATATTTCATTAGTAGCTTGTGCAAGAGTTTAGAAGAATCAGAGAGTTTTTCGTACTTGGGAGTCTGCTTTTATACTAAGTTTTAAGGTGGGGACAACTCATATCTGGCCTCAGGGAGTTCAATTGTTCACTTATTGAAAATCCTTTAATGCGACGTGACTCATGGGACATCATCATTAATGTGGTGTAAAGTCTGCGGTATGGCTCCCTCAATCACTTTACCGTGTAGATGTTCCTTGTTAAGCCACTCCATGCTTGTTGTTAGGAGATCGTTGGTTCCCCATATCTCTTGCCCATCTTGGTAGTGGAATTTGATACCCAATTCTTGGCACCAGCTTGGTAGTGGTCAGAGTCAAATTGTCTCCCATTATCCAGTATGATGATACGAGGAGTGCTAAATTTGCAGATGAATGTCTTCCACAATAAGCATGTCATGTTGCTTGCCGTGATTGTTGCCAATGCCTTAGCCTCTACCCACTTGGTGAAGTAGTCTACTGCTATTACTACAAATCTTACTCCACCTTTGCCCGATGGAGGGGGCCTACTAGGTCAATTCTCACTAGGCGAAAGGCCACGATGAGGTGATTGACATTAGTTCCTCCGACAGGCAGTGGGGCACTTTGAAGTATTCTTGACATTTCTTACATTTTTTGTATGTACTCCCGCTCTCATTACTTTGCATGCCAGCACCTTTTTACTAGAATGGTCGCCACAGATTCTCTCGTGTACTTATGCTAGCACGTATTGAGCTTTTTCGAATGAGACGCACCTTAGAAGAGGTGTGGAGTACCCCTTTCTATATACGATCCCCTCGAGTAGAATGTAACACGTTGCTTTGTTCCTGATTTTTCTAGTTTCCCATTTGTTGTCAGGTAACTTGTTGACATCTATGTACTTAATAATATCCAATGCCCATTCTAGAGCCCCCGGCTTCACTTCTACCCCTTCTATTCCCAAGGCAAATATCTCGATAGTTCTGATCACCGTTTGTTTTGACAAATGAGAATCTTCTTGCCCAAACGCTGTTGGGTATTGTGGAGTCTGGTCCACTTCGCTCTAGCGGCAAAAGGCCGCCGCTCGAGCGAAGTCAGGCAGATTAGAACGCTCGAAGGTTGCTCGACAGTGAGCTCGAGCGGTTGCAGGAAAGGAAGTTCGCTCGAGCGGAGGCATTAGCCGCTCGAGCGAAATGAGGCAGAGTTGAACGTTCGACGTCCGCTCGACAGTGAGCTCGAGCCGTTGCGGAAGGGAGTTCGCTCGATGCGCGCTCGACACACCGCTCGAGCGAACATCGTATAATTTCATATCTAGGGTTTTTTTCGCCGTTTCACTATAAATATGTGTTTTCTACATATTTGGTCATACTGTACAACACTGTTGGTGAACAGTATTCCGCCCCTCCATTGTACTGTGATTCCTCAAGTAATAAAATCCTTTGCAGCTCTCGTGGACGTAGGCAATTTGCCGAACCACGTATATCTGTGTGTTGTGTGTGATTTTCTCTTTCATATTCCATATTTTTCACTTTATTGTCATTGTTTTCACAACAATTGGTATCAGAGCCAAGGCTCGGGTTTAAGGAAAAACGATGGCTAGAGATGAAGTGAAGGTATCGGGGATCGAGAAGTTTGATGGCACGGATTTTGGTTACTGGAGGATGCAAATAGAGGACTACCTCTATGGGAAGAAACTTCATCTTCCGTTATTGGGGAAGCGACCGGAAAAGATGGATGAGGCTGATTGGAATCTGTTGGATCGACTGGTTCTGGGGATTATTCGATTAACCCTGTCGAGATCCGTTGCACACAACGTTGCACACAACGTCATCAAGGAGAAAACGACTGCGGATCTCATGACGGCTTTGTCAGGTATGTATGAAAAGCCGTCAGCGAATAACAAGGTATGTCTGTTGCACAACATCTAAATGATTTTAATACTATCACAAATCAATTGTCGTCTGTTGAAATTGAATTTGATGATGAGATACGTGCACTGATATTGTTGGCTTCATTGCCAAATAGCTGGGAAGCCATGAGAATGGCTGTTAGTAATTCTGCCGATAAATCTAAGCTAAAATATGATGATATTCGTTATTTGATTTTGGCTGAGGAGGTGTGCAGGAAAGATTCTGGCGAGACCTCGGGTTCGAGTTCAGCACTGAATGTTGATTCTCGAGGGAGATCACAAGACAGGAACTCAAACAGAGGAAGATCAAAATCAAAGCACAGAGGCAAGAGCAAGTCAAGGCCTGGTCAGCAGGCAACTTGCTGGAATTGTAGCAAAGCTGACCACATAAAGAAGAACTGCAAAAATCCTAAGAAGACAGAGAATGATAGTGCTAATTTGTAACTGAAGAAGTACAGGATGCACTATTGCTTGCAGTTCATAGTCTAGTTGATGACTGGATACTGGATTCAGGGGCTTCCTTCCATACATCTTCCCACCGAGAGTTAATACGGAATTATGTTGCAGGTGACTTTGGGAAGGTGTATCTGGCTGATGGAGAGGCTTTGAACGTGGTAGGGATGTGAGACATTGACATTGCACTCCCTAACAAGAACAAATGGACCTTGCAAAAGGTCAAACACATTCCTGAATTGAAGAAGAATCTCATTTCTGTTGGGTAGCTCGATGAGTGTGGTCATTCATTAGTGTTCTCAGATAGCACTTGAAAGGTCACAAAAGGGGCATTGGTATTGGCTCGGGGTAAGAAAACTGGTATACTATATATGACTACCGGTTTAATTAACACTATTGCTACTACCGTTGCAGAGAGCACAGCAGATTTGTGGCATTGCAGGCTTGGCCATATGAGTCAGAAAGGTATGAAAGAACTTCTGTCCAAAGGCAAGATACCAGAATTGAAGTCAGTTGATCTCAGTATGTGTAAGAGTTGCATTATGGGGAAACAGAAGAAGGTCAGTTTCTTGACAAGTAGCAGAACGCCAAAGACAGGAAAACTGGATCTTGTACACACAGATGTGTGGGGACCTTCTCCAATGGCATCTCTTGGAGGTTCTCGTTACTATATCACGTTCATTGATGACCATAGTAGGAAGGTATGGGTTTATTTCTTGAAACATAAATCTGATTTATTTAATGTATTCAAGACTTGGAAGGCCATGGTTGAGACAGAGACAAACTTAAAATTGAAATGTTTGAGGTCTGACAATGGTGGTGAGTACATTGATGGTGGGTTCAAGGAGTACTGTGCAGCTTTGGGTATCAGAATGGAGAAGACCATTCCTGGGACACCACAGCAAAATGGAGTTGCGGAGCGTATGAACAGGACCATTAATGAGCGTGCTAGAAGCATGAGATTGCACGCCGAACTACCACCAACTTTCTGGGTAGATGCGGTCAGCACTACCGTCTACTTGATCAATAGGGGGCCATCCGTCCCATTAGATTGTGAATTGCCTGAGGAGGTTTGGAGCTGGAAAGAGGTCAAATTTTCTCACCTAAAAACTTTTAGTTGTCTTTCTTATGTTCTTATTAATCCTGATGCTCGTAGTAAACTTGAGGCTAAGTCAAAGAAATTTTATTTCATTAGCAATGAAGACGAGGCATTTAGCTATCGTTTCTGGGATGATCAAGGTCGGAAGATCATAAGAAGCAGGAATGTGATTTTCAATGAGAAGATTGTGTACAAGGACAAGTCTAGTACAGCTTCCGAAGTAGCTCCTCAAGAGTCCGAATTCGTAAGATTTGATGACCTACCAGAGGTCACAGTGCAGTGTAGAGATGTGAGTGACGAGGAAAGTGGGTCCAGTGCACCCATTCCTATTATTCCGCAATCAGTTTCAGAGCCATCCACTTCTACAGCTGCAGTTCGCAGGTCAGTTAGGACTAGACGTCCTCCACAGCGTTTCTCACCAACCTTGAACTACATTCTGTTGACAGATGGTGGAGAACCGCAGAGTTATGAAGAAACCTTGCTAGATGAAAATTCTAGCAAGTGGGAGCTGGCCATGAAAGATGAGATGGATTCCCTACTAGGGAATCAGACATGGGAGTTGACAGAACTTCCATCAGGGAAGAAGGCATTACACAACAAGTGGGTGTACTGGGTAAAAACTGAGCATGATGGCAGTAAGAGGTACAAGGCTAGACTTGTTGTAAAAGGCTTTCAACAGAAGGAGGGTATTGATTACTCTGAGATCTTTTCTCCTATGGTGAAGATCACAACCATCAGGATGGTACTGTCTATGGTTGCTACCGAAGATTTATTTCTTGAGCAGTTAGATGTGAAGACATCCTTTCTTCATGGAGACCTTGAAGAAGACATCTACATGCACCAGCCTGAGGGGTTTGTAGTACAGGGAAAGGAAGATTCAGTTTGCAGACTGAAGAAGAGCTTGTATGGCCTGAAGCAAGCTCCTAGACAGTGGTACAAGAAATTTGATAACTTCATGCACAGTGTAGGGTACATCAAATGTCAGGCAGATCACTGTTGCTATGTCAGGCATTTTGACAATTCTTATATTATTCTACTGTTGTATGTGGATGACATGCTTATTGCAGAGGCTAGTATTTATGAGATCAATAATTTGAAGAAGCAGATGTCAGAGCACTTTGCAATGAAGGATTTGGGAGCTGTAAAGTAAATTCTTGGCATGAGGATTGTCAGAGATAGAGTCAGAGGCACGTTGAGACTCTCACAGGCTGAGTATGCGAAAAAGGTACTCACATGTTCAATATGGATAAGGCCAAACCAGTTGGCACACATTTGGGTAGTCACTTCAGATTCAGCAAGAATCAGTCACCCAAGTCAGAGGAGGAACAAGACTACATGAGTAAGGTTCCTTACGCCTTAGCTATTGGTTCACTTATATATGCTATGGTCTGCACAAGACCGGATATTGCCCATGCAGTGGGAGTTGTGAGTAGATACATGAGTAACCCAGGAAAAAAACATTGGGAAGCAGTGAAGTGAATTTTGAGGTACCTAAAAGGCTCCTAAGAAACCTGCTTGTGTTTCTCAGGAGAGAGCTTAGAGGTGCAGGGCTATGTTAATGCTGATTTAGCTGGAGACATTGATAGTAGGAAGAGTACCACGGGTTTTGTTTATACTCTTGGTGGTACTGCAGTGTCATGGGGTTCTAATCTACAGAAAATAGTTTCTTTGTCTACTATAGAAGCTGAGTATATTGCAGTGTCAGAGGCTGCAAAGGAGATGATATGGCTACAAGGCTTCTTGGAGGAATTGGGTAAGAAGAATCAAAAAGGCACTCTCTACAGTGATAGTCAGAGCACCATATTCCTTGCCAAAAATCCAAAATTTCATTCCAGGACCAAGCACATTCAGATCAGGTATCACTTCATACGATCATTGTTAGATAACGGACAATTGTTACTTGAGAAAATTTGCGGAAGCAAGAACCCTGCTGATATGTTGACTAAGGGTTTTACACTTGAGAAACTGAAGTTGTGCACAACTTCAGTTGGTCTTCTAGCATGAAGACAGAGGTAGTGAGTTGTAGAGGTGGAGGATATCACGTCTGAGGAAGAGGACGATGTAGCGAGTGTACCAGTCTCCAAGTGGGAGAATTGTTGGGTATTGTGGAGTCTGGTCCACTTCGCTGGAGCGGCAAAAGGCCGTCGCTCGAGCGAAGCCAGGCAGATTCGAACGCTCGAAGGTTGCTTGACAGTGAGCTTGAGCAGTTACGAGAAAGGAAGTTCGCTCGAGCGAAATCAAACAGAGTTGAACGCTCGATGTCTGCTCGACAATGAGCTCGAGCTGTTGCGGAAGGGAGTTCGCTCGACACGCCGCTCGAGCGAACATCGTATAATTTCAGATCTAGGGATTTTTTCACCGTTTCACTATAAATATGTGTTTTCTACATATTTGGCCGTACTGTACAACACTGTTGGTGAACAATATTTCACCCCTCCATTGTAGTGTGATTACTCAAGCAATAAAATCCTCTGCAGCTCCCGTGGACGTAGGCAATTTGCCGAACTACGTATATCTGTGTGTTGTGTGTGATTTTCTCTTTCATATTCCATATTTTTCACTTTATTGTCATTGTTTTCACAACAAACGCCACTCACGGTAATTTATCTGCCCGCCTTTTGATTATTGGCTCTCAGCAATTGTTGGAGCTAAAAGTATCTAAATTGGGTATGCTAGGCCTCTATTAGTGTTAAATACATCTTCAATTTTTTACTTTTTGTAGCGAACTCCCCTTGTACTTGATTGACCACTGTCTAAGAATCGGCTAGCACCTTTACTTCTTTGGCACCCAAAGACCTGGCGATCATTAGACCAAAGAATAGTGCCTCATATTTTGCCTCATTGTTTGTAATTTTGGATGCCAACCTAATAGCATAATTATGCTCTTCACCCTCGTCTATAACAATATGCACCCCCACTCCCCCTCTATCCCGTCAAGACAAGTTGTCAACGAAGACCTGCCAGGGTTTCATGGGAGGTGAATGTTCAACCCATTCCGAGAAGCCGGTGAATTCTGCCACAAAATCTTCCAACACTTGCCCTTTAACAGAATCCCACGGTATGTATTCGATGTCGAACTCACTCAATCCCACAGCCTAGTTCATGAGGCGGCTTGAGGCTTCCCCTTTTTGTATGAACTTCTTCAAGGGGGTCTCGGTGAGGACCTTTACTGAATGAGCCTGGAAATACAAGCGAAGTCTTCGGGTGGTCACCACTAAGGCGAATGCGAGCTGCTCTATGCACGGGTATCTAGCCTCTGCTTCTTGGTAAGCCCGGTTGGTGTAGTACACGGGCTTCTGGATCCAACCTTAGTCTTATATTGAGGTGGAGGAAGCCACCTGTAGGGAGACTGAAAGGTACAAAACTAAAGTTTCTCCACATCTGGGTTGGTTGAGTAATGGAGGGTTGACAGGATATTTCTTGAAAGCCTTGAACGCCTAGTTGCACTAGTTATCCCATACTAGGGCCTTATGCAACACCTTAAAAATGGTAGGCACTTATCGGTGGACCTCAATATGAACCTGTTAAAGGCCATTATCTGTCCGATGAGTTTTTGCACTTCGTTTATGCTTTGAGGAGGGTCCATGCAGAGTATGACTTCCACTTTCTCCAGGTTAGCCTCTATCCACCGTTCTGACACCATGAAACTTAAGAATTTTCTGAAGCCTACACCGAAGGCGCACTTCACAGGGTTCAACTTCCTCTAGTATAGCCTTAATACTATAAAGGCTTCGTAGGGGTCATCTAGTTATTGCTTGGGAGTTCCGTTCTTGACCAGCAAATCGTCCATATAGACCTCCATGTTTCTCCCAATTTGAATCTTGAACATGCGGTTGACTAGCTGCTGGTAGGTGGCTCCTACGTTTTTCAGCCCAAATGGCATGGCAGAGTAGCAATGTAATCCTCGATTGGTGATGAAAGAGGTCTTCTTCTCATCGTCTGGGTTCATGTAGATTTGGTTGTACTCGGAGTAGGCGTTTATAGAGTTAAGCATGCAATGACCTATCATGGAGTCGACGATAAGGTCAATGTGGGGTAGCGAGAAGCTGACTTTTGGGCAAGCCTTATTTCAAGTGTTTTCTCACTGCAAATCCTGGTGGTGGCTTCTAGGTGGCTTGGGTTCAAAGGGATCGACTCTAGTGGCTCGTTCAACTCCACGTTTCTAATCGCCTGTTCATCTTGGATCTCTTCATCTATTGTGATGGATTTGGGCGAGGGTAGGAGAACGTGGTTATCGCCCGGGGTGTGGACCACATGCACCCTGCCATCCCTGGGTTCAATTCCTAAACATAACACCCCCCCTGCCAGGACCTGCTCTCCTTGGATTTTTCCCACTCCCCAAGGGGTCAAGAACTTCATCATCAAGTAGTAGGTCGACGTCACTGCCCTTAGATTGTTAAGGGTAGGTCTATAATTGTGACATTGTACGATGAAAGAGCCTTTACCACCAAGAAGTCAACCATGATGGAAGCCATACAAGGGGCGCTGCTCGCCAAGACAGACAGCGTAATAGTTACAATCGACTAGACCAAGTCCCTAGAGAAACCCTTTAGTGGCATGGGAGCTGGTTGGATTATGTGGTATATATCCCTATCCAGGTAAAGACTTCCCAAAAAAGGATGTCTGCAGAGCTACAGTTGTTGACAAGGACCCTCCTAGTGGTGAAGTTGGTGACCAGCATAGTCACCACTAGGGGGTCATCGTGTGGATAAAAGACTCCCTCCTTGCCATCTTCTCCAAAGGAGATGACAGGGGTCGATTCACTTCTCTTGTATTTGGTAGGGTGGTATTCTATTGAATACACTTCTCGATATCTTGCTTGCCTGGCGTACACCTTTTGACTGGATAAGTTCGCGCCCCCACCGGCAAATCCTCCCACGATGGTCCTGATTTTTTCCAATGATCCTTCCAGAATTGGTGCGAAAGGGTGATTATGTGAGGGTCCCTGTACAGCTACCCTTTGCTTTAGGCTCCCTTCCCTCCTTGGTCTATTGGCCCTCTTCGCACTTCTTTCCCTTGATCTCCTTCTCCACTCCTACTCTGACCTCCGGGTGAGAGGATACCAAAACCTTGGTCGCCTGGCATGCTCTCTTTCCACTTCCAAGAAAATGCAATCTTCTGTATTATAGGTGTTGGACTGATGGTAGGTGAAATAACGGTGACTAGTGCTCCTGTGGTTGTCCTTTTGGGAGGTTGCCGGTTGTTTTTTTGGATGGTGAGTGTCGTTCGGTTAGATCGAAACCCCAGGCTTCTCGTAAGGGCTTCTTCCCTTTTGTTGTCATGTGGTCCTTTCTCAAGCTTCTAGCGAGCATGCCCTTTGGTTGGCGCCTTCCCTTTCCTCTTTGCTTGTTCAAGTTCTTTCCTCTTGTTCAAGTTCTTTCCTCTTTGACTTGATCAAAGCCTGAAATGTGTCTTCAGCATTAATAAAATTATTGGCTTGATCCATAAACTCTCACAGCGTAGTGGGAGTTCTCCTTACCAATTCTGCCATGAATTGGGACTGGGGCCATATTCCTCCTAAAAGCGCAACCAAAGTTATCTTCTCGTGTTGGTTTTATGTAGTCATGCGCTCTTTATTGAACCTGGATAGGTATGCCTTCAAATTTTCATCTTCCTCCTGCTTGATGGTGAGGAGATACGCTTCGGGGGCGTCTTCTTCTTCTGCTCGCCATAAACTATGTGAGGAACAGGTGAGACAGCTCTCCAAAGTTGTCTATGGACCCTGGTGCCAAGGACCTAAACCATACTCTCGCCAGTTCTCTCAAGGTTTGCGGGAAAGCTCTACAAGCCACTTCTCCTGGAAGCCATGTAGTGTCATGTAGGCCCTGAAGGTTTCCAGGTGTTCGAGGGGGTCTTTGGTCCCATCATACATGTCCACTAAGGGAACTTGGAATTTCGGTAGTAGCGGCACAACCATCACCTCCTCACTGTAGGGTAAGCTTGTGTTGGTGAGCATTTGGTCTCCTGACGACGTGCCCATCTTTTTCGCCATCTCTTCATATTTCCCTTTAAGGTTAAGCAGTTTGTCCTGTATGTTTTTTCATTCTTCTTCCGCGTCACCTCCCCTCTTGCATGTTTGGACTCTACGTGCTCACTGTTGCTTGGTCTTGCTTCATTCTCTTATCTGTTGGTGGCTACTTTGAGTGTCTCGTTCCCTTTCCAGAGGGTTTCTACTTCGGTAGTTAGCTTTCCTACCAGCTACTCCATCGCCACGAGCCTTGCTTCCATGCTTATCGACGTTGCTTCTTCTTGTCTCCGAGTTGTCTCAGAACCGGCTGTTGCAGGTATACAAAGGACACATGAAGTCTATAGAGATCACAAAGACAACGCCACTGTTAACGTTGTGTTTTGTACACTTTTTTGCCAGGTTCCAGCAACTCGAGTCTTAGGCCTTCCACTTGCAGACTTAAGAAAACACAAAGAGTGGAGGGCCTTGATGGTGGTCGGGAAGTCTCCGATACTTTAGTCAGTATATATCTTTAGTACTTTGTGCAAGAGTTTAGAGGAATCAGAGAGTTTTTCGTACTTTGGGGTCTACTTTTATACCAGGTTTTTGGGTGGGGACAGCCCATACCTGACCTGAGGGGGTTCATGTCACTTTAACTGTTTACTTAATCAGAATCCTTTACTGCGACGTGACTCTTGGGGTGGCGTCATTAATGTGGCATAGAGCCTGGGGAGTGGCACTATTAATGCGATGTGGCTCCCTCACTCACTTTACCTTGCAGACGTTCCTTGTTAAGCCCCTCTATGCTTGCTGTCAGGAGATTGAGGGTTCTCTGTATCTCTCGCCCACCTGCCAACGTTGGTTCCCGAGGGCTGGGTGTCATCAAGGGGTGTCAGGGTGACGAGTCCCATATGTCCTTACTGTCTACTTTTCCCACGCGTGGATTGCTTTATGGGCGGGCTTTGCTCATGGGTTGAGTACTTTGTAGAGGCCCACTGACTCCTTTTAGATGAGGGGTCATTGGGCCTGATTGGACTCTTTGACACACTCCCCCAGAGATCCCTCATGAGCTTGCTATATGGGCCAGTAAGAGGAAAAAATCCTCTTACAGTAAATATAATTGATCATATAAATGTTACTCATGATCAAGTTATATCAAACACCTTTGGTAGTGGTGGAACCACATTGAGGCTAGAGGGCCTCCCAAAAGAAAAAAAAAATCATCATTATTATTTAAATTCAAATAAAATTTGATAAAAAAATAATATTGACCTAAAAAATTAAAAAATTTCTTACAATCTTTTAAAAATATGAAAATTTTCTTATAATCCAGTCTAAAATTCTTGAGTCTTCTTAAAAGAATGAAAAGAAATAGTTTTTATATTTTCTTAAAGTTCATAATTCTTGATTAGTAAACAAGATTTTATTGATCAAAAGAATAATTTTTGCATCCAAAATATAAAAAATACAAAAAATATACCACTGAAAATTTAAAAACTTGAAAATATGAGTTAAAAAATATACAATCCTAAAAATATTTCTTATAAATTGAATGAATATGAAGTTAAATTATGTCTATAATGTTTTTTTTTTATATAATTATAAACAACAAAGTGTAAAATATACACGTATACATAGGCATGTATGCAAGCATCATCGTCATTGCACAGATCAACATCCCCTAAGAATTTCTGATTCCGCCACTGACCTTCGGCCTTGTGCAGTTATGCTATAAACTAAGGTACGTGTCCTTTAGCCCAAGAAATGAGCGCCCCTTCACAAAAAGATACGTTAATTAGGTTCAAATCACGAATCATTTGACAAATGTAAAGGTCATATGGCTATGTACATAGTTCCGGATCATAAATCAGATAGTGATCGATGCACGTATTTTTACAAAAAAACTTCTCCATTTTTCAAACTTTTTTATTATTAAGATAAAAGAGGCCAGAAATGTTGCTCGAAATGTAAGTGCGACGGGATGCTATATGTGAATATATTCTTCAATGGAGTTATTGAATGTATTGCTTTTTGAGTTATGCTATGCCTATAATATTCTTCAATGGACTTATATCATCTGTGGCTTTTTTTAGTACTACTTTACGCTGTCACAATATGACTTTGTGGCTGTCAAAACTCAAATCCACTGTGTTTCCTGCATGATTAAGATAGAATGGAGGATAGCGCCTGCTTAATCACCAGTTCTTCCTCTGTTTGTTTTCGCCAAAAGGCATGCAGCACTAGTACTCTTTTTCTAAAATGATGATGAAATGCTGCGTCAGAAAACTGGGGGGATTGAGTTTAGTTTGAAACTTTTTAATTAACAGAAATACTTCTTGCACAAAAATATTTTATAAAAATAAAATTATAAACTAAAGTAGCTCGATATATGTGTTAGAGCATTATTAGTTGTTTAGTCAAAATTTGATTAGAAAATTTACTTTAATAAATTTAGTCAGTCATTTTTTAACAATACTAAATAGCAAACTCTCTAAATTTATTACCATTTTATTAACATATTGATTATCTAGTCCATTTCCATATATATGATTATCTAAACTCTAAAATTTCAACCAAGAATATCTCAATACAGAGCCAACCTGAAAAGTGGAAGACAGTAGAGGAAAAGAAGAATAACAAAACCTGTTTGGTCTAATTTCACAATTCAGAAAAATTAAAAAAATGTTTATGAATTTATTGAAATGTTAAAAAGAAATCATGCAATCGGAGGAATTTGTTATGGCAATGAACATCAAATAGCAAAAGCTTATCGAAAAATAGAACCAGAAAAACTTTGGGAGGTTGCAGCATAATTGGTCGAGTTTGGGTGTTGAAAATACATCAACACTTTTCAACATACTCAACTATTATTCATTACTTTATTATTATTTTTTACTTACTTTTTACTACTATTCATTACGTTTTACTATTATTTAATATTCTATTATTATTTTTTACTTATTTTTTCATTATTATTCATAACATACCTCAACACTTCTCAACATCCAAACCCAACAACATGACGTGTGATGAAGATAGAAATGAGAATATTATTTTATGATCAAAATATTATATGACCAGCAGTTTGTGCTGCTTATATTTAACTAGTGAAAAAGGAATAACTAAAATTAAAATAAAATTATTAAGTTTTGTGTATGAGATTTTTAAGTAATTTAGTTATAATTTGGTCAAAATTTAATTTTGACTAGGTTATTATTAATGCTTTAATGTTATATAATATAATTATTTTATATTATAAATTATATTAAATCACGTTAATTTGTGAGATATTTGTGTCGGTAGCATTGAATAAATATACTTTCGATACTGAGTCATGGGCTTTGATATTTTACTTAAGAGTCAAATATAAACTAGTTGATGAGAGTGATTGCGCTCTATCCCTATCATCAGAATCTTCTCTCTGCATCCCTTTTATTTTTGTGGGGGAAGTGGGGACTGATTCAAAGAGCGACCACGAGCTCCAAATTGGTGTATCTACTCAAATCCTTTCGGAACTCAGGCAAGAAAAATAGAAAAGAAAAGGAAAACGTACGGAAAATCGGAGTAGTGTTGTTATATAGCATGCATCCGATCGATAAAAGTTTGATAGTAGTTAGAAGCAAATAACATATGTTTTTTTTTTTGTGTGGTGATCTTTATTTTCACACTCCTGAAAGCGATGGTTCTGGAGATTACTTCCTCTCATACAATCTGATACGTTACGAGTCCAATCTCGTAGATGTGGGGCCGTAAGTGCAGGATAAAACCCTTTCCTCCTTTTTGGCATTATCTGACAAAATAAAATTACCTGCAGAGGTATAAACACACATATGTTTGTATATAATGTGCCTAATTAATTGTTTGTGCAATTATACAGCATAATTTTAGGATAAGTGATACTGTAATACACTATCTAATAAAGATAATAGTAGGTGATGTACGAGATTCCGGCCACATTGTTTGGAAAGGAAAAAATTTTGCTTTTTATGATTTTCTAACGGGGTTAATCCAATTGTATCATTGACTAGTCATTTTAAAGTATAGGTTAAATGATTTGAGCTTTCTATTGAAGCGTTACAATTGGTATCAGAGCTTATCCTAACTAAAAATGTGAGACTAATTGAGCCGTGTCACTTACGATGGATTAGCCCGATGAGAACGTCAGGAATTTAAAAGGGCAAGATTGTGATATCTTATATAATAAAGATAATGATAAGTGATATATGAGATCTCACATTGGTTGAGAATGAGAAGTTCTTGTTCTTTGTAATATTCCAACTTCTAAAGAAATTCTAATTATATCATTGATTAGTCTTTTTGAAGTATCGGTTAAGTGGTTTAGACTCTCTATTGTGACGTTACATATATAACTACAAAAAAATTGTAAAAATAAATTTATAAACTAAAGTGATTTTATGTGATATATTATATTTATTTTACATTAAAAATAATTTTATAATATGAGATATCATATTAAACTATATAAAATTTAGGAGTTTCCTTTTCTGAAATCTATACATGAATTTGAACATTTTTCTTTCACAGAACTTACTCCTTTCCTCTCTTTTTTATGTTCTTTAGACTGTGCTAGCTAGTGTAAATTATGAAAAACAAATATTCCAGACTCGACGTATATATATTTAATTTCTTTTATGTCCACTCGATGATGGATTTCAAAGAAAAGAAACTTTTGGTCGTTGTGAGTCGCTGACATAAAAGACACAAACTTCGTAGTAACTGCAGAAGTAATTTCCCGGCTCCGGCTCCGGCTCCGGCTCCAGCTCCAGCTCGTATGGATAAGGATAACCACGACTGGTAATTAATAAATATCAACACCGTCCTTTAGTTGAAGACCTTGCATTAATGGTAGAAGGAGGGTTGAAAACTAAATTTTATATATATATATATATTTTAATTATTTGATGAATTAGATGATTTGATTTTATAGAGACATATAGAATATATTAATCTTACAACATTTAATTGTATAAAATGATGGTTTAATTCGATCATTCAAAGTGAAGATACTGAAGAAAAAATTAACATTAAAGAACATTGTATTCTTTTACCATCTTTGGCAGGTTGAATAACTTTTGAAGCCTATTTTTAGCTTTGAAAAAAAAAACATAATCTGTTGCAGAAACGAGGGAAATGGACCGCATCATTGGCTGGCAGATTTCTCGAAGAGAGCTAGTCTATAATCACCCAACCTTGACTTGTAGGCAGACCTTTTGTATTCGCACCATGAGAACTCTGTGTACAAGCTTTCCTCACCTTCTGCCATGAGTGAGGCTAAAGGTGCTATCTTTTCATTCAAAGGTGGCCCTCCAAAGAAGATCATTGAAAGCCTTGATTTTGTATGGGGAGCCAAAACCCTATGCTTCACACTCTTGAACCTCCCATTAGTCATTACCTGCATCAATCCCATATCCAAATTAGTATATTTCTAAGAAAGAAAAAGAAAAAGTTGAAGAAACATAAAGTATATCAACAATTTCGTTGATGAGACACAAGAGACAGACACAGAAACAGAGGCAGAGACAGACAGGCTTGATGAAAGCCCAGAAAAATCCAGAATGATGGCATAAGAAGTCACTTAATTATAGCAGTAATAATTATAAAGTTGGGTTTTGGTGGTGTGTGATTTCTTTGTTTTAATTTGCACATTTAAAAAAAGCAAGAAAATTTGGTTAAATATTCACCTGAAAGGAATCGCCAACATTGATGAAAAAGGAGTTCTGATCAGGTGGGACTGAAACCCAAGTTCCATCTCTCAGACAGATTTGCAGGCCTGAGGTGTTGTTTGATCTTAGGACAGATATGATCTGAGGGTCTGTGTGCTCTCCAAACCCAATCAAGTTTCTTCCACTGAATGTTTGGAGGTCTAGGCATGGCGGATAGTGGTTTAGCCTGAAACAAGAGTCACTTTTCTCATTTCTCAAAAGCCTGCTCAACGTATTCCTAGGCTCAATCTCCAGCCCATCAGCTATCAATTCCAACATTTCACAAGCCATCTTCTTTACTGCCGAAACATAATGATCCACAGCAGACCTACATCAGGAAAAAGTAAAAGAAACTTTCAAATATTCTTTTAAGAAAGAGAGTAGTACCAAAGGGAGAAACAGAGGTCTCTGTTTGGATAGTTTTACCAGAACATTTCTGGGCTTTCCAGGAAAGTGAAGAGTGATTTCTGGGAGATGGCATCGAGATTATTGGTGTGGAGGAGAATATATTCAATCCAACCCACGTCACCGTTGGGGCCAATTCTCTTGTTGCCATAGCCAAATGGCTTGGGAGGGCCAGACCTATCTTTCTCACACTGGGGCAAGTCGAAGAACCTGAGTGCTTCAGCTTCCAACTTGGTTATGAACTCCATTGGAACTCCATGATTGACCACCTTGAAGATCCCAAATTCACAGGCCTTCACTACGAGGGTCTTGGCCTCAGGGTCTGAGAGGTCCACCACTGGAATTCCGGTGAACATGCTACCGGCGGGCTTGCATGTTTTGATAAGAGAGTAGTCCTTTAATGCTGCCTGAGAAAGAACCACCATGGTTGTCTCTGTCACTGAACTTGAATTTTACAGAGAGGAAGGAGAGAGAGATGTTGTTAGTGCATGAGAGGAAAGCTGGAGAGTGCAGAGGCGTTACTAACTATAGAGGGGAGCCATCTGGCTGTGTGCGCCTGCTCGGCACTTTATATGCAATCGAGGGTCAAAATTGCTTTCAGTTTTTTCTTCCCTTTCTACAAACAGAAAACTAACACAAAAGTTTGTGCAATCATAAAAATACTTTCTTTTTTTTTTTAAATGGAAAAGATATCGTACGGATTTACTAACTTTAAAGAATAATTTTAGGAAAAACTTAGTTGTAAGTGATTCTTCGCATCCATATGTATATTCATTTAATATGATTGGTCAAAAAGTAAATTTTATTGAAAATAATGTCAATTTGAATTTTAAATATGAAGATATCAGTATTGATATATAGATTAATATGCAAATTTGCTTATAT
Organism: Carya cathayensis; assembly: GCA_011037825.1. NCBI lineage: Eukaryota > Viridiplantae > Streptophyta > Magnoliopsida > Fagales > Juglandaceae > Carya > Carya cathayensis. The sequence continues at coordinate 1,907,400 of QGSO01000186.1, forward strand.
GTAGCAAAACTTCTAATTTTATGGATGAATACCCTACCCCTAGCATTATTTGAAGTTCTACTTCCACCTTTTCTTTAATCTCATATTTTAATTTTTCATTAATCTTGTACTCTTACTTAGCATAGTATTTTAAATTTTAAAAAGAAATTCTACATGCTGCACTATTGTCTTACTATTATAAAATGTAATTATTCATTTATTTTTATATTTTTTACATAAAAAATAAAATAAAAAATGACTCAAAGACTATAGTAAGCGTCCCATTTACAAATGGGACGATAGTAAGATAGTTGCTAAAATTGTAGAATTCCTTGTCAAGCATATTATATATCATCTTGTTAAGAAATTTAGATGTATGGATGAACCTTATTTAGAATTGTTGGTCTATTTTAGGATAAGTTTCTAAAATCCTATTTATAGGTTTCGAATTATATGGTTTTGATTTCATAACGTCACATTTATCATTTTTTTTAAAATATAATAAAATCTACATGGTAGGAAACTCTTTAAAAAATCTAGGTAATGTTAATCCCAATAGAGAGAGAAATGGAAGACATTTAATACCATCCATATTGCATTCAACATTGAATTATTTTTTTATGTTTTATTTAGAAATTTGGAAAAGTTTTAACGATTAATTAAGTAATGATTAGATAAAAAAAGTTAAACCTTTAAAATTGAAAATTATTTATATTTAAATGATATTTAGGAATGAAACGAGATGAGATGAGAATGGATGTGATGAGATGAACCATCCCATCTTCCAAATAAGTCCTCATGAAACTTCTTATGAAAAATGTGAAATTCTACCATATACACGTGATGATGTGTCACATTTCAAGTAACTTCTTCTATCATTCGCTTAAATGACACCCATAATTTAAATTTTGACATCTCACCATGTGCGATTGCAGAAATTAATAAAGATTAGAATGAAAAAGAGTACTATTTATATACTTTTTATGTAAATTTCGTTTTTTATTTTATTTTTGCCACCATACAATAGAAAGTTTGGGATGTTGCACACCTTTCGTTAGTCTAGTACGGCCAAACAGTACTTTATAAGTATAGTGGGAATGTGATCATTCTTCCGAGCGGATGGGTAGATCCTTTTGAAAAGTAGCTAAGTACAAGTGTGTGGGGTTGAATAATTCCGCCCATGTTTAACCCCTTTGTCCACTTACTAATTAATCAGAAGATAAAAAAATATTACATGTTTTCATTATTAGAACATTAAAAAATTGAGTCATTTTATTCATTATTTTTATATCACACGTTACACTTAATTTTTTCTTTTTTATTTTATTTTATTCTTGCTAAACTAAATGAATTCTTCTACTCATTATCCTTATACAACACATTTGATAATGGAAAAATAAAAATCATGTTTGGTACTGTATAGTATAGGATGCTGATAATTAGTAGAATTTTTCTAAAAATAATAGTCATGAACCACATCATCTTGGTTTCCCTTGTCAATGTCATCGCTCCACTATGCTCCTCTCAAGACACATTGAGTTCTATGCATTGAGTTCTATGCTCCTCTCAAGACACATTGAGTTCTATTATGGTGGAAATCAAGATGGATTATTTGACTATAATTAGCGGCCAGCTATAAGTTGACCTAGTTTTGGTTGTGGTGTGCACTGTACATCATTCAAGACATGGAATTAAGCACATACAAATAAAGGATATCGTATTTTGTCTGAGAATGATCCATTCCCTCTTGATCAAGAGGGAATTGGCAAGTAAAAAGAAAAACCCGTTGAAGCGTGCGAAGACTTCAATGACCTTAACCTAGCAAAGTGAGATACTAATTAATTAATTAACATGTCCATCTATGGAGACTTGGAGTCATTCCGATCCCATGCTCTACCCCACTCGATCCAATGTAATAATTAAAGGAGGTGGCCGTTATCTTCAAGCAAACATTTATAGTTGAAAACCTTGGAAGTCTAACAATTCCTTAGAAAAAGGGTCTTGATCAATTGCTTATATGTTTTGTCGTAATGTTTGGGTGTTGGCTAATTATATTATGAGATCAATGATGAAATCCAAGCATTTTCAAGATAAGTACTTTAATTAGCAACTCACCATACGACTTGAGCTAATTCGATCAAGAAGCTTGGATGGAGTGAAATTCAAGGAGTGTAATGCAATGTAGTTAGACTTTCATGTCGATGAAATCATGTTTTTTGCATATATAGGTAAATCTTTTTAAGTAGGACATGCATTGTCATTATTATGAAATTTGAAAATGACATATTTAATGGTGCCATTCCCGCTATTCTTTTTATGGTGACGAGTGTTGTATATGTTCCTATAAGAAAAGAAAATGAACAGATTTATTTTAATTTATGGGTCGTAATTAAGGGGGCAAGGAAACATATAAGAATTTTTGAATGAAAATTTAAACGGGTGTAATGGATCGAACTTCTTTGAAAATAGTAAGATCTTTGGCAAAAGAAGAATAGGTTGAACCATATGATCATCTTAACTTGGTTATGATTTCTCTAATTTTTTTTTTTATCAATGTCGATCAATTGGGTTCTTCTCCTACCTTTATCAAATGAAATATGATGAACCAAATGTTCTTTATATAAAATCCACGTACTTCATTTAGGTCGAACAAATTATCGTTTTGTCTAATGAATATGCCATCAATCCTGTTTCTCGGACAACTTAGAGTTAGACCTTCCTTCTAATTTTAACCCTATTAGAGATACAAAAATAATGGAAAGAATTGGGTTCAATTGTCAACCGACAAGCTCATCATGATCATGAGAGGGCCATATAATAATATCAAGTACTGTTGCAGTGATCAGAAGAAACTCGATCGAGTACATTAATTATTGTCAACTGGGGCAGATATGAAGAGAAGACATTAGATTAGAAATATATCTTGAAGAAGAACATGGACTTCACCTTTGGTTAATATCTACAGCTACAGATAAATTACCTAATGACAACTTTCTTTAAACCCTTATATATATATATATATGATCATGTTTAGCGCTCCTGGCAAACTGGAACATTTTGTGGAGGCAAGTTCCATGCCATATGGTCAGGGAAACTAATAAAAAATCATGATGTATATCTAGAATTCTCGACAACATCGTTGATCATTGGAACACTCCTCGAGAATTTATTGTTCACATGAACAGTAAAAAAATTTCCCGTGTTCAACGTACGTGCTTTCTTCAGTTATTTCGTCTGTGAAGTACCAATCATTAATTCCGTATTCAAATTCCTATAATTATTTGTTGAAAATCGAGGATAAATCCAAGAAAAGGGTTTGTAGTTTACAAGACTAGTTGTAATGGAACTACTGATAATTCTGATGACAATTAGCATATATGGGTGAGTTATTTCTGACCTGGGGATTATCTCTCTCTCTCTCTCTCTCTCTCTCTCTCTATATATATATATATATATATATATATATATGTATTTACATGATATGCTTACAATAAATAAGGGGTAGAGAGGTGAGATTCTATGTGCAGACAATTTGTATGCATCTATGATCAGTCATTATCGGTGTAATGGTTACTTAAGCAAAACTCCTTTTATCTATCTCCTTATAATCTCTTGTATCTTTCAATCTTTTAAATCTATCCCTTTCTCATTCTTTTCTCCTGCATTGTTGTCCTGCCTACTAACTATGGACCAGAATGGCAATTCAAACAGGTCTGAATTATTAGGAAATTTCATCGCTTTATTTTCTTGCATAAATTTGTAGTTAAACATTGAATTACTGCATGGTATGTAAGCTTTCAAAAATGTGAAAAATCATACTGTAACGGGTTTTTTCCACAGGAAATTTTCTGCAAAATACGGTATCATATCAAGTTTATATATTTTTTCTCCAAAGAAATGGTTAATTAGCTACAAAGAAATCCAACAAAAGTAACTTCACAAGCTAATGTGACTTGATACAAGAAGTTAGATTGTAAAGTTACCTCTATTATAAAGTAAATCATCTAACATATCATATGAAGTCACATTATCTTATGGATTTATAAGTTTTGTAGAATCTTTTTGTACCTGTAACCATTCTATGATTATAAATTAATGGGACATCAAGATTTATATTTACCTTAAATTTGTTTATTAATATCTCTATAAGATAAAATAAAATTAAAAAAGAAAGAAAGAAAATGTTCCTTTAAAGTGGGAGTACTACTACGTACATATATTATCTGGCCTGGCTAGCTAGCTTCCTGCAGAAAAACATGGATATGATGTTTAACTAAATAAAGTAGAGAAAGTGATCAGATCGCAGTGAAGTAGTACTGCATGATGAGCGGTTCACATAAACCCATGTGTAAGATTGAGTACTGGCTCGTACTGAAATAATAGAGACATCTTTGATTTCGGCCCGAAAGTACTTTGGGGGATGGGAAGTAGTAGAGCTGTCCGTGGACTATCTCTGATCTTCAAGATAAGTATCATTAATATATGGTATTCCATTCCAACGTCTGCTGTTTTTCTATGATAAGAGAGACATATTTGAACTTGCTTGGGTATCATGAAATGCCTGTCCATTGGCTTGGTTATTTTTTTCCCGCCTGAATCCACGATTTAGTCTTATTTAGTTTAATTACAAGCTTATATTTTTTGTACGGAAGTTTGAAGATCTACAAAGATTGAGTTTATATATTAGCACCACCGGGCATATAAATATAAATATATATATATATATATATATATGTATGTATCTGTGTGTGTGTATGTGTGTGTGATTTTATTAAAAAAGAGATTTATAAAAAGTAAAGTTTACAAGTACTTAAGGTGACTAGAAGTGATATGTTATATCTATTTTATAAAGTGTATTGTAATTTGATATACTACAACAAACTTATAATTTTGGTACAAAAGTTCAAAAATCTACAAAGATCGAGTTAATTAGTAATATCGAGCATGTACTGTAATTTTATTAAAAATGAAGTTTTTAGGAAGAGATTTTATAAAAATAAAGTTTACAATTTGATGTGAATAGATATACATAATACGTTAGATTTATTTTACAGTAAAAATAATTTTGCAATCTTATGCATGATAACAAAGTGCATCCATCACTTGGGAATTACTTTTGTAAGATCTTATCTTTATTAAAGAACATTTCCCTGTTTCATCCATGCATGTTATTGATCTCTAACAAACCAGCTTCCAGCATTGGTTACCAACTTCCCCCATATTGATAATGCAGTAGCTAGCTTGGGTGGTTTTCAAAGTCTTAGCAGCTGCCATGCACTGCCATTCGCAACAACTCACTACTTTCAGACTTTCATAAAACATATAAGAAGTTTATATGAACATGAAACTCGATTAAATTACGTACTTGGTGATTTCAATGTTTTGGATCACAGAACATTTTTAAGGATACGATGGACATGAAAGTTCAAGGCAACATACGACACGTAATCTGATTCCATCCATATAAAAAAAAAAAAAAAATGTTCTTCTTCTCGTTAATTTATCTCAAACTGAGGAAGAAATGCCTTCTTAAGTGCACGGCTACGACATCATGACAAGCCTATCTCAAATTAATAATGCATGCCTGCGTGCTGCAGCATGCAGGCAGGCTGCAGCAAAGGTCGTACTTCTCCCACTTTCCTGGTGGGAACCCTCAAAGTCCCACTTTCGTTACAAGGTACGCACACGTGCTACAATTTCATGCCCTATTCCCCGGCTCCATCTATTGCGGAAGTTATGACACGTGCACAGACTGGGTGTGTCATGATCATAAAGTTTTTGATGGTGTCATGGCCATCCTTCATTCGTTGCTTTCCTTGTCGGTCTAATAATTGTTCCTTCTTTCTTCTTACTTAAGAACAATTTTCTGACAGTGTTAGGTTGGGTACAGTACTATTGGCCAGTTCATGGATGGTTTCTAGGTTGGCTGAGAACCGAGAAGGGTCTCCATTCTCAAAGCTCCCTCAAATCTCTGAAATATCTATTAGAAGGCTTTTCGTTGATAATGAACGTCGATGATAAAGATGCATGCGGTCCTGCTTCTGTTCACGTAGCTATTGTATGATTTTTAATTGTATTTTTTTTAAATTTAATTTATTTTCACAATCATTCTCACCTTATTTTATTATTATATAAATTTTCTTATAAAATAAAATAAAAAATTCAACAATTTCAAATTTCCAACCATAAAAAATATCAAAAAAATATATTATAACTAAATAATTTTATTCAATTTTTAAATTTTATTTAATTTATCTCATCTCATCTCATACAAATACAAACGAGACCTTAATTTTGTGTTTTTTTTTTTCCCACAATGAAGTACTATCCCATTCTTACTTACGTTCATAAACATTTATTTGGTTCCAGCTACTCATCATATTTAGCTTTGAAACTTAGGTAACAAATATGTCTGTTCACTACAAAGGAAATTGAACATTTATAAATAATTATTTGCGATGAAAATAATTATTTGTAACAAGAATAGACTTAATTTGACAAAAAATAATTATTTTCATAAGAAACAACTAGCAACAAGTAAGAAGTTTTCTTATCGTGGTTCCATTAATTAAACTATAATTGAATCATACATAATGCATGTATAATATTGTTTAATGAAAGAACTAAATGATCAGTTACAATAAGATGAAAAAACAATAATTTAAAATTTTAAGGGAAAGTACATAATTTCTAAGAGGGTATTATAAAATGAAAACAATTTTGTCAAAAATTCTATTTTTCATTGTGGGTAAAGAAAACATTGATACAAGAAGAAACATCGATCTTATTTTTGTTTATCCAGTCAACATAGGGAATGTTATTTAAAAAATGTACGCAAGGTTAGGATTGAAAAATGATCAGCGTAGATGTATAAAATAGGTAATTTATATATATATATATATACATACATCTGTAATTGTTTACTTAGTTTATTTATCTCTCGATTAAAGGATAGTTTAGATAATACTGACGTAAGACCGGCCATGACTTAGAAGAATCACGTGCATGGAGACATTATTGAGCAAAGACTAACAGCAAATGGTCTATTCTTTGTTTCATTGTTATATATATATACAGTAGTCGGTCGGGAGGTGAAGCCGGCAAAGCGTGACGGAAGTGGGACATATTAATGCTAAACTGAAGTTATTTATAGGAGGAACTTGTTAAAGGGCAGCACGAGATGCAGATGAAGACGATGTAATAAGTACGTAGATGACACGAGAGAGGATAAGATATCGATCGAAATAAATAACCCCATCCGGCAAGTGAGGTCTCGTCAATTTGACAACAAAAACAATAATTAAAAGAAAAAAAAGGAACAAAAATATATCTGATGCCATGCCATCGTTGTCGGACACCGCTGCTAGACCAAATTTTATGGTCTATTCTGGGGAGAAACCATTATCTCAGTTCATGAACACGTACACTTAAAAAGCTGTCGCTTCACCGAGTTCCGTACGTGTCAGTATGGTCTATGGATGAGGTAGCTAGCTAATAACTAGGCATGGAATTGTGTTTACTACTCTGCCTACAATTTTTTTTAAGAATTACTACTTATAACCCCACATCATATATTTCATTTTTTAAAATTATTTTTAGATTTATTGTTTTAAACTAATTAAATTTTTATCATCATTATTCATATACTAATTAAATATTTTTTAAATTAAAAAAATATATATAATGTGTTGTGTATAGGCTTATATTTAAAATTTTTTTATTTTTTTAAGGGTGTTTTTATGCAGAAAAATTATTATTGTTATTATTTTAAAAAAAATCTATTCATCATTATTTTTTATAATTATCTTATTATTGTATGATATGATATTAGATATAATAAATTCACATGCAAGTGAAATATAATAATTAATTTCTAATAATTTAATACCACATCATAATATGATTAGAATTTAGATGATGAATGACATTATTATATTTTAAAACTTGTTTCATAGAAATATCTTCATATATACTAAAGTTTGTATATGGTCGTGTGATCAGTGTTATTATTTCTTCATTTTTAACCTAGATCTCTAAGTAGGTATGGGTGGGTAGAGAGGCCCCACCCAGCCCCCATGTGGTGAGGTAGATTACCTTGTCCGCATGGTGGGGGGCCACCCGGATTTGGCATCTACGGTGGGGGCGGGGGCAGGATGGGGTGGTCTCCCGCCCAGCCCCCGTATTTATAATATAATTATATATAATATATATATTTAAAAAAAAAAAACCCTCAGGTGAACCTCCCTCGATGTGAAGTCTTCTAGAGCCTTCAGCGCCTGAGCCTAGCCCTTGACGCCTCATGAGTTCGTGACCTCATCTAGCTATCTGTTGCCGTCACAACCCATTGTCGCTGCAGCTAACCTCCTTGCCATCTGTGCTCGCCGTCGTCGTCGAAGGTAAGTTCGAGACTCTAAAATCTGAATATCTCATCTTTTTTTTTTTCATTTTTTAATTTTATATTTTTATGAAATTAAATGGAGGATGGGATTACTGAAGATGGATGATGGAATTGTGAATTGTGTGCAGTGGAAGATTGATTGTGTATGTATGTGATGGATCCGATTGTGATGGAATGTTTGGATTGTGATTGTGATTTATTCGGGTTTCGGATTTACTAGTTTGATGAAGAGAATAATTACTTATAGTTATAAATGTATAAAACCTATTTTGAAACCTGTTTTGGAATGCTTTGCACTTGGTTAATGGTAATACTTGTCATGTTTGTTATAATTTCATATTTGTTGTTTGCTTGAGTTAATGGAAATTCTGACAGATTCTAATGCGAGCTCCCCTACTTAGGGTACCCCTGCCCCTAACCCTACCCCTACCCCTACCACTATTGAAACTTACCCTGCCCATAAGCCCAATAAGAAACCCGCTTCCATAGTTTGGTCTCACCTCACCAAACTAGAGGGTGGTGACCTCAATAACCTAGAAGCCAAGTGTAACTATTGTGGTAAAATTTATGGATGCTACTATAGGAAATATGACATCTCACAATTAAAGGTGCACTTACAAAAATAATATAAAAAAAGTACAATTCTAAGATCTTTGCAAGAAAATAGCCAATCTAGGCTAGAAATTAGACTTAAAAAATTGGCGGGTGGGATTAGTGAGGGTGAAATGTTAAAGGGGTACATGAAGTATAATCTTGAGGAGTGTAGTATACACCTAACTCGTATGGTCATCATGGACGAGCTACCTTTTCAAATTGTAGATGGGAAAGGGTTCCAAGCATATTCTCACTATTTGGAACCAAGGTTTAAGCTTCCTTCTCATCACACGGTGGCAAAGCATGTAAAAAATATTACCAATCTAAAAAAGAGAAGTTGAGGGGTTTTTTGGTGAATCAGCTTGTTTGTCTCACCACTGATAGTTGGACATTGGTCCAAAATTTTAATTATATGTCTTTGACTTGTAATTTTGTTGATTGTGATTATACATTGCATAAGACAATCCTCAAATTTTGTCAAATTACCGATTACAAAGGTGAGACGATTGGAAAGGACTTGAAGGCCATTATAATGGAAGGGGTTGACATGCGTTGTGACATGCACAGTTGATAATGCCTCATCTAACAATGTCGCATTGGGATATCTTAAGTTCTTTCTTAGAGAGACAAATAAGACAATCTTGGATACTGATTATTTGCATATGAAGTGTGTCATACATATTCTTAATCTTATTGTCAATGATAGTTTGAAAAATCTTCATGACTCGATTGCTCGAGTCAGGACTGTTGTGAGATGGGTGAGATCTTCTCCTGCGAGATTGGAGAAATTTAAGGTTGCTATGAGATCTGCGGGCCTAACATCAAAGAATGTGCTTTGTACTGATTTGACTACACGATGGAACTCAACATTTTTTATGTCAGAAGTGGCCCAAGAGTATAAGTTGACATTTGTATTATTGGGTGATGAAGACATCCAATATGTAAAATATTTTGATGATCACGAGGGATTGAGGAAGCCAATGATTGAGGACTAGGATGTTGTATTTACTTTTGTAGATTTTCTAAGGCTTTTCTACGAGGTTACCACTACTTTATTTGGTTCTTTGTATCCTACATCCCTTTATTTTTGTCAACAAATATGTAAGGTAAAAGAAAAATTAGATGAGATTGTCGAGAGCGGTAGGCTACTGAAGATGGCATTGTTGATGAGGGAGAAGTATAACAAGTATTGGGGGGAGATTTCAATAGAGCTAATATGTTGTTATATGTAACCATTGTCCTTGACTTCCAGTTTAAGGTGGATGGCATGATATATGGATTGGGTATTGCCTACGGCCAAGTATGAGCGAAGTATATTGTATCGAGGGTTAGGGAAACCCCTGATAGATTATTTAATGAGTTTACATTTTGTGGAGTGGTAACATTGTGGTATCTGCACCTATCCCCCCCACTAGTTCCAGATGCCAGGCCTGTGAAAAAATGTAGATTAGACTAGGGTGACAGAATGGAGCAGAACCCCTTCACAAGGAGTGCTACAAAGGCTAAGTCAGAGATAAACAGATACTTCATAGTGAATTTTCAACCATATGGACGAGACTTTGATATCTTAGCTTGATAGAATTTTCAACCACAAGGAGTCCTTGCACAGATAACCAACAGTATTTTGGCCATCTCTATTAGTACCATAGCTTCTGAGTCGGCCTTTAGCACCGGAGGATGCTTATTGGATCAATTTGAGAGCTCATTAGATCCTACCACTGTAGAGGCTTTGATTTACACCTCAAGTAATCCAATTCATGTTTCGGATGTTTGATTATAATCAGGTCGACATCGAGGAGGAGGGTGCTGATCAACCTGGATCTGGTAATTTGTCACTTGAATTCAATTTTCTTATTTTTATTTATTTATTTTCATTTAATTGATATTGATTTCAAATTTAATTGTTGTAGCAATAGCTGAGACGACGTCTATGGCTACCTCTGCTGCAGTATGACTTTGTGTATATTAGTCCCACCATTACCCTGGTTTGCACAATCTGTCCCTTAATTTTTTTTTTCATGTTTATAAGTTATAATTTTGTATTTATAATTCTAATTCATTTTGTTTTTAACTTACTATTATAGTAGGTTTTATGATATTGAATTTGATTATCACAGCACTCAACACAACTCAATGAACTCAAGCACTGAGGCGGTGCTTGCAACACTGCTGGGTGCCCCCACGGTGCATGGAGCACCGTGGGCTCCTACAGGTGCATGCGACACCGTGGTGCGCGCAGCACCACCGTGTGTGGGTGGTGAGCGCAGCACCCTTTGGTGCGCGCTACACCACTGCACAGCGGCTTGGCCCAAAAAAATTTTTTTTTTTAAAACATCGCAACACCACGAGTGTGCCAAAAAAAAATGGCACGTTTACAGTTTATATGCATATGCAAATAAAAATAAACTGGAAGCAATTACAAAAGCTCTGCTACCAATGTAAGAAAAAATTGCAGTGGAAAGTACCTCAAGCTCAACTTAAAAAAATGCTCCACAAGTTTCTGCAGATCGACGAAACTCAAGCGTTTCCTCTTAGTGCTAAAGTGTACTACGTAGTTATAAAACTAGAGTAACACTTAACAAATCCACAACCTAAAAACTATTTCAAGAGAAAACAAAAAAGAGAGATTTTACTATATCGTTGGGTCCACAAGAACCAAAAGGAGGGGGGCTATATATAGCCCCCCTACAAGCCAGCCTTTAATATACGGGTAACGCATGGCTTAAAGCCATGCATTTACAAGCCGTGTAATAGCCATGCGTTACGTGCATGTAAATGCACCGGATGGGGGGGGGGTCTGCCCAAGTGGGCGCCCCCTCCATTTAACATTTAAAAGCACTAAGACATACATCACATAAAAATTTTGTCATAAAGTTTCATTTAAACACAAAATCCATCACTTATGAGTATCAGTTTTAGTTGACCATTCGCCCTCCCCATATGTAGATACTTTAGATGATTCAACATTTTCTTCTATTGTTACATCAATAATTTCACCCTCAATATCATCCATATGTAAAGGAATCATGTCATACTAGCTCAAATCTACAAATAAGTTAAAGATAGGTTGACTCTCTTGGTATGCTTGTGTAGAAGGACTCTTTTCTTGATCTTCATCTTCTCCCTTTGTCTTGGGGATACAATCGTGTATATATATATATATATGTATGTATTTGAGAATATCTTTGTATCACCCGCCACTAATTTCCTAAATCAAAATCATATAAATAGAAAACTTGAGATAAACGAGAAAGAAAAACAAAAGCTCTCCCAAGCTCTCCCAAATATTCAATGATTGCTTCAATCCCATCAATCGCACTTAAATATGTATACTACAAGCACTCCCTAATATTTCATGCCAATTCTATTATCGACAATAATCCCATAGAAATTAATGTTTTCTCCCTCATGACTTCCTTCGACTAGGATACCAATTTTTTGTATTTTCTATGAAGTTCTCGATATATTGGTTGAGATCTACTTTTCCAAAAAATACATGCAAAATATCGAGCTGCACATCTCAATGGGCCATGCACCAATGCATATAGTTATTCCGAGATATCATTCAGATTACTCACATGCATTTGTATATCCTACATCGTGAATATAACATAGACATACAATATGTAAACAATCAGAACTGGAAGGTTATAATTCAAAATGGCATATGTAATGTCATTGGTCATTATTTGAACCATTTCGGGAACTTTTTCTTTTCAAGTTTTTGGTTTATATAAGTTACTCCTTGCTCTCTGAGCACATTGATGTGATCAATGAAAATGAAAATACTAAATGATTTATAATTTTATAATTTTTTAAGGAGATTATATTATTAATTAACAAATAATGAAACTTTTAAGTGACTTTCTATATCAAGGCAATTGTTTGGAAGATACCATTGAAATTTTCCAAACCCAAACTTTCTTTCACATAAATCATAATCATGCTTTACACTAAGTGGACATGCATGTTGGAAGAATATAGAAAATCCATTTGTTTGTCTAGCTTGATCAACATCAAAGTTTTTTTTGGCCAATCAAACCTCATGTCAAATCTACGAAAGTACTTGGAATAGAATGTATGTCATTCATTGTCAATATATACTTATGCGATTGAACTTTTTGGGCGGGCCTTATTACCTGTAACAGCCCGCTAAAATAATCAGTTTTGGATTCTTTCCCGACAGCAATCACATCTCTCTCGTCTTTACCCTCATCTGGAATCACGCGTATAGATTATCTTTTCCGTAAATCACGTAATTTGTTCTTCACCGACAGCTGTAAAATCATGAACAGTTTTATCCTAAGCGTTGTACCTCGATGGCGTTTTCCCGGATCTTATCCATCGAATTTCAAAGTATTAGATAAGCTTGTTTTTAAAGTAGCACAATTATAATAATTTAATGAGCTCTGAAAATATTATAATTGTGGATAATTACTTAGATTAAATATTTTAGTTGTTTTAAGATATTAAGATGTTTAATTTTACGTTGAAAACTCTTATTTAAATTAATTGGTTTTATCATCTTCGATTAATTAACGGTACTTTATCATTTTATATAATGATGAGGAAATATTATTTTATAAATTTTAGTTTATAAAATAATATTCTACCTTAATTCATCGTGGTGTTTTATTTAAAGTGTTTTATTTAAAATAAAACATTTACGCGTTTTTAATCAGTGTTTTAATTCACCGTTGAATTATTTGAGGATCCCAAAACGTAGGATTGAAGTTTATTACCTAGGCTCCTACCCTTTTTCCTTCATTTTTCCTTTTTTCTTTTTTTTTCTTCTCTTTCCTCTCCTTCTCTCCATGGTCGACTTACACCCTTCCACCATAGCTGATCGGTTCTAGCTTCCTACCGGCGCCACCTCCGGCCGCCGTGCCTCACCTCCACCTCCGGCATGTCCCTCCCTCACCGGCGAACACATCTGCACCGGAGGTGTGCAACGCCGGCCACCAATTCTCTCTCTCTTCCCGTGCTCTTCCTTCTTGTCTCATTACCGTCGCCGCCCCTTTGACCGCCCGTTTCTCCGCCGTCCGGTGGAGGTGTCGTACACCACCCCCGCCATTCTCTTCCCCTTTCACCATAGTTCATACACACCAATTTTCAGAGCCATCGGACCAGCCGTTAGTCGCCGAGAGCCCCCGGAAGTTGCTGCCCCTGCCCTGTTTTCTCCCCTGTTGCCGATTTCTTTCTCCGCCCAGAACCGCCGCTCGCCGGCGGCGTGGACTACACCACCCACCCAGATTTCTTCCCCTCTCACCGGTGAACATCCCCTCCAAGTTTCACCTCCATCCGAGCCACGGTTAGCCGCCACTCTCGCCTCCAAACAAATGGGTTTTTAAGGCTTTTCACCATTTTGGACCACCATACACGGCCAAATCAGCCACCAAGCACCACCATTGGATTCACCACATCAAGGGCTTCCTCCCCATGTCTTTCTTTTTCCCAAACTCTCACTTTTTCTCATATGGGTTTCTCAAAACACCCGTTCGGTTGCACCACCGTGCGCCGCCGTACACGGCCACCCGTGGTGTTTCACCACCACCATCTTGTTCCTCTCATCCTCATGAACCTCTCCAAGAAATTTCATGGCCAACGGAGCTTCGTAGAGCTCACACTCTCCCGCACTCTCCAAGGCCAAAAATGGTTTCAAACGGCCGATCTGCCGCCGTTAGCCACCGTCCGACCACCACCTCGCCACCACAGCTCCACCACATGTTCCTCTACCTTTCCCTAGCTTTCCATGAAGTTCTATGGCTTTTCGCTACCTCGCGTCTCCTCCGCTCACCGTTCGGAGTTACTGTTCACGGCGTGATGCCGCCGTGCTCCGCCACCTTTGACCATCACAAGGCGACCGTGAGTCTTCCAAGACCACGCCTAGCCTTTCTCAAGCCCAAACTACCACTTTATGTGGTGGACAGACACCGTACCGCCACGTATGCTCCTCCGACGCATGTTCGTGACGAGCAGCGAGCGACGCACGGGTTATCCCGTCGATGGTATAACCCTCTATCTTTAGTTATTTATGTTTAACATAGTTGATTTGGTTGGCTGTAGACTGTGTAGTTAGTGTTTGTGGAGTTCGCTGCGTAGTTGTGAAACGAAGTGTGGTTGTGAAGTGTTAGGCTTGATTTTGTAGTTTTGTGGACTGTGCTGTGAAGTATAGGCGTGAGATGGATGCCGTAGATGTGATACGGCGGGTTGTGTGAAGAGAATACGCGTGTAGCGTATTCTGTGTAATGCAGCGACGCGCCGCGCGACGTGCGCTGTAGTGATGTGGGTCGTAGAAGGAAGGGAGTACGCATGTAGTGTACTCCGTGTGGTATGGCGATGCATCGTGTGATGTGCATCGTGTTGATGAGTGTTGTAGCGAAGGAAGTACGCGTAGCGCGTACTCCGTGTCGCGTAGCGATGCACCGTGAGACGTGTATCGCAGTGATGGGTTTTGTAGTGTGAATGGAAGAGAGTTCACGTGAGTGTACTCTGTACTAAGTCGTGATACACCGGATGGCGTGTCACGAAGGGTTGGATGGCGTAGCAGAGAAGTGTGGAGCGTATGGTGTAATGTTGGGAAACTGTATGACAGTGTCCCGAAGCAGTGATGATATGGATTATAGTCCGGGATGACTGGTGTCATCTTGTGGTTGACTATGGCTAAGAGTATATGGATTGAGAAATGAGTTGTTTGTTTGGTTGTTATTGATAATTTTAATGAACTTGTTTTAGTGCAAAGGCTTTCTGAAGTCAATTTATCTCTTCCGAGTATAGTGAAACCTCAAGTTGGCCGTGGTGTTGCAAGTGCTTACAATATGGCAATTGAGTTCAGAAGTGAAAATCTTAAGGACTTGAGTGTTCCTCTTCCAGCTGTTGTGCAGTTCCTCGTGTCTCGCGCTCTATTCTCATAGAACGCGACGATCGAGGTAAGTTAGCCTCTAACTTACTATCAGTTTATTGTGTATGTGTGATGGGTAAGAGAACTACAATTTATGTATGTATGTTATCGTATATGCCATGTCATGCTATGTCATTACATGTTTATCTGCTACGTATGATTTAATCTCTCATGAATAATTATCTGTTACATAATCTTTTCTGTCATACAATGATGTATGTTATAAGTATGCCATGTTAAGTATGCCATGAAATGTTATGATTAAATCATATTGTGCCATTTACAAGTATACGCCATGTTAGAAAAGTATATGATATTAATTAATATCTCATGCATTAAGAAAGATAAGACATGTTATGTTACGTATAATACGTGGGGCCACAACAACTGTGGAGTACGTATTATATTTTATGTTACGTGAATACGTGGGGCCACAACAACTGTGGAGTACGTATTATATTTAATGTTACGTATATACGTGGGGCCACAACAACTGTGGAGTACGTATTATATTTTTATGTTACGTGTATACGTGGGGCCACAACAACTGTGGAGTACGTATTATTTTTTATGTTACGTGTATACGTGGGGCCACAACAACTGTGGAGTACGTATTATATTTTATGTTACGTGTATACGTGGGGCCACAACAACTGTGGAGTACGTATTATATTTTATGTTACGTGTATACGTGGGGCCACAACAACTGTGGAGTACGTATTATATTTTATGTTACGTGTATACGTGGGGCCACAACAACTGTGGAGTACGTATTATATTTTATGTTACGTGTATACGTGGGGCCACAACAACTGTGGAGTACGTATTATATTTTATGTTACGTGTATACGTGGGGCCACAACAACTGTGGAGTACGTATTATATTTTATGTTACGTGTATACGTGGGGCCACAACAACTGTGGAGTACGTATTATATTTTATGTTACGTGTATACGTGGGGCCACAACAACTGTGGAGTACGTATTATATTTTATGTTACGTGTATACGTGGGGCCACAACAACTGTGGAGTACGTATTATATTTTATGTTACGTGTATTCATGGGGCCACAACAACTGTGGAGCATGAAGTATGGGGCCACAACAACTGTGGAGCATACACTACGTGAGACACAGCAATTGTGACACGTAGAATACGTGGGGCCACAACAACTGTGGAGTACGTATTAAGTCAAGTTTCAGATCAAGTGCATGATAAGTCAAGTTTCAGATCAAGTTCATGTTTTGTTATGTACACGTACATGTTATGTTCATGATCAAGTTATGTTCCAAGTTCATGTTCACATCATGTTAAGTTCACGTTTACAGTATGTCTCAAGTTCACGTTTATGTCATGATATGTTCAAGTTTATGTTATTTTCAAGTTCATATTTATGTTATGCATGTTTACGTTCATGCTACATTTCAAGTCCATGTTATGTTTTAAACTCAAGTTCATGTCATGTTAAGTCAAGTTCAGTTCACGTTTAAGTTCTGGTTATGTCATGTTATATGTCAAGTTATGCTATGCTTATGTACGACTTTACTTATGCATTTATGCTTTTACTGCCATGCATGCATCTTTAACCTGTGTGTGAGTTTTATGTTAACTTACTGAGATTTGTAATCAAATCTCACTGTGGTAGTCCCAACTACCATTCCCCCCGAATGGTAGATCTTGTTACAAGACCCAAAGGAAAATTGGAATCTGACCAATTGAATACGGTCGACTAGGCCACTGTGCGATGTTGATGATGGTATAGTATTTAACTTAAGTTAATACTTGTACTTTTGGATTTGTATCTCAAGTATTCTTTTGATCACAACCATTTTGGACTAGTGTAGTGATCACGGCTTTTTAGTATGTTTTTATGTATGAAATATGTTTCAAGTATTTGGGATATTTTTAGTTTGGTGCATAGTATTGCTAAAGAAAAAAAAAAAAAAATTTATCCGCTGCGAATATTGCATAATGCTAGATGCATGTTAGGAACATTGCATCTTATATGTCATGAACGGGGGCAGGTAACCTTGTGTTGCATGTCTCGACGCTTCAAATATCCGTTCAATCCCAAGCGGAATTTGGGGGCGTCACATTACCTATTATGCTTTTCAGCTTTCTAAAGAATTTTTCAATGGGATACATTTATCTATACTGGATTAATCCTGCAAGTTGAGCTTCACGTAGAAAATGAATGACTAAGTGGACCATTACGTCGAAGAATGACTCTAGGTAAATATTTTACAGCTTATACAATATTATGACAATTTTTCATTCCATTTGTTCCAAAGTTCGTACATTCAATATTCTAGCACGACAATTTTTTAAAAATACATCTAACTCAACCAGAGCCATGCACACATCCCTCATTAATTAACTGCGGATACCAACTGGTAAGATACGTTATAAAAATATATGACAATCATGAATTTTTAATCCTATGATCTTTCAATAAAGTGTACACACACATTTTGTTAGATACGAGACATACCCGTCTAGTAATTTAATATTCATTAGCTACTCGCAAAATCTAACCATTTCATTCTTTAATATTGTATAACAAGCAATTATCATATAGACATACAACCACTTTATTGTAAGTGCATTTCAGATATTATTCCCAAACGTTTTAAATCCTTACATGAGTTTATCGTATCTTTTGTTTTGCCTTCAACTGACATCAACGTGCCAAACAATAAATCACATATATTTTTTCTCAATATGCATAATACCAAGACAATGCTGCAATTTCAACATTGACCTATATGACAGTTTAAAAAATATGTTATTCTTTTTCAAATTCAATTCATTTGTAATTTACTTTCACTTTCATCATTTTTTTTCAAAGTCATTATTAGAAATATCCACCAATTGTGCAAGTACATCTTGCCCAGGCGAATATGGTGGCGAGTACCCTATTTAATAGTGCCATCAAACATTCTAGATTTTTTCGAACCATCTATGGTCAATAGGTAAATATCAACTATGAATCATGAAAGATCATTTTCTCACATCCGTAAGCCACTCAGATTGGATCTGTTTATTACAAGTTTGATATGTCATTTTTCCTTTAGTACTCCAACCTGATACTTGTTCAGTTCCCATATGCAATAAAATCATTTGTTGTCCATAACACTGAAGCATGCATATTGAACGATTCACATGTTGATGCATCAACTGCCTGAATGCCATTTTCCTATAATTCTTTTAACTTAGCAATTAACAACTATAATTATACATCTATCATATTTTCCAGTGATGTCAGACCAGGAATGAGTACTAAGGATCCTTTATGCACTTCCATAATGGTAAATTATGTGGCATAAGTACTACCAGCCAAGTACTATGACTAGTACTTATGTTTCCAAACATATTAAACTCATCAATTGCCAACCCAAGTCACACATTCTGCAGTTCTTCATCAAACCATGGGTGTTCTAAATCAAACTCCTTCCAAACTTGATAGTTAGTAAGATGTAACAATACATTCTCATTTTAACTCTGGCTGATGAATTCCATGCCATATCTACAATCATTGCACATGATATAAATAATCGTTGTTTAATGTAAAGTGAGATACTACCTTTTGGGACACATTATGCTTGTCAGATGTCTATCTTGACTAATGACACACTTAACACTCGATCATATGCTCATTCTATCGCCAAAATAGGATACGATCATTCTTGCATATATGGATTATATTGTAGTCAAATCTGAGTCATTGCTTCAATTACTTAGCTTTATAGAAGTTGTGAGGCAAAACATTATTTGATGGAAGTGCCTCTTTAATTAATTCAATTAACATATTGACAGTTTTAATAGATATGCATCATATGGATTTATATGAAGCAGTCTGATTATAAATGAAAATTTACTATGCCTTTTGCATCCTAGATATAGTTTACGCTGTGAATCCTCCCACAAGTGTGTAAAAGTATTATGATTCGCATCATTTGTAGTTAATGTGTCCGCAGCACCTTCATCCATAAACATTCTTACACTAATGTCACTTAACATTTCCTCCATATTTTCGTCGTAGTCATCACCACTAACCTATGTCTGTGCATCGTCATCGATGTTAATTCCTACGCTGAGGCTTTAATGTTGGATATGGTTCACCATGTAAAATCCAATTTGTGTAACCATAGTTAATACCATTGAAGAAAAGATGCTTTTCCACCAAGTCTTTTGTGACGCCCCCAAATTCCGCTTGGGATTGAACGGACATTTGAAGCGTCGAGACATGCAACACAAGGTTACCTGCCCCCGTTCATGACATATAAGATGCAATGTTCCTAACATGCATCTAACATTATGCAATATTCGCAGCGGATAATCTTTTTCTTTAGCAATACTATGCACCAACTAAATATATCCCAAATACTTGAAACATAATTCATACATAAAGGCATACTAAAAAGCCGTGATCACCACACTAGTCTAAAATGGTTGTGATCAAAAGAATACTTGAGATACAACTCCAAAAGTACAAGTATTAACCTAAGTTAAATACTATACCATCATCAACATCGCACCGTGGCCTAGTCGACCGTATTCAGTTGGTCAGATTCCAATTCTCCTTTGGGTCCTGTAACAAGATCTACCATTCGGGGGGAATGGTAGTTGGGACTACCACAGTGAGATTTGATTACAAATCTCAGTAAGTTAACATAAAACTTATACACAGGTTAAAAATGCATGCATGGCAGTAAAAGCATAAATGCATAATTATAGTCATACATAAACATAGTATAACTTGACATATAGCATGACTTAACCAGAACTTAAGCGTGAACTGAACTTGACTTAACATAAACTTGGAATCTTATTTAATTGTCTTGATTAATAACGTGCATTAATACGTACTCCACAGTTGTTGTGGCCCCACGTATTCAAGTAACATAAAACATAATACGTACTCCACAGTTGTTGTGGCCCCACGTATTCTACATGTCACAATTGCTGTGTCTCATGTAGTGTATGCTCCACAGTTGTTGTGGCCCCATACTTCATGCTCCACAGTTGTTGTGGCCCCATGAATTCACATAACATAAAATATAATACGTACTCCACAGTTGTTGTGGCCCCACGTATTATACGTAACATAACATATCTTATTTTTCTTAATGCATGAGATGTTAATTAATATCATATAATTTTTTCTAACATGACGTATACTTGTAATGACACAATATGATTTAATCATAAACATTTCATGGCATACTTGTATCATATGGCATACTTAACATGGTATACTTATAACATACAGCATTGTATAATAGAAAAGATTGTGTAACAGATAATTATTCATGAGATTAAATCATACGTAACAAATAAACATATAATGACATAGCATGGCATGGCATATACGATAACATACATACATAAATTGTAGTTCCCTTACCCATCACACATACACAATAAACTGATAGTAAGTTAGAGGCTAACTTACCTCGATCGTCGCGTTCTATGAGAAAAGGGCGCGAAACACGAGGAACTGCACAACAGCTGGAAGAGGAACACTCAAGTCCTTAAGATTTTCACTTCTGAACTCAATTGTCATATTATGAGCACTTGCAACACCACGGCAACTTGAGGTTTCACTATACTCAGAAGAGATAATTTGACTTCATAAAGCCTTTGCACTAAAACAAGTTCATTAAAATTATCAATAATAACCAACAAACAATTCCTTTCTCAATCCATATACTCTTAGCCATAGTCAACCACAAGATGACACCAGTCACCCCAGACTATAATCCATAACACCACTGCTTCGGGACACTGTCATACAGTTTCCCAACACTACACCATGCTCTACACTTCTCTGTTACGCCATCCAACCCTTCGTGACACGCCATCCGGTGTTTCACGACTTAATACAGAGTACACTCACGTGAACTCTCTTCCATCCACACTACAAAACCCATCACTGCGATACACGTCTCACAGTGCATCGCTACGCGACACGGAGTACGCACTACGCGTACTTCCTTCGCTACAACACTCATCAACACGATGCACATCACACGATGCATCGCCATACAACACGGAGTACACTACATGCGTACTCCCTTCCTTCTACGACACACATCATTACAGCGCACGTCGCGCGGCGCGTCGCTGCATTACACAGAGTACGCTACACGCGTATTCTCTTCACACAACCCGCCGTATCACATCTACGGCATCCATCTCACGCCTATACTTCACAGCACAGTCCACAAAATACACAATCAAACTCAACACTTCACAACCACACTTCCCTTCACAACTACGCAACGAACTCCACAAATACAACTACACAATTCACAAACCAACCAACTAACTATTTTAAACGTAAAATAACTAGAGATAGAAGGTTATACCATCGACGGGATAACCCGCGCGTCGCTCGTTGTTCGTCACGAACATGCGTCGGAGGAACGTACGTGGCGGCGTACGGTGGCTGTCCACCACATAAAGTGGTAGTTTGGGCTTGAGAAAGGCTAGGCGTGGTCTTGGAAGACTCATGATTTTACAGCTGTCGATGAAGAACAAATTACGTGATTTACGGAAAAGATAATCTATACGCGTGATTCCAGATGAGGGTAAAGATGAGAGAGATGTGATTGCTGTCGGGAAATAATCCAAAACTGATAATTTTAGCGGGCTGTTACATCTTTCTTATGAGAATGCAAATTCTTGCGTTTTTTACATGGGCATATGATTTGCTTGTGACTATTAATTGTAAAGTATGCAAACTCTAAAAATTTCTTAACACATTTTGCATATACATTGTAATTCATGCCTAATCGATCTTTAACTCACATCCAATTCTTATCCATGTCTAAAACACTATTACAAAAGTCGCATGTGCATCAACAAGCAAGCATGTAGTTATTCGTTGTGTAATCTCTAAATTTGACCAAGTAGTTGGTCATATTCCATTTGGATTGTAAGATCATAGTCGCTAACCTACCAACTACTATCTACCACATCTAATGAAATTTTGGCAGAATTTGATCCCCATAGTTCTTTAAATATACTCGTTTAGTGGGATGCATCGTTGAGTAATACATTTACACCAACAACTTAACTACATATTCAGAGAATAACATTGAATGACTCAACCAAAATCATAATGTCGAACGAGAACAGACAATTGATAAGTTTGCAAAAATGATCATACAATCCTAAACTATCCACTTTAGACAATTCAAGAATTATCAACCAACGTGGGTTGAAGACTCCTAAATAGGTCGAAGGTTTTCTTGAATGCAACATACAAGATTCAAAAGGAATACATACAATTAAAGAGGGGTAACTACTAAAGAAATACTATTTATGTTTTTAATTATGTTGTTAAGTATGTTATATTTTTGTTTAGAACCTAATTAGGTGTTATAATTACTTATAAACATATTTTTTCCCTTTTAATATAAATGTATTTTTTGTTTTAAATTATTATTTTTTTCTAATTAATTATGTTTTTAAGTATATTATAATTTTATTTTAAAATCTAATTGCTTGTTACTAATTTTTTGATTTTTTTTCTTCCCTTTTAATATGAATGTATTTTTTTTGTTATAAAGTATTTCTAATTAATTAAGTTGTTAAGTATGTTATTTTTTTTTTGTTTTATAACCTAATTGGGTAAACTTGTTTTTTTATCTTTTAATATAAATCTAATTATGCTCATATATAAATTTAATTTTGTTATATTTTTGTTTTGAAATCTAATTGAATGTCATATTCAAGCCAAACTATGTTTACGTCTTTGTCTATAATGTGGGCTAATGTTCGAACGGAAATATGTTGGGCTTCAATGATCTCTATCTCAAGTTCAAATGGTTATAGATATTGTTCGAACGACTTACACCCAGTTTACAAACTCTAAAATAGATTACCAACATGTAATGCATTCACCAATTTAAGCTTTTATCTCCACAATAACCAACTCTTTCATCATGCATAAGGCAGACAAATGTTTTCTATGCATTAAAAAACAAATACTAGAATTAATTTTAAATTTTTCACTATAAGCCTACCAATAAACCACAAATTAAGCCAATACATATCACTTATAATTGATGCAATTAATTTCGTATACAACTATAATCCAAAACAACAATTTAGAGAAATATAAATATTTACATTAAATGCAAATCCAAAGCAACCTAATATACCACAAATCACCTACACCACATTTAGTAAATTCCATGAAATTATTAAATGAAAAAGATAAAATTACATGAATAAAGGCATAGAAGCTCGAATTCCAAAACTAAACTCAAGTCATTGCTTATTCTCACTCATGATTTTTCAAGAATCTTACCAAAGAAAGCAAACTGAAATCTCTATGAAATTCTCTCTCACACATCTAAATATCTCTCACCCTCTCTCTCTCTCTCTCTCTACTCATTGTATATGTAAACTCTAAATGGAATGGATGAAAGAGAGAGAGAGAGAGAGAGAGTTATATGTAAGTCCGGGCGTATCTCGGAGGAGGACTAGATTTTATAATTATTATAGCGAAAATAGTTGATGTAACAAGTTCACATGCACAAAACGACATCATTCAACCTAAAATAAAGCTTATTACAGTAGAAAAACTTGTCACTTGTGCATCTTATTTTTTATTTCTCATTTGAGTAGTTTTAAAGTACTTTAGAATGTAAAAATTTTGAATGCGTGAAGTTTTTGCTACTTTGGAAATTTCTGGGTCGCCACATTCAAATGCCAATAAATAATCATTTGAACAGTTGCACGTTCTTTAAGGGCTTGACAGTAAATAATCCCGCTAAAAGTTGCAAAGTGCAAGCACCATTAGTGGTGTTCGAATGGATAATTACTATCTTTATAATGTGTTTGGGTCATAAAAAAAGTATTCGAACATTATGCATAGGTGTTCAAATGTTTAATTCAAATTAGTTAGTTTAAATATAACATATGTTACATCAAGCTAATTTTATGTAATATCACTATATGATAATGCATAATACTAAATTACTCAATATTACTATATCATATTGAAGCTGATATAGTATCATATATATATATTGATATAGTCTCATATAGCGAAGTAGTAATACTAGTATCATACTAATGATATAGTATTAATATTAGTATATATATGATAATAGATATCACTATATATAGTCATATACATTATATTATATATCATATATACTATATATACTATATATAATATAAACTATATATACTATATCACTATATAGTGATATATATCATATGATATATATACTAATACATGTATATATATATATATGTACAATATACTTTTATGATATATATGATATGATACTATATATATATACTTATACATTAATATACTTAAATGGTATAGTGATGTAGCATATATAGTGATACTAGTATCATATATATTATATATATATATATATACAAAATATGTACAATATGCATATATATAGTATTAATACTATTATATATTAAATTTAAAAATCTAAATTTATGATTTAAAAATATTATAATAAACATTGTAAGTAAAACCGTTCGAACTATTAGTATCTGTACATAGTGTGTTAGTGTTCGAACGTTAATTGCGAGTTTGAAGAAAATGTTCAACCTGTCTATTTATCGTTTGAACACTAAGATTAAACCTTCAACTAGAATTCAATCCCTTGGAATTCCGTTTGAATGTAATAATAAAGCATTTGAATGATATTATACTTATAACAGCTTACGGTTGTTGAGGTATTGCACACATCGTTTCAATAGCCCAAAAAACCCTACCTCTATTCTCTTTGCAGTTCGAATGACCGTAGCCCAACGCCATCATTATCACTGCCACCGCCAACCTCCACTTTTACTCAGCAGGTATACAAGCTACATGCTTTTAATGGGTTGATTTGGACTTGTTTGGGTTAAGTATTTGAACAAGATAAGGATTTTTTTAGATTTATGTTTTCTGCCAATGGGACACCGTAGGTGGCCAGAAAAAACAAGGCAAGGATGACTCTATGCTCAATTCGGCCTTGTATGTTTGTAATTTGTGGAAGAACAAAATGAGTCTAGAGATTCCTTTCATTTTAATGGCCACTAAGTTGACTTAGCCATTATTGGGTTTGATCCGATAACCATTCGAATGATTTCATTAAGCATTTGAACGTAAATACTTAGTCCTCGAACGCTTAAGTAACTGTTTGAATAGGTGGTCAAATAATACATTCGATTGCATCTACGTTACGTTCGAACCTACATTGGAGCACCAGTTGACTGTTCGAACAGTAACTTTTATGTTTGAACAATAAGTGAATATTTACACTATTCGATTGAAAAGATTATGATTCGATCAAATGCTATACACAAAAAACAGTTAGTAATTATGCTAAATGCAAGATTGTGTTTGAAATATTGTTTTTGTTTCCTATAATTATTTTATTGCATATATTAATAATAATTATTTTATAACCAATGTTGTTTGTATTATTTTTAAAATCTCAGGGTCACCATGGCTTATAAGGGTAGGAAGCGTGGCAGGGCAGGTAGGCCATCCAACAAGGATATCCGAGAGAGAACAATATTACTTGAGTGTCAGGTGAAGATATCGGGCTTTCAGGATCTTTGCTAGGAGGGGTGGTCTTTTGCATCTATCTTTATAGAGTTTGATTGGCAACCAATCATTAACCAGAAGAACGATGGAACAAATAATATCATCGCCTACATTGACATTGTATCTGAGTTCTATAGATAGCTTGGTCGTGTCAGATAGGATGATCAGACATACCTGATCTCTGTTTTGGGTGTATCTATTACATTTTCAGTGGACGCAGTCTCCAAATTCCTTAGTATCTCTTGACTGCCCACTGTATATCCGAACGTGGTGTCCATGAAGTCTACAACTGTGAGTGGTAAGGATATGCTGAGAATGAGGGCATTGATGTAGATTGGCTTGATGGTCTCCCTCATCATGAGGTTCTACAATTAGTTATGAGTTCAGATGCTCCTCCTTATGATGGGACGAAAAGCATCAAACAAACCGATTTATCTAATTTTTACAAGATAATGAACTTAATAATAACCAAGAACATTGATCTTTGACAATAGAAGACTAAGGTTGGCATGGATTTGGAATGATTTAAGATACACGTCGATCTTGGAGAGCCTATCAATCTAGCGAGTTATATCTTTACTAGGATTCGGTTAGGGGCCCACTATATTACGATATATATCTTTATTTTTGGGGTCATGATCACATGATCTTTGTTAGCTCGGGGTCTAGGCAGATACTGGTGAGCATGTGCAGGAGCCAATTGGGCCGATCAATCCCTTTACCTTATCACGATACAAGGGACACTCTAAAAAAAGGCCTCGTGCTCCCATTGTAGAGACAATCGAGATTTAGGGAGATGCATACTCGTCAAGTAAGGGGTTTTGGATGAGGCCTCTACATAGAGGGCAACATGCATTACTATTCATAAGGAGATTGCAGATATGGTGCGTGCAGGGTTCCGTGCATAAATAGTTGAGGTGATGAATGCAGTACGTACAAAGATCCATGCCCGGTCATCTCTGACGTATAAGAGATCCAGAGTGTCATCTTTGACATAGGTAGAGAGATTACTAGTATTGCCATAGAGTTGGGCCGAGATAAGCAAACGACTCAGGTAACAGTCTTGACTTACCTAACAGAAGTCTAAAATTACCTAGCATCAATCGAGACAGTAGTCCGTGAAATTTTAGGTGAAGCGGTTGACTTGGTGGGTGAGTGAATGAAATTTTAGGAGAGTTTGGATTGTGAAAAGAGGGAGCAAAGTTGAACGGAGTGGCTGACTTCCTTTTGCTATGTTGTTGCCGGCCGAATGGGTGAGGCTTGAATGTTTTCTTGTTTGAATGCCATCAATAGCACTATTTGTAGAAGCAAATGAGGTGGCATGAAAGCCATAGTATGACCTTGTAAGAGAGAGAAAACTTTTTGAAGAAGTTTGAGACAAATGGTGGTTGGTTGGACCAAAAATGGGCTAATCGAATAGGGTTTCATTTGGGATATAGTTAGGATTTGGTCCAAAAGCAACTTTTATTGGTCAAATGAAATTACCAAGATGCAAGAGAGTGAATAAGGGTGTAAGAGTGTGCACTTCAATGGTTGGTTACTTGTGGAAGTGATTAAACCAAGTGAGCAAGCACCTAGTTATAAACCAAGTATGTTTAGGGTTTGGGACCATTTAGGGTTTTGGTTATGCTAAAGGGTTTGGGGTTGTAGTTAGCTTTCAAGGATTTAGTATTTCATGAGGGTTGAAACCCTCTTTTGGTTGGCCAGCTAATGTTTAGGTTGATGGAATAGTGATTGGTGTAAGAGAGCATGATGACAAGCTTGATTCATACTGCATCTCTTACACATTTTGTCCTCCTTTTGACAAGTATCCTAGGGTTTCCAAATGAATGGATATGATTGTGCCATGTGTCTAAATAAACATTTTTCTAATAATCCTAAGTGAATTTGGATATTCTACATGACGATTTGACATCTGCTTGAACCAGATGCCATATGACACTCTCCCAAAGGATTACTATTTACTTGAAAAACTTGAAACCTTTTGTTGCACCATAAATGCTAAATATTCATACAAGTCTAATAGTACAATTTATTTTGTAAAATCATGCTCTTAATTGCGTTAATTAAATAGAAAGGTAACTCTATTTCTATAGTGGATCAGGATTCGACGATGTTAATGAACTAAAACTTAATCGATCACTCGATTCATGTAATCTTTTTGGGATTTCATGACATTTCTATATTCTAAAGAAATTACAATAATGATGAAGATTTTGCAATCGCCCAGTTCATTTAATAATTCACTAATCCTTATAAAAAAATGAGCAAATTCTCATATATTTTTTATCGTCAAATCTCATAGTTTACTAGAAATATGAAATGAATCTGCTATACGTACTAATCTAATTTATACCAATTGGCTGTTTTTTAATGAGAAATTATCTTTGTAGTCTTAGGGTGTACAAATTTCGCACACTCACTTTGAAAAAATTAGATAAATTTTAACTCAAGCGAAAAAAATTATTTTTTTAATAATAAATCCTTTTTTTAAATGAAGTGCAAGCTCCATCCTAGAATAGTAAGACTCTTTTTTAAACTTGCCATTAAAAACAAAAGAAATCGAGAAACCAGTATGTTGTTCTAGTCATTCGCATGGTCTATTAGGCATACAATACTATGAACTTATATATGCACTTATTGCATGGGTGTCGTAGGCATAAGAATTACGATGTATTTATAACAGTATTTCCTAACAATTTGTTAATGTTTTTCCCCCCATGAGGCAGAAGGCGTGTACTTACTATGCTGGTTGGGCTTGCTGATCAGGGCCAATCTGGGACTAGTTTTAAAAGGCCCATTTAAGCCTGTTATAACCTACCTAGCAAGATCCTACATCTTTTTTTCAAGCGATCCTACATCCTTTTATACATATGTAATGCTATTTACAAGTTTGGTGTGTAACGCATCTCCTTTTTTTAGACTCATTATATTCATTACAAAGTTAAAATATCAATACTCTTTTTATGTAAACTTATGTGAAATGTGTTTATATCAGCAATGTATTAGGTGTGCCTATAAACATACTTGCAAAAAGATTTAGTCCTTCTCATCTCATCTCGAAATTTATTATAATTTTCTTCTCAAACATTACTCAAATATAAAATACTTTTCAATTTAATATTTAACTTTTTCATCTAATCATTACCTAATCGTTATCCAAATACAAAACTCTATACAACTTTCCCAAACTTCCAAACAAGACATAAAAAATAATAAAACATTTTCAAATTTATAAAAAAAATAATAATTTTGAACAATTTTTTAACTTTATAATATGATTATTCAACTTTTTCTATCTCCTCTCCCAAAACCCAAAATAGCATAACTCAAATAATTCCATCACTATTTACAAACCATTTTATTATTATTCACAAAATTATTACAATTTCTCATCTTATCTCATTACCTAAGCTTGCCCTTAATCTTTATAAATCTTTTATTCAAAAGAAATTTTTCACACGGTATATATATATGTAAAATATGTAGAGGGTTCTACTTGGAAAATTGTAAATTAAAAAATACAAAAGAAATTAACTTAAATAAGTGATAAAACCCACACTTGAAAGGGTCAAATGTGGAGATTCAAACCCGTTTTGATAACATAAATTTACTATTATATCTTTATATGTAATGGGAGTAGGATAGAGGGTGGAGTTTATGGAACTAAATCCACTATAATCAATTAGAGATTACAACACTTGCAAAGTTTATATTCAAAAACTTGAGTTCACAACAAATTGGAAGGATAAAAGTATATCAACTCCATGTGTTCTTTAAAAGATAGAAGCTTTTGGCAAGCCTTAAACACTTTTCTTGCTTTTTTGTTTTATTTTTCGTGTCCTGATTGATATTCTGCTTTTTCATCGTGTCATTGTTTGAGTGCAGTAATTAATGGGCTTTTCTTATATGTGGACTGGATCCACATAACAGTTTATCAATACCATGTGTAACACACTCCAAATTGCTTGAAGAAAATACACTAATTGCTCACTTTGAGGGGAGTAACTCCAAAAGAGGAAGAAGATGAGGATAGAAAAGGAAATAGGTTTTTAATTCAGATTCTTGCATGCCCTTAAAAAGAGGGATGTTCCCCTACATTTACTAACATACCCCTTAACTAACTCATGGGCTAAGGACTAACACACTAAAATAAAAGAAAATGATAATAGCAAACAAGCATAATAAGTAGAAAATTGGGCCATGGCCCAACCCCAACTTCTAAGGCCACATGCCTACTACAACTACCTATCCAAGTCCACTAAAGCTTTGGCCCACTACTGTAAACTGAATTGTGACAAATCCTCTTCCTTAAAAGCACATTGCCCACAAGGTACAATTATGCCTCTTTGAGTTGGTGCAGTAGACTAGACTATAAAAGAATTTTCGCGATTGTTATTGCCTTTTCAGTAAGCAACACTGGAGGAGTCTCAAGAAAGTCTAAAGTGCAAGTTACATTGAGTTGTGAGAGTAAGTACAAGTATCACGCTTTACCCAATGCTCTTCTTGAACCGTGGAGCTCAACTGTGTGATGGTCGTTATAAAACATGTCCCAATTTGGTATGACGACCTCCCAGAAAAAGATTGTTGAATGCTAGTGTAGCAATATGTAGGTTGGTATGAAATGTAGGCTCATTGACTGTGTAGGCAATAGTGGTAAAAGAAGAACCCAATGAAAGATTAGAATTTTGAGGCTCACTTGAACCATGTATTTCATCCTAGAGGTTAGTGTTGAGCTTTGACAAATTAGCATCATAGACTAAGAAATTGGTTTGTTGGACATTAACAGGGTTCCCAGTAAGCTCAAAACTTAATTCTACTATACCTACAAGAGAGTTGTTGTCAACATCTTTAAATCCAGAGATAATAGCAATATCACTTCCAAGCAGAAAGGAAGCAATGGCCAGCTCTAGCTTATGTCTCCTTATTAAAACCTAAGTCTTATTCAAATCGGCTGCCTTGTTTTCTTCCTCTCTAAAATTCTATGCAAGAAAAGCCACCAAAAGCTTATCCTTCACGTTCTTGCTAATTATAAAAAGACTAGCCAACACTTGAAGTCTATTTAATATTCTATATAACATAGCACAATCCTTGGGATCTTTGTTCTTAAGATATTGTGGAATGTTTAAACTGGAAAACCGGAAAATTGGCCTGGACCGGACCGAATCGAACCGATTGGTCCAGTTTTAGACCGATTTGGAACCGGTTTCTATATTGTAAAAACCGGTTGGATCCTGTCCAGTTTCGATTATGTGCTTTTCGGGATCGGACCAAACTGGACCGGTTTAAAAATATATATAAAAAAATTAAATTTTCAATATTATAGATAATTTTTATATGTAATATATAATTATAGATGAAATTTTTATATATAGTTATATATCATATATAAAATAATTTTATATTATAATTTATAACATAAAATTTTAATTTTAAATATGAACATTTGTAAATTGTTTGATCATATGTTATAAGAGTTATAGCATAATATAGTTAACTTAATATGTTAGTATTAATAATATAATATTAGTGTTGTATGATACTATGATATATATTAGTATTATAGTATGATATTAGCATAATATTATAATTTATAGTAGTAAAACTATAATACTATGATATATTAATATATAATATAAATTGACACTTGATTAAAACTAAAAAACCGGACCAAACTGGTAAAACTGAAAGCATTGATTTAGGAGGGTAACTAGTGCGAAATCGATTCTTTAAAATGCAAAACCGGTGTAACCAGTCCGGCTCAAAAAATTCTACAAAACCGGACTGGTTACACCCTTAGTAGTCTTGTCAATTTCTCCATCCGTGCACGCAATTGTGTTGTATTAGTAAGCCAATATCCAACTCCAACAACTTGCATTTTTTGCCAATACCTAGAAGTAGTGCCATACTCGACATCACAACTCAATACTGCCCTTACTGCTTAGCTTGAAGTATCATATTTTATGGTAAAAGGAAGGGAAAAGCGAAGTAATGCTAGCATTGGAGGCTATGTTACTTCTTCTTTTAGCTACTACAATGCCTTCCTCAAACTTTCTGTCCATATAAAACTGTTTTTCTTGAGCATTTTTGTTAAGGGATTTGTAATATTGCCATACCTCTTTATAAAACTTTTGTAGTAGCCCGTTAACCCTAGAAACCCTCTCAAAGATTTTAAGGTAGTGAATAAGAGTCATTCTTCATGGCCAACAGCTTGTTAGGGTCAGCCCTCACTCCTTGGGTAGAAAGTAGGTGGCCCAAGTATGACACCTCACTACAACCAAATCTGCACTTGGTTTGCTTTGCATACAACTGATATTGCCTTAATGTCTCCAGCGTCACCCTTAAGTATTCCATGTGTTTCTTCTCACTCTTGATGGACTAATATATTGTCAAAAAAATACAAGAATAAGCATTCTCAAATAGGCTATAAACACCTCATTCGTGAGGTTTTGGAAGGTAGAAGGGGCATTGGTTATTTCACAGGGCATACTAGAAATTCATAGTGCCCTTCATGTATTTGAAAAGCTGTCTTTGGTAGATTTTCTTGTTCCACATGGATCTGGTGATAACCAGATCGTAAATCCAACTTAGAAAATGTCACTGCACCATTCAATTGATTCATCAATTCCAACACAACTAGTATAGGAAATATATCCTTGATCGTCACTTGGTCGAAACCCCTATAATCTACACAGAGCCTTCATGTCCCATTTGCCTTCCTCACTAATAGCCCCGAGGAGGAAAAAAGGGTTTTGGCTAGGCTAAATGACCCTAGTAGTTAGAAACTCCTTTAATATTTTTTCTATTTCATCCTTTTGGAAGTAGGGGTAATGATATGGCCTAAAGGACACATGTTTAGTTCTAGGAATTAAATTGATGGCATGATCCTTAGACCTAGAGGGGGCAAACCCTTAGGTTCCAGGAAAACTGTGACGCCCACAACTCCCACGTACGGATACATGGAAATCGAGACGTCGGGATGATGACAACACGGGTCACACATCCCCTCGCCAAGTGCCAAGTGTGTGTACATGCAATATGTGTACAAATAAATAACGCAGCGGATAATAAATATCTTACAACTAAGTACCAGAATTTTTATTTAATTACAAACTCGCTTAAAATACACATAATAAAATATTACAAGTTCAACACTATCTCAAATCCAAATACATAATATAAAAACTAATACAGATAATATCCATAGATAAGCATCTCCAAAACAATACTCAGGCGGAGCCGCCTCCTCGGGCTCAGCCTCCTCCTCCTCCTCAATCTCTGCATCAAAATCTACGGTACCAAAAATGGTGCCGCAGGTAACTAAGCTTCCAAACGCCACCAGATAAAAATACATCAAAGCCACAATAATATGCATGAAGAGATGCCAAATGCACATGTCCCAAAAACCACATTTTACCACGCACGCCAAAATCCCATTTGGCCCAAAAGATTTCCTTTAAATCATTCCTCGCCATTATCCCAGATAATGGCCCAAATCAAGAAACCATCATTTTCCCACAAAATGGATCACAAAATCCTCATACCAAAACCTCACCATTTTTCCAGAAAATGGCCCATATCCAAATCCAAACCAATTCCAATTAATGCATGCACCATGATCTCCCCTAGGGATCATCCGCATACTCTGACTACTATGTCACACAGCAGGTAACGACTATGCCTGTGACATCTAAACAAGCGATCCCAGTCTCGCGCCCAGCGCGTACCTGGCCCAGGCATTCTCTAGCCCCCGCCAGTAGAGGGGCCACGGGGTCGATACGAGAGCGTTACCATCCCGCCCGCTCCCGTTGTCGCCTAGCGACAACCCATGTGACGTCACTTAGTATATTACGCTCCCGAATGACCAGAGGAGCTCCACCGAGATAATGCCCCATCTCGGCTTGGGGTCGTGATACACACGCACCCAAAAATTCATTGAACTCGTGAAAACCCAGTTTTCAATATTTAACACATGCATATGCATGCACAATGCAATGCAAATGATATGACACCAATTAACCAACAATTCTCAAACATCCATAACAAATAAACAAGCAACTCCGTCCTCAAATCCAACCGACCCCCGACTCCTCGGACTCAGTCCGGAATAACCAATCAGTCTCAAATAATTATTGTAAGAGTAATAATATATTTAAATCTAAAGTGAAGTTTGGAAAATACTTACAGCGCTATATACTAATTTTCAAAGGATCGACGAGCAGCAAACGGTGAAGCAAAAGCAACGTAACAGTGTAAATACATTGTGGCCGTGGGTTGTAAAATACCCAATTTTGAACGGGGACAAACCAAGACTCGGGATTGATAGAGAATGACTTATAGGTGTTTATAAAGCTAGTGGAAGTGAAATTTGGTCGTGGGTGGCGGCGAAAAGGGCGGTAGAAAAGCTGAAATACCCAAATCAGAAACTAGCTCGTGGGGGCTGCTCCGGTGACGGATCGAGGTCGAAAATGGGTGGTTTAGGACGGCAAGGAGTCAGTGATGAAGTGGTGAAGAGGTGGTGGCCGGAGGTGGAGCGACGGCGGCAAATCGGAGCAAAAGTCGTTCGGCTTGGAGGAGCTATTCCGGCTAAACAGCGGCTTGGATGGCGGTGAAACTTGGTGGGGATGATCACCGGCCAGAGGGGAAGAAATCTGGGTGGGTGGTGCAGCTCACGGTGCCGACGAGCGGCGGTACTGGGTGGAGAGCTAAAACGGACGGAAAATGGGTAGGGAGAGAGAGAGTTCGCACGAGAGAAGGAGGATCCACGGAAAAGAAAGAAAAAAGAAAAGAAAAGAATAAGAAAAAAGGGAAAGAAGAGAAGAAAAAGATAAAAGAAAAGATGGAAGAAAAGAAATGAGGTTCAATCCTCACCTCTGGAATCCAACAACTGATCCAACGAAAACAACTTTAAAAGCAATAAAATCAAGAAAATATTTTAAACACAACGTAAAGCCAAAATATAATAAATAACTAGTAAAAACTAACTACTTAATTTTAAATACAAAGACTAGCTAAAATAAATTAAACAGCAATTTAAACTCAAATAACAATTAAAATCAAATTAAAATCCGATAATTTAAAATAAAAGAACTATTATTTTAATTAAATTTGAAATACTCCTTCAGTGAAAATACACGTAAAAACAGGGTATCACAAAAACATCCTTGTAGGATTCCCACAAGAGTTGTACTATAGCTGATTGACCACACTAAGCCATTAATTTATAACTTACTTCTCTTTGTAAAGCCTATAGAATCAATCCTTTTTTCTCAAATTTATTGCACTGGTTAATGACTCTTCTTTAATTAACTAGATTGTTGCCAATCCCTTCAACTCCACATTTTTTTCAAGATGGAGAAATTTCATAGTTAGCTCCTTAAAGTTCCACAGCACAGAATCCAACTCCCTAAGCCATTGTATTCCCTAAACTATGTCACACCCCATCAATACTAGGACATGAACATCCACTACAAAATAATTGTTCTGCATTTTTATCCTCACACCATCACTCTTCTCTTCACTTGGAAGCAATTCACCACTAGCTACTCTCACTTTCACCATTTCCTCCATTTTTATTGGCAACCCATTTT
The DNA here is from genome assembly GCA_011037825.1 of Carya cathayensis. Classification (NCBI taxonomy): domain Eukaryota; kingdom Viridiplantae; phylum Streptophyta; class Magnoliopsida; order Fagales; family Juglandaceae; genus Carya; species Carya cathayensis. The sequence continues at coordinate 1,943,442 of QGSO01000186.1, forward strand.
TCTTGACCACTGTTGGGTCTAGAAAATTGTGAGTGGACCCTATGTCAATCAAAACTAGCACGCATGTGGACCCAATAACTTCCTTCACCCTCATAGTTTTAGGATTATGAGAACCAATAAGGGCATGTAAAGAAATTTGGGGTGTCTCTTTGGTAACATTCATTTCATCTAACTCCACCTCTCCCTTCGTTTTAGGTAAGACAATTTCTTGCCTAGGCCCAATTTCTAACTTAGACAAAATTTCTTCCTGCAGGTATAACTTTGGGTTTGGCATTTGTGGCCGGCATTCCATTTGGCATTACAATGGTAACATAACCCCTTATCTCTTCTTTCTTTCATTTGATTTTGGCTTATTTTGTGGACTGTGAGTGGTGCTTTTTGGGGGCTAGGATTTTTTAGTAGTCCAAGTTCTAATGAGTAGGCTAGGCTCGACTTGTGGTGTTTTTTGGTTTTGTTTAGATTTTCTTCCTAAAGCTTGACTAGGTTGTATGCAGTGATAAGGTTGGATGGATTGAACTTCCTTACAAGTATTCTTACTTCATCTTTTAAGCCACTTAGGAAACAACTTAGTTTATAGGGATCTGAGAGTCCCTTTAGTCTGTTGGACAAGGCTTCAAACTTAGCCTTGTAATGTTCTACTGACCCAATTTGTCTTAACCTAGTTAAGGCCTCAATGGGGTTGTCATAGGCATTTGGTCCAAACCTGATTAAGAGAGCCTTGACAAATGCATCCCATTAAGTAAGATGCCATGATTCCTCTAGATATTGAAGCCAAACAAGGGCTTGTCCTTCCATGTAGAAGGATGCCAGTCTAATACAGTGTTACGATAACGTGTTATGGAAAGTGAAGAAATAGTGTACCTTATATAGCCATCTTGTAGGATCCTTCCCTTGGAACATAGGGAAATCCAATTTGACAAATCTGGTGTGAACCTTCCCTTGGGAAGTGCTTCCTTCTTCTTGGTGGTGAACGTTTGAAAATGACTCCTCGTGGTTGTGACTCTAGTTTTTCTTTTGCAGCTCTAAGATTAAAGCTAACAAATGCTGCATCACTACCCATTTTGCCTTTTAAGAGCCAACATTTTAGTCTCTAGATTGTGATACTGAGCATCACTATTTTTCTTCAAGGCGTTTAAGCCATCTTGTGAGTTCCCTCAACCATGGAAATAGGAAATTTTCTTCTGTTCATAGATACCAATCTCTCTAATACCATATGTAACACTCTTATTGAAACTATTTAAATGTAAAATTTCATCACTTCGAGGGTGAGAGGCCTCCAAATGAAGAACAGAAGTAAAAAGACAATATTCGATTACTTTTCATATAAAAGTTGCATAGCACTCCCGCATAGTACATGTAGCTGGCAGTGTACACTTACAACCCTTAAAGCTTGGACCTAAGGCCAAACAAAATTAATACACTTCAACCCAACATTTAAAGTTCATGGGCTACAACCCAATATCTTAGCAAACTATTACAAGAAGACACTAAACTGAAACAGAGATGTTATTCATTATACCACACCACTTATTTTGCATATTTTAATATTATTTTTTATTTTGTTTTCTTGTTGTTAAACTAATTGAGTTATTCTACTTATCATCTATACACCATATATTTGTTATAAGAAAAAGAAATGAAATAGGTGTGGTGTATGGTATCTGGGGATGATAAGTAGAATTATTCAAACTGAAATAACATAAGCATGCACTACAAAAATTAAGGATAATGAACCCATGAGCCCACATCCCACATTAAGGTTGAATTTGAGTACTGAGGTGATCTCAAATATTCTGTGAATAGTAAGAAAAAAGTAGTAAAAAAATAATGATAAAATAATACATAGTAGTGAATAGTAGTACAAAATAGTAAAAAGTAAGTGAAAACTAATGATAAAATAATGAATAGTAGTGGAGTATGTTGAGAATACTCCGCCACCCAAATTGGCCAAGTCAATAGAAGACTTCTGACCCTTGTACTTCACTTCAGATCTCAAACACAAGTCACCACTTCTCTCAATTCTTACCCCTTCTCTGCCCTAACCCTTTAGTGCCGACATGTAACATCCAAGCATTGATAGCTAGAAGTGAGGGCTTCACAAGCCACAAGCTGAAACTCAAGAAATATGGATAAGGAGGTATACAAGAGAAAAGGGCCGAGTTCACTCAAGACATGTCCATTCGCACATTTTGTGTGATATCCAATATGATAAGGATAAGGGTAGGTGGCATATGAGATGCCACATTGTTTGGAAATGAGAAATTCTTGCTCTTTATAAAGTTCCAATGGGACTTCAATTGTATCATTGACTAGTTCTTTTGGAGTAGGGGCATAAAAATTAACCGGAAAATCAAACCGGACAGGCCCGAACTAGTGGTTTTGGACCTGTTCCCTTAGTTCCATGCTTTTTAGGACTGGACTGGACCAGTTCGTTATATTATATATTTTAAATTAAATTTTTTAATATTATATATAATATATTTTAATATTATATATAATTTATATATAATAATATAAAGTATAGTTATATATAACATAATGTTATTATAATTTATAATATAAAATTTTAATCTTAAACATGAAAATTTATTTGATCATATGGTTTAATCTTAAAATATATATATTAATAACATTTTATGACCTAACAAATTCTCAATATATTCTTTTTTATAAGTACATTAGTAAATTAGTAAGACTAATATACATTAGTATATAATGTATATTAATTACAATTTATATTTTATGGCCTAATACTAATAGTCTAATACTATATTACTATTAGTAATATATTTTAAGTCTATATATAAATTACTATATAAATCACTATACTAAATAATTATATATGAAATAAATATATAGTAATACTAATATTATCACTATCAATGATATCGTTATAATAAATTAAAATCATTATAATAAATACTAATATATAATTATTCTAATCACTATAACTAATACTAATATATATACTAATACTATTAAAACTAAAAAATTGGATTGAATAGGTAAAATCAGAGGTACTGGTTTATGAGAGTAACCCGTAAGTAATCGGTTTTCAAAAATGCAAAACTAGTGCATATTGGTTCGGTCCCAAATTTTGTCCAAAATCGGACTAAACCGAATCAGTTACACCCCTATTTTGGAGTATAAGCCATGTGGTTTGGACCTTCTATTGAGGCATTATAAATGATATCAGAGCCTATTCCAATAAAAAATATGGGATTGGAACCATGCCACCTACAGTGGACAAGCCCAAAGTGGACGTTGGGAATTTAAGGATGGTAGATTGTGATACCCCATATGAGTGATGTATAAGTGTAATGTCCATCCTTGTGATGGGTCCTTTAGAAAATGATTTTAAGATAATAGATAGGAATTACGGTTCCTTTTGAAATTCTTTTTCCTTTCGTGCCAGGATACAAAAAACTCTATGTTTATAAATAAAACATATATAATAACATAGATTTTCAGTCATGCATTTATCACTCCATACATATCATACATAGACATTCAATTCATTCTAAAATGTTGCAAGGTGGACTCTTTCTATAAAAAGGGTTTTCTTTCGTAAAACAGTTCCACATGCCTCGCTGCCTTCATTTCTTAAAGCGACTGTTCATGCATACATATTTTTTTACATGCATACATCCTTTCTTATTGCTTTTAGTGGCCGTAACACACTGTTACACCCCGTGTGCTGGGGTTAGCAGTCTTTTGGACCTGATTCCGCCCGTGGCCACGGGTTGGGAATCCATTTCGTTAGGGTGTAGCACTGGGTGCACTACCAGTACTACTTACCTGGCATTGCAATCTGCCTAGTCTAGTCCTTCGGTACCCTGTTCCGTTTATGTGGCCGTTACGTATTTTCATACATTAAACATTCAATCCTTTACATTCCTTTCAGTCCTTTACAGTTCTTTTAGTCATTTCTTTCAGTTCATTCATAAAATTCATTTAAAAAGCATGAGTTTAAACATCATCTTTCATGGCATCATTAAAAATATCAGTTCATGCATGCTTTAAAGCGTCATCTTTCATAAGGACATTTTAAAACACTTTCTTCGCGTCGTTTAAAGCATAGCTTAAGGCATGAGGCCTCGCATTTCATTTCGTGAAATAAAATACTTTGGGTGCGTGAAAAGGGGCTGCCAATGAGGGTCATTACGTACTTATACTTGAAAACTTATATTTAGCGTCTTTTCGTAAAATGTATATCATAAAGAAAAGTATTTCATTTTCATTTTCATCTATTTAGAAAACTCTAGAAGAGTATGAATTGTTACTTACCTAGACTTCATGCCATACTAATTCCATGTTGTCCATTCATGTGCGTGTCAGATGGCAACTTACATGCATACACATAACCTCACGTCATTCTCTGTCTAATGCATAAGCAACTATACTAGAAATAGAATTACTATGCTTTATTACGTGCCATTTACTATGCTAAACTCAGTGATGGAACACTCTCCGTCCATCCCTGAGTTATTACGTGCCATTTACTATGCTAAAACCTTCGAAAGCTTATCCTTTAAAGTAAACCTCCGTGACTCACCTTAGAGTTAAGACACTAAGACTTTCGTCTTATTCTTCTATCAACCACATGTCAACACATGACTTAGACTGACTAAGTCACACATCCCAATCCTAGACGACATACCCATTACTACCTTTATGCATCTTATCTCACACTAAACCCTCATGCCCATCCATTCACATCAAACGGTTTAAAGCCAACTCTGGAGTTAAAACACCGCGTAATTATACTGAGGACAGATTACCCATTACATATGATAAATATGTCCGGTACATGTGTCTCACCAGATGCACATGTACCTTACCCTTTATCACTTAAGGCTAACACATAGTTCATTGTTAGCTTACTTATATGAACATGTACCTTATACTCTTATACCAACTTGCTCAGACCCGATCGATAGGACTTCTCCTACTTCTCGACCCTGTACAAGTTCATCCCAACACTTAACAAGACAGGATTGCATCCACAATTACACCTCTGTCACATCATGTAGCTCGAGACTAATCCCGAGTTACGGCACGACTCCCATTATGCTTCTGCTGCGCTATTTTTACACTTTTCCACCACTTCACATATACTTTCAGACATAAGTCAACCACAAGGTGACACTCGTCACCTCAAACTACAGGCCACACCACAGCTACTTTGGGACACCGTTCCACAATTCCTAATCCTACACAATACACTGTATGCTCCTCAATTACGTCGTCCAAACCTTCGTGACATGCCATCTGGTATATCACGACACTGGACAAAGTACATTTCACGTAAACTCTCTTACATCCACACTATACCATGCATAACTATGACGCATGCCACACGGTGCATCACCACACAACATGGAGTACGCACTATGTGTACTCCTTCCACTATATTACGTGTTATCACAATGCACACCACACGGTGAGTCAATACATGACATGGAGCACACACCATGTGTACTCCCTTCACACTACGTCACATCACCATTACGACATATATGCCATATGGTGCACCACTCCATCATAAGGAGTACAGTCAACATGTACTCCTTCCACAACACAGCGCTGCATTATAACTACGGCACATGCTTCACATCCATACTCCACAGCACAGTCCACAATACTACACAGTTATGCCCAACACTTCATTACACAGCCACACTTCACAATACTAACATCACAGTCCATCAACACGTTCAACTAACATTTATCATAAATAATGAGAGATAGAGGGTCATACCATCGATAGAATAACCCGTGTGTTACTCACTGCTCTTCACAGTCAAAGATGTTGGAAGAGTCGTACGTGATAGTTAAACCTCGTACGGTGGCAGTTAGCCACTTACTGTGACTTTCCACCACATAAAGTGGCGGTTTGAGCTTTAGGGAAAGGCTAGAGGTGGTCTTGGGAGGTTCATGGTGGCCTTGGAATGATGGTGAGGGGTGAAGCACGGCGACATCACACCGTGAACAGTGCGCCCGAGAGAGAGTGAGGGTGCGTGAGGTTGAAGGGAGCTATGAAATTTCGTGGGGAGCTAGAGGGAGGAAGAGGGAGGCTGGTGATAGTGCTTGGTGATAGGGGAGGTGGAGTACGGTGGCGCTAGGGCCATCAATGGAGGGTAAAACCGTGCATGAAACCCATTTTATAGGCTGTGTACGTGTGTGCCACGGAGAGGGGGAGGAAGGCTGGGTTTTGGTGGAGGAGGTCCACCGGTGATAGAGGAGCTCATGGGTGGTGGCTGGTGGCCTGGGCTACCGCGTACGGCGGTGGGGATGTAGAATCCGTGTTGGTTTCCGTGGGTTTCGGGTGTGAGGAGATCCAACGGAGAGGGAGAGCTAAGGGGGAGGAAGACCATGGAAATGAAGCTGGCGAGGTGGTGGAGCTGTTGGTGGTCGTTGGTGGCCAAGCTGGGCGTGTACGGTGACTCTAGGAGGAGGAGGGGGGCATGGGGGGGCTCGCCGGTGGGAGGAAGTGTTAGCCTAAGGAAGGGGAGCAACTGGTGACTAGCGGTGAGACCAAAGGTGGCTGGTGGTGGCTGGACTAGAGGAGAGAAGGGTTCAGCTAGGGGAAGCTGAATCGTCGGGCCCAAGGGGAGAGGGAGGAAAGAGAGAAGGGAAAGAGAGGAAATGAGGATGAAAGGCTAGGGTTTGAGTATTTAATCTAAGCCTTTCGTTTTGGGATCTACAAAACAATCTAACCGTGAGTTTAAATACTGATGTGAAAATACGAAAGCATTTTATTTAAATTAAAACACTAAGAGGAATTAAGATAGAATAATATTATTTTATAAACTAAAGTTTATAAAATAATATTCTTTCATCATTAATTAAGATGATGACGTCTCGTCAATCACTTGAAGAGAATAAAACTATTTAAATTAATTTAGAGTTTTTAACATAAATTCAAATCTCGTAATATCTTTAAATGACTAAAATTTTTTAATTTAAATAATTTTTCACAATTATAATATTTTTGGAGTTTTTCAAAAATATTATAATTGTGTTATTTAAAAACAATTTTAATCTAATAACATTGGAAATATCTTATATAAATATTTTCAGAATATTTAAAAATATTCGTAAATTTTAAAATATTGAACTTACTTTGAAATCATATTGGTATCTTTTAAAACACGCCATCGAGGCTCGGCACGTAGAATGAAACTCGTAACTATAAAAAAAAGAATAAGTGAGTTATTACAATGAGATCTCACATTACTTGGAAAGAAGAAGTTCTTGCTCTTTATAAAGTTTCAATAAGACTCTAATTCTATCATTAACTAGTCTTTTTAGAGTATAAACTATGTGATTTAAAGCATTCCATTAAGACATTACACTTTGAGTACTCCAAATTCGAGTTTTGCTTTGGAAAAGTAAAGGCATTAAAGTCTATATATAACTTCAAGTTAAATATGGCATGTTGTTAAGGGTTCAAAGAAAAGAAGTTTTGGGTACGTCGAATGAATTTTGGAGAACACAATGTTAGTAATTTGTAAACGGTTTTGAAGTATAATCCCCCAATTTTTTAAGGTAAAATCTAATTTTCCTCTCACTTAAGGGTGGGCCAAGCCTATGGGCACGCCCAAGATCATCATGGCCGTAGCCCCTTCCTCCTACACCACCATCTTTAGAGATGCCCTGCGCCTGCGGTACTGGAAGCTGCCACAACGTCAAGCGTGCACAAAAAATGACCATAAAAGTGCGTAGCCGTGCCGACCTCTATATATATATATATATATATTAGGGGGAGCCTGCTACGTACACATAAGATTTCCGTCGAAATTTTTTATAGAATAGTTAATTTTCTTTTTCTTTTTCTTTCACAATTTTTTTAAAATTATTTAAACTTTTTTTAAGAATAAAAAATCTTATATTCATTCAAAAATATTTATTTAATCACTAAATAAAAAAAATTGATAGAAAATTTCGGTAAGTAATCTATGTGATGGTAGTGTTTTCCTATGTATATATTTTGCAGCTGCTACCATTGAAACACTTTTTCTATTTACGGGGAAAGCAGTTTCGGAAAAGATGGTTTTGAATTCTTCTCTATTTAAGTATAGAAAGATTTAATGGTAAGTATAATTATGTATTAATATGTATATTAATTTAATGTAATTAATTTAAAAATAAATTTTATTAAAAATAATATTAATTTAAATTTTAAATATAAAAAATTTATTATTAATATTAATATTAATACACGACTTTCCACACATCGACGGCTACTTCCAATAAATGCCGCAACAACACGCATGAGATCGTATGTTCCCCTCTCTTTCGGTTACATCAACATGCATGGAGGGCCAATATCCATATGCCCTCATGTTTGTAACCTTTTGTGCATTTATTTAATTATCGTAGCGTTTACTAATTACGGGCAATATGAAATTTTATTGCTGTATGTGCATATGGGATTGTATTTAAGCCAAGCTCTAGTGAGTTGAAACGGTCCAAGCACAGCTTGAAACTCAAAGTTGTAATCAAGCCGAGTGTTTGATTGAATTTGACTTTAACTCAGTTCATTTAGGAATTTTTTAAGTTTATTATTTTCTCAATTAAATATATATAATAATTAAATAAATAATTGAGATAGTAATTAAATAAATTAAAATTGTAATTCTTGTTAATTTCTTTATATATATAAAGTGGCTATGTAACAAAATTTTATTGGTTTAACGGTTTTTATTGTTTTACCGTTAAAATTAAAACCGTTAGTTGCAGGAATAAATTAAAGTGGCCCTCTCTTCTTAAAAGTTCTTAATTTTTTAATTTCTCTCTCCCCAATCACTTATGAATAAATTCATATCACTTATGAATAAATTCATAATTATTAAAATTCATGTAGCATGCATGATCCTATAACCTATGCATTGATAATCATTTATTTAGGAGGTATATTAGATATCTATATATATATATATTCTATTATATATATCTATATAAATTATATAAATATATATTCTATATTATATTATATATATATATATATGATATTTTATATAATTTATAATTTATATATAAATTTATCTATGTGATTTAAAATTTTTATTGATTCCTTATATAAACAAAGAGAAATGTAAAATAATTAAGTTTAAATTTATTTACCAACTACATTTACAAATATAATTATCCTAATAAAATATTATTTATTTATCAATTTCAATTCATTATGAAACATTAAAATCAAATAATAATATTTTATAAAAACCTTAGTATTTTATTTCTTTATAAAAATTATGTTACTTTTTAAAAATAATCGCTTTATTAAACTAAGAAAACGTGCTATGCATATTTCTTTACTGTTAACGGTTTATCTCCTGTACTGCACATATTTGATTCAAGGTTCCTTTTTTTTTAAATTCTAAATGATTTAAAACTGATTTAAGTCTATTTTACTATTTGATGTTAGAATTTATATATTTTTTTTTTCTAAAAGCATTACATTATTATTCAAAATTTTTTCCTTAATAAAAATAATATTTCTATATACTGGACGAACGTCCCTTTGACGTTGCCCAACTACTAGTATTAGTCAAATATAAAAATTATATTAATTAATATTACAGCTTGTACTTATAATTATATTTATAACTAATATATATATATATATGCACAAATTACATCTGTTAACGTATATATTTCCAATATATATCGTTGCTTCATATCTAATATACTATATACATATAATACCGACATGTATGTAACAAAGCTTGATCTAGTAGATGGGTAGAGGAGCTTTTCCCTCTCTAGCAGTAATGGGTGGAGATTTTCTATAACTTTCTTATAACTTTTTACTCACAATTTATACAATTTGAAAATAAATAAATAATAACACGTGGACTTCATTATATTTAAGCTGGGGAGGCTAGCACTTCAAAATTAATTGAAATTCTCCTTCTAAAAACGTGAAAATATTTGAATGTGAAAACACGACTATTTGAAAAGGAAAATAATATTAAATTTACAGCTCGTCTCTATTTAAATTAATTTTTTTTAGAAAAGAAACATAATCATTTAACGAAATGTTTTAACTATAAAGAGATCCTATAAAAATAAATCATAAATTAACATGACTAGATGTGATATGTTAGATTGTAAAGTTATTTTTATTTTAAAGTATATTTAATATACCACATCAAATCACATCAATTTACTAATTTACTTTTGTAGAATCTTTTGGTAGTTATAGTGGACTTCTCTTATATTAATTTGTTGTGAGATATATTATAAAAGAGAATTCTAGAGTGACTACCAAATGTGCTCAACAAATGTGCATACTAATATAAATGAATTTTTTTTCTTTAATAATTTTTCAACATTCTTAACCATTCAAAAATAAATAAAAAAATATATATAAATTTACTAATAATTACTTATTTAATCATTAATAAAATAAAATAAAAATATATAAATAGACACATTTAATAGATATATTTGATTCTCGTGATATCATTTTACTGTTATAAAACAGTTAAGGTTCTATTCATCCGACTTCTGAGAATACGGAGTTTCGAAGTAAAAGCGCGATCAAATGTCATTAATATTTAATACGGCCGCCAACGTTTATGGCACATGAAGTTCTGTGGTACATTTCCTAGTCTCCATATTTTGGATGTTTAAAAGCTCTTTATGATTATTTGGTTCATGCAAACAACATTCTTTTGGCATAACCCATCCTATAAAGAAGGTAAAATTACCCCATCCTACTCTTCTTCTTGCCAAGCTATGGCTTTAATTTGGGTTGGATTTTTTCCTTTTTTATTTTTATTTTTTGGGGGGGGGGGGGGGGGGAGAGAAGCACTGAACAGTTGTGGGTCCTATGTATATATTTAAACTTATCCTAATACATCTAAATATATTTTAAACTCATCTTACATGGGTCTTGTAAAACTTACTCAATTATCTCAATTCACTACTATTCATAAAGAATTCAGATCAATTTAACTCAACTCAGTTTGACATCCATATACAGCCTAAGGGTCTATTTCCATCCAATTTAATTAAGGAAATTTTCGTTGTACCCACCAAACTATTACCCCTTCTTTCAGATTACACCATTAAGTTATATATGAACGTAACAATTTTCATCTTATAAGGGTTTTTATTGAAAGAAAAAGTTACCCCTTCTTTCAGATTACACCATTAAGTTATATATGAACGTAACAATTTTCATCTTATAAAGGGTTTTTATTGAAAGAAAAAGTTACACAAACTCCAAGAAACAAGTTAATAAAATATTCAAGGAACGTAAAAATAAACGCGTAAAATCTAGAGATTTTTTACTATGTAGTGAATAAAAAAAATACCAAGTCTCCGGGCTCGAATTGTTTTCTTCTCGATGGAGCAGCACATGTGGCAGATGAAGTAATGTTGTTGACTATCCTAATTAAGTGAATTTTGGAGTTTTTTCAAATCTCATATAATGTAAAACCAGATCATTATCATGAAGCGACTGCATGGATTGGAATTGCAGCTATGCATGTCTTGTGTTGTAATTGCAAGAAGATTCAACATCCATGAGGATAGAGGTACGTAAAAAGAATAATGTTATGTGCGATAATATATATATTGTATAAGTATCGCATACTCTTTTTAAAAAAGAATAAAGTGAGTAGGGTCTATTATTGAAAAATTAATTATTTTACATTGATCTCATATTTATTTATTTTTTTCAAAAGAAATATGTGGTGCTACTCCATAGCTGTCAATATTATTTTTTAGATAAAAGTACCATAAAAAGTAACTCGAGGTTTGAGCATTTTAGGATTCCCTTCGGAACTTGGATTCAGTTTAATCTAATTTTAAGTTTAATCTAACATTCAAACACCTAATTCTTAAATTACTAAACTCATCTTAACTTAAAACTTCTTTACATGTGTGACTCACAATCTTTTCAATTCAACATCTCTTTACACACGGAACCCACAACTTTTTTTAACTTCTCATGAATATATCTAAACTCATTTTACGTAAATTTTGCAAAACTCACTCCAATACCATCTCAACTCATTATTATTCATAAAAATAAAAATAAAAAATGATTTTAACTCAACTCAACCGACCAACTCAACATTCATAGAAGACAATTGATTTCGCAACCAATTCAACCATCTCAGGCTACCTACACTACAGTAGAATGGACGCTAAACATTTAATTTTGGGTTCTCAATATCACATTAATTAATTAGCCTCAAAGCTAGGGTACTGATCCTACTAAGAATTCTCATCGCTTTGCCACTAGATTCCTTTACTAAATAAACCAAAAACAAACAAACAAACTGTAGCTAGCTACGCGATCCCTTTCAGATTTTAATCCACATTCTTTTAATTTTAGAGCTGCCTAATTAAGAAGTCTTCCGAACTAATAAAGCTAGCTAGCCAGTCCCCCTTGGTTATATTTTACAAAGATTTGAAAAATATGTGTAGAACACGATTTTCTCTTTTTATCTTTTCAAATATTTGAGATATTCTCATTTTAAATTAAAAAAATCGATATTATATGATTTGAAATAAATTTTATGTGAGTTTTATTCTTTGATAATTGTTCATAATTTTTTTTTGAGAAAATTCTTCATAAATTATGTTTACAAATAACATATTTAATAATAGAATTGAGCTGATTCTAAACCGTCTTGAATAGTCTTCATGTTTATTTATAACCCAATAGATGCTTGATCAACATAGAGACTTACAAAAGATAACTTATAAATGAATATATTTTAAAATGAAAAATGTTTTAACCACAAAAAGATTTTACAAAAATAAATTCGATGTAGCTAGATTTGGCACGTTAGATATTAAAACTCATTTTATTATAATATAAATATAATGTTTTATATAAAATCATATCAATTTATGAATTTATTATTTTATAATTTCTTTATGACTGTAAAACTTCCGTTCAAAGATAGATATAATATTTCATATCTGGCTGCACCACTCTTTTCAAAAATATATCTAATGATGTTTCGTATCAAAGCGGATGAGTTTTTAAGTTAACTAACATATATTCCTAACAGCCACCTACTGCATGCACGCATGTATATAAAGCTCATCGATTCCTTTTATTTATCTCACATTAGCAGTCTCACTAGAAAACTCAAAGCAATGGCAACTCAAGTGACGGTGTCTCAAGGGATTCAGTCTTGCAGAGACAAGGCAGAGATATACCATGGCGCAGCTCTCTGCAGCCAGAAAGCTCGTGAGCTGTTAGAGGGGATCTCTCTCCCTAAAGGCCTCTTTCCACAGGACATCGAAGAGATGGGGCATGACCCTTCATCTGGTTTTGTATGGATGAAGCGGAAGAGCAAGAAAGAGCACAAGTTCAAGCGAATCAACAAGGTCGTCTCTTATGACGCAGAGGTCACCGCGTTTGCAGAGAAAGGCAGGCTGAGGAAACTTACTGGTGTGAAGAGCAAGGAGATGCTGATTTGGGTTGCAATTTCCGATATCTATCTTGAAAATCCTTCTTCAGACAAGCTTGTGTTTGGGGTCCCCAGTGGCCTGACTCGGACGTATCCAGCTTCAGCTTTTGAGCTCGAAGAAGACAAGGCTGATGGTCAGAAGAACAAGAACTGAACTCTTTACCGTTCTGGGTTTTTATGCTAACCATGCTATAAAGATAAACAGCCGTATCCAGGGGGGGTAAAAAAAAAAAAAAAAAAAATCTAAAATAAGGTCTCATATGAATGAGGGGTGAGTTTATGTTGGAAGAAGTTTGAATGTTACTCAATTTGGAGATTCTTGTACTGTTTATTTGAGACTTTCCTATGCATCCGTTTGATGCTATGAACACCTAGTAAAAGAACATAGAATTCTCTCACTAATAAAGACTGGGTTTTAAATGGGTATGGTGCTAAGTTCTCTCCTAGTTTATTTTCTTTTGGATTCTCAGTGACAAAATGAACCGCAAGGAAAATTAAAGCTTATGGTTGTTGCTTGGTTTGTTCACTGCACCTTTATTGGCATGTGCAGGAATCAAGGTGGTAAAAAAGAACTTCTATTGATAAGAGGGCTATGGATTACTCACAAATAGTCAAGACTCAAGATATTACAAATCATTACCTTTATTGTTGTTATGGAATCCATTCTATGATAACTTAATGTTTTGTGCTATGATTTGGGGCTTCACAGCATGAGTCGAAAACCAAAATCAGTGGGATCGAAATACTAGTTTACCACCGAATACGATTATCATCAAATAATCCTTGTCTTCTGAGTTTTTGCTTGTTTGATTCTTTTACTTTTATGGCTCTAACGGAAGGACATCAAATAGTTCTTAAAAGAATTTAAAAGTTTGAGAAATTCTATCTCATGGGATGAGATAGAGAGAAGACTTGCACTTCATTATATACTATATTTACAGAGTAATTTTATACAAGAGTGTTGTATTTACATATTAAATAAAGGAAAGTACAGCTAGACTTTTCTATAATGATACAGCAAATATTCTATCGACTTTTAAAGCCTTGATGCGTGATATTCTCTTGCAATTTAATGTTGCCAGGATCACGGTGCTGCGGAATCTTCTCCATTGATGCAATAGTGCTATCACTCCCCTTCAAACATGGCCGATGATCAAGACAAAGGCCAAGTTTTCTACAGAAGACATGAAAGAGAGCCTTGGACAGTGGTTTCATGTAGATATCAGCAAGTTGATTTGAAGAGGTGACAAAATGAGTCTCCAAGTAGCCAAGAGCTACGCATTCACAAATGTAATGATAATCAAGCTCAACATGTTTTGTGTGAGCATGAAGAATGAGATTAATCGTCGTATAAAGAGCACTCATGTTGTCACAATGGAGTACAGGAGCACGGTGCAAGGGGATGCTAAGATAACATAAAAGAAAAGATACTTAGGTGAGCTCAACAGCAGTGGTAGCCATCAATCTAAACTCTACTTTAGCACTGAAGTAGGTCACGGTTGCTTGTTTCTTGGCACTCCATGAGATGTGTTTGCTTCCAAGGAATGTAAAAAAACTACAATTAGACCTTCGTGTGGTTGGACATTCGCCCCAGTCAACATCTAAGACACCATATAGGTTAAGAGTACTGTTATTGAGGATGTGCAAATTGAGCTTGGTAGTGCCTTGAACATACCGCAAAATTCTTTAACAAGTTAGAAGTGTGCAATAGTTGGAGTTTGCATGAACTAACATACATAGTTAACATAATAAGCTATGTCTGGCCATTTAAAGGTCAGGTATTCTAAGGCCCCTACAATGCTTCAATACTTCGTAGGGTTAGGAAAGAGATCAATGAGTGCAAGAAGAGATTGTCCTTTTAAGGGCATTGGTGTAGAGATAGGCTTACATGCATGCATTTCAAACTAAGTCAAAAGACTAAGAGCATAGCGATGTTGAGATAAGAGCAAGTCTTGGCTGACTTTGTGGACTTCTATTCAAGGAAAATGATGCAAAAAACCAAGATCTTTGATAGAAAACTACTTGCCAAGCTGTGAGATAAGTCAATTGATACAATCGGGATTATTTCCGTTGACTATCATGTCATCAACATAAAGCAAGAGCACAAGGATTCCTTGTGAAAAGTTGCAAATGAAAAGGTTATGATCGTTGATGCTATAGAAAAAACCAAGTCGAAGCAAAAAGTCACTTAGGCTATCAAACCAAGCGCAACGAGCTTGTTTAAGACCATAAAGAGCTGGATTGAGTTGATAGACATGATTGGGATGAATTAGATCCTCATACCTAGGTGGTTGGTTCATGTACACAAGGGTACTTAAGAAGCCATGCAAGAAAGCATTTTTTACATCCAATTGTTTGAGCTCCCAATGTTTAACAATGGCTATGGATAAAATAACTCGTATGGTTGCAGGTCAAATAAAAAGGAAGAATGTCTTTGTGAAGTCTCCTCTGTCTACCTGATTACATCATTTGGCTATGAGTCTTACCTTGAGATGCTCAAGGGATCCATTAGGTTGCAGCTTCGCTTTGTAAACCTATTGATAGCCAACAATGTTCATATCAGGTTTTCATGGGACAAGGGTTCACTTCTTGTTGGCAATGAGGGCAACCAATTCTTCCTCTATAGTAGCGGACCATCTAGGATGGCATTTGGCTGTAGTGATGGATCTAGGCTTTGCTGGAATATGGTTAGCAACATGAAGTTGTGCATATTTTGGGTTGGGCCTTTGCACTCCAGCTTTGGACTTGGTAAGCATGGGATGTTGAAGAGCTTGTGAAGCATATCGTAGTAGAGGTGTAGGTGTCAAAGGACAAGGCTCAGTTTGATGATCCAAAGAAGAATTGTTGTCTTGAGGTGCTGTGAGTGTAGCCAAGTGTGAGCTCTCAGATTGGATCGGAGAGATAATTGCAATAGGAGGAGCGAATGCAGAGGGAGGCGCGTGTATTGGCAATGGGTAGGACAACTCCATTTTGATCATTTTCCTACCAATCAGAAAAGGAGCAAAGCTCCCCTTCAAATTGATTAGGGTCATAAAGACGAGTAGGTTCCATATAAGGCATAATGTACTCATCAAAAACTACATATCATGATAGGTAGACACGATTTGTAGGTGGATAGAAGCACTTATAACTCTTATTTTACTGCTATAGGCAAGAAAAACACATGGTAGAGACTTGGGTTCAAGTTTGTTGTGACGATACTCATTAAGATAAGGAAAACATCTTGCACCAAAGACTCGAAAAGTACCATAATCTGTTTGCTTTCCATAGAGACAAAAAATGGAGAGTCCATTGCAAGAGTTGGGGTAGGAAGTGATAAATGGTCAATTATGCGGAATTAATACTCTTAAATATCTTGAGTTAAAAGAGCTTTGTGAGTTAAAATAAGAGTATTAATTAGATAATGTGACTTAACTTTGTTTGGCATGCGAAATGATATTTTACCCCTAATTAAATATAGATGCATGCATTATATTGTGGGGTTGACTAACGCTTAAGTAAAACTTATATTTGAATCTTGGTCTATGTCCAGGAGTGAAGCCCATTGCCTTCATAGTTGAAAAATCTGTGAAGAAATAAAATAGAGGCCAACATCCTTAGCAGAGTTAAGCATTTCCAAACTCAGTGACTGAGGCCCACATCCAAAGCTGAGAGGACTTGCAACCGTAATTCAATTCAAATGCCAAGTGAAGAAATAAATGAAGGAGGGGACCACGAAAGCTGCCGGGGAGCTATGGACGAAGCGTAGGAGCATGGCCTCAACGCTGGTGCAGAAAGCAGTTGGCAGGCGTGAAGCAAAGTACCTCAGTGCAGAGCAGATCACCTTACCCAAAGCAGGCGGCTTTGTTTTCTTGTCTGAGTTTACTTTTTTTCTTTGGGGAGCTTTCGGTTTTGCACGAGAAACGGTGTATTTTTTTTTCTTTCCTTAGTTTTTCGTTTAGGTGGACAAAACT
Source organism: Carya cathayensis (assembly GCA_011037825.1). Taxonomy (NCBI): domain Eukaryota; kingdom Viridiplantae; phylum Streptophyta; class Magnoliopsida; order Fagales; family Juglandaceae; genus Carya; species Carya cathayensis. The sequence continues at coordinate 1,960,843 of QGSO01000186.1, forward strand.
CCCTCTGTCTCAGCTGATTTTATTTTGCCTTTCTTTTTGGTTTCATTTGGTTTTTCGGGTTTTGCAGACCTTAGGGGTGGCTCGGTTTTCATTTTAGCTTTAAGTTTTGGTTTTCCAGACATTGTGGCCAATTTCTATTAGGCACTTTCATTTTGCTGAATTTTTTTTCGTAAGGCATGCTTGTTCATCTTGCTTTTCATCTCGTTCGTCGGCAGAGTTTAATTTTTTCTTTCCAATTTTATGTTTGGCACGGGAGTTCATCTCTCTCTCATTTTAGTTTTCCAATTTTCTTTTGGCACGGTGGTCTCTTTCTTTTTCTTTTTTTTTTTCATTTCTTTCTTAGTTTTCATTTCTTTTTGCTTGGACATTTTTTTTCAGTTTTTGTTTTAGTTTTGTCATTACTGGGAAGCTTCTTCTCGGTTTAACATTCAGCTAGTTTTTTTTTTCTTTTCAGTTTTCATTCACGGCTGGTTCTTTATCGGTGGCGTTGGTTTTTTTTCTTTCGGTTTTACTTTTTCCTGGGCAGTTTCATTTCCATTTTATTTCCCTTAGACTTTTTTTTTCCTTTCAGTTTTAGTTGACGTCGTTTTCTTCTTCACCATTTTTTTTCTTTTCTTTTTTGTAGCTCTAGTTTTTGCTGGGTCGTTCGGCGGCGTTGGTTTTTTTTTTTTTTTACTTTTTCTTAGGGGTAGGCGGTGGCTGCTTATTTAGTTTTAGTTTTCGGTAGTTTTATTTTTCTTCATTTTCATTTGGGGTGAACACCATTTCTTATTTCATTTTTTCGGAAGGTATTTCAGAGGTTGTTTGCACTTTTGAGATTTCATTTGGGTATTTTCTCAGATTTTATCATGACTCAACTTAGATTTATTTTTACTACTAGAGATACCATGTGTAGCTAATTTCTAAAGCTTGAGTTGTGGAATGAGACTTGATTTGTTTTGGATTCTAGTTTAATGCAGTATTTTGTTGGTAAATATTAATTTCACTATGTTACTAGTCGGATTTGAGTTGAAAATAGATTGCGGCTATTGTTCTTGATTTGTTGTTAACGTAAGGCACAACAAAAGCTTGAAAATTATCAAAGCTTCTCTCGATTGATTGTAAATGTGTGTTTAGCTAGTAAAGTAGAGAATCCCTTAGAGAGATATTGCAAAACTTGAGCATAACTTTTTACCTTCCGTTTATCAATGCCTTGATTGGATTGTTAATCGAGAAAATTAACTAGGATCCGAAACAAAGAGAGTCTCATACCCAACCCAAGTGTTTGTTAATTTGCCTTTTTTATTAGAAACTCTAATTTCAGTTTTGATTAAATTGTTGTGGGCATTGAATTCATACTCTTTTCTTTCTTACCTCATCTTCAAAATTTTCACATTGCATTTTATTTTTTTATTTTCATCTCTCGTAGTCGACACATTTGTTACACAAAAAAATCTCACAAGCATTTTGATAACCCTTTGTTCCTGTGGAATACGATCCTGGACTGATCCTTGATATAACTTGACACTTCTACACTTGGAAGTACATTCGAGACCGAGTCAAGTTTTTGGCGCCGTTGCTGGGGACAACTGGTGCTTATTAGAGCATTCCTCTACTGCTGAGGGGACATTTGTGGAGCTGTGAACCTCTTCATAGCCTGAGTGACATCTGATCTTTATCCATTTTCTCTGTTTATTTTTTCATTGTCTTTGATTTTCTGCTCTTATTTGTATGACTTATTGGACTAGAGACCATACATCTCGACTGTTTAGGACAAAATCATTGACATCTTTTAACTTTACATTACCTTCTCTTGAATTTTCATCTGACACTGATAACATCATGTTGAAAATGAACATCATGATAGGGAAATAGTAAATCAAAACAGTACACTTAGAAAGTATCTTCAGCCTGTTAGGACTAGCACCCCTTTGTGCATCATTTTACCTCTTAATGCAAATGCTTTTAATTTCAAACCCGGGTTGATTCCATTGTTACCACATTTTCATGGTATGGAATCTGAAAACCCCTACTTACATATCAATGAGTTTGAAGAAGTGTGTTCCACATTTATGGATAGAACATGCACTGAAGAGGTCATAAGATTGAAATTGTTTCCATTTTTCTTAAAAGACAAGGCTAAGACATGGTTGAATTCCTTAAGACCAAGATCCATTGGGACTTGGCAAGAAATGTAAACTGAATTTTTAAAGAAATTTTTTCCTTTGCCTAGAACCAATGCATTGAAAAAACAAATCATGAATTTTTGCCAAAAGGATGTGGAAACATTTTACCATTGTTGGGAACGATTCAAAGACCTTTTAAATGCATGTCTTCACCATGATTATGAGAATTGGAGGGTCATTAACTTTTTCTATCAACAAAAATTGAGGTAATTTGTAGAGACCATGTGCAATTGTGAATTCTTCAACAAAGGGCCCGAGGAAGCCTTTGAATATTTTGACTATTTGGCTGAAAATGCCCAATCTTGGGATGTTTCTGACTTATATAATAGATCTGAAAATAAAAAATGTGTTAGTGGGGGTGGTAAATACCACTTGAAAGAATCTGATGATTTACATGCTAAGCTTGCATTGATGTCTAAAAAGTTAAGAGTCTTTAGAGCTTAAGAAAGTCAATGAAATGCATGTTTTGCCATCAATTGAAAAATGCAACATATGTGAAGATCTAGGGCATGTGATAAATGCATGCCCAACAATTCCTGCTTTTAAAAAACTGTTGCTTGATCAATCCAACCCTGTGCATATGATCTCTAAAAAATTTTCTAGACCTTACTCTAATACTTTCAATGCAAGTTGGAGAAGTCATCTAAATTTCAGTTGGAAGAATGAACAACCTAGGCCATCTACATAAGGACAAAGTCAGTATACCCCATATGGAGCAGCTGGCCAAGGCTCAGGACCCTCTTATTTTGCAAATCAGTCCCCTCCAATGCAGAAAAAGGGAGTGGAAGATTCCATTCAGCAACTAACTGTTACCCTACAATAGTTTATGCAAAGTCAAGCCACAGTCAACAACAAGAATGCCCAGGCAATCAATGACATCATATGGGCCCTTACTAGAGTAACCACTACTCTAAGTAACAAGAGAAAGGCAAATTTCCCGCTCAAACCCAACCCAATCCACAAGTGCAAAGTCAATCATCTCAAAATAATGGTGAAGGGGCCAATGTGAAATCAGTGAAAGCTGTTACAACTTTGAGGAATGGTTAGGTTGTGGATATCCCCGCCTATAGTGCAAGAAATTCAGGTAAAGAAGTTAACCCTCCTTTAGTTAATGGTGAGCCAAGCACTTCAGATTCAAATAATGATGCTTGTCCCATTCCTGCACCTTTTCCACATCGTTTGCTTTCTTTGCATAAAGAAAAACAGCATGCTGAAATCTTAGAATTTTTTAAGCAAGTTCGGATTAACATTCCACTTTTTGATGCTATTAAACAAATTCCTGCTTATGCTAAATTTCTAAAAGATTTATGCACTATGAAACGCAAACTAAATGTGCAAAAAAAAAGCTTTTATCACTGAGCAAGTTAGTGCCATTATTCAAAATTGCACACCACCTAAGTACAAGGACCCTAGATCACCTACTATTTCATGTGTCATTGAAAATTCTAATATTAGTCAGGCCTTGCTAGACTTAGGTTCAGGGGTTAATTTGCTACCCTATAGTGTGTATGAACAATTGGGGCTAGGGGAATTAAAAGCCACTTTAATCATTTTGTAGCTTACCGATAGATCCATAAAAATTCCTAAGGGTATTGTTGAGGACGTCTTGATCCAAGTAGATAAATTTTATTACCCTGTGGATTTTCTGGTATTGGATATGAAGTTGTCATCCCACTCAAACTCTTCACCACCTGTGATTTTAGGAAGACCATTCCTAGTAACTTCTAATGCTATAACTAATGTAGGAGTAGTGTTTTAAAGTAAGTTTTGGAAATACGACTCTAGAACTGAATATCTTTAATTTGTGTAGGCAACCTCAAGAACTTGAAGATGTTGAAGAAGTCAATGCATTGAAATACTTACTTGCTAAAAACTCTTTGTTAAATTACAATTGTGATGAACTTTGGGAGGATTTAAAAGACTCCCTTGATTTAATTGAGTCTACTAATCAATTTTCTTCTCTTTGTGTTGCAGGAAATTCAAATGAGATGCAGTGGAAGCTCAATTTGAGCCACTACCAGCACTACAAGCCTTGGCACAACCCTCCAATGAGAAGACCCCAACTTCATCAACTCCACCCTTGTTGCCAAGGTTGGGTTGAATCCAATTGCTATAGAGCCATTTGAGGTAAAGTTGGCTAGTGGGGACAAGATGAAATGTGAAGGGTTAGTGCAAGAAGTAAAAATGAATGTGCAAGGAGTGAGAGTAGTGGCGGATTTACATATACTACCTTTGGTAGAGCTTGATGTTATATTGGGCAATCCATAGCTCAAGGGCCTTGGAAGGATAGTACTTGACTACAACAAAAGGACAATGGAATTCAAGCTAGGGTCCAAGAAGAATGTATGGGTAACTTTATCATCACCGGAGGCCAAGTCAGGTGAGGTCTCAATGTTAGAAAAGTTGGGTAAAGGAGGGGCACATTGTTTTGCCATGGAGATGGCTAAGGAAGAGAATGAGGAGAGGGCATGGAAATTTTCAAATTTAATCCTTGAGGGCAAGGATGTTCTTGAAGGGAGGGGTAATGTTAGACCCTCTAAGAAAGTGGCCCCGGGCCAAGCCGCGACACGCTCAATGACATGCTTAGTCGGCACCACTGATGAGCCATCAGCATGCCATGGCCCATACCATGGCAAGCCCAACCCAGCCAGCCAATGCCCATGACTCATGCCACGGGCCATTTTCAGCACGGGCCAACACCAAGCAAGCCGTGGTTCCCCATGGGCCCCACGACCAGAATTATATTATTATTTTATTATTTTATGTTATTTCTTTATTTTAGTATTTATTTCCTTATTTCCTTGTTTTAGTACTATTAGGAATTATTTCCTTATTCTAGTATTTATTTCCTTATTTCCTTGTTTTAGTACTACTAGGAATTATTTCCTTATTCAAGTGTCATTAGGAGTCTCCACATTGTAAGCCTATATAAAGGCCACCCTAGCTCCATTTTTTATTATATTTTGGCAAATTCCCTAGAGGAGGATTATTTTGTTTAGGAGATCATCAATCGGTGCTTGGCACTTGGGCTATTTGGGTGCAACCCGTGTGAATCCCAAATAGATATTCAACACCTTGACGTTTGTGGACGAGTGTTGTTTCAATTATCAATCTATAAGCAAGTTTGTTTCTCTTTTCCATTATTGAGTTGCATTCTTGTTATTTATTTATTATTTGCATTATTCTTATTGCAATTTCTATTATACAACATGCCCCATCTATTCCATTGATAGATCCATCATTCCAACACACTAGATCTACTTTTCCAAGAAGATCTAGCTTTGTTGGACTTTTCCCATCACTTTTCATTCACTTTCCTACCATCCAAACACTATATTAGCCTCCATACTATCTTCCATTATCCTAGATCTAAACTAGATCTAGTGCCTCCATAATTCCCACACAAAGCCCTAGCCTCCATAAGGATTTCCTATATTTTAGGAAATCTTAAACCCTAGCCTCACTTCCATATTTACCAAAATACCACCCAAGGGGGCACCTACCATAAACCCTAGATCTCACCATTCGGCTATCATCATTCTATACATCATATTCATTCCATCAAGATCCCAACTCACAACCACAACACAAATCATCCATATTCACCAAATCTCATCATTCAAATCAAGAACTCAAGTAAAGGGCAAGTAAGAAGGATAGGCTTTTCGGTCATAGTTGGGTGAAGTGGATCTAGAGAACCATAGTGTTTAAGGACTAGACCGAGGTCCCTAACAGTATTGTTGAGGACGTCTTGATCCAAGTAGATAAATTTTATTACCCTGTGGATTTTCTGGTATTGGATATGAAGTTGTCATCCCACTCAAACTCTTCACCACCTGTGATTTTAGGAAGACCATTCCTAGTAACTTCTAATGCTATAACTAATGTAGGAGTGGTGTTTTAAAGTAAGTTTTGGAAATATGACTCTAGAACTGAATATCTTTAATTTGTGCAGGCAACCTCAAGAACTTGAAGATGTTGAAGAAGTCAATGCATTGGAATCCTTACTTGCTGAAAACTCTTTGTTAAATTACAATTGTGATGAACTTTGGGAGGATTTAAAAGACTCCCTTAATTTAATTGAGTCTACTAATCAATTTTCTTCTCTTTATGCTGAAGGAAATTCAAATGAGATGCAGTGGAAGCTCAATTTGAGCCACTACCAGCACTACAAGCCTCGGCACAGCCCTCCAATGAGAAGACCCTAATGCTAGAATTAAAGCCACTACCCTTGGAGCTGAAATACGCCTACCTTGGACCAAAAAAGTCATTTCCTGTGGTAATTTCTGCACTTTTAACTCCTGACCAAGAGAGTAAGTTGCTGAAAATTTTGGCACAACACAAATTAGCCATTGGCTGGTCCATTGTTGACATAAAAGGTATAAGCCAATTTATCTGCACACATAGGATATATTTAGAAGAGGACTCAAAACCCTCTAGAGAGATGCAAAGTAGACTAAACCCCATTATGAAAGAAGTGGTAAAAAATGAAGTTTTGAAATTGTTAGACATAGGCATCATTTATCTCATTGTTGATAACAAATGGGTTAGCCCAATTCAAGTTGTTGCAAAAAAATTTGGTATAACTGTGGTGGAAAATGACGAGGGAGAATTGGTGCCTACTAGGGAGACCACAAGTTGGAGGATGTGTGTAAACTATAGAAAATTAAATACCGCCTAAAGAAATGATCATTTTCCTTTACCTTTTATTGACCAGATTTTAGAAAAAGTGGCGGGGCATGAATATTATTATTTTTTAGATGGCTTCTTTGGCTATTATCAAATAGAAATAGCCCCTGAGGATCAAGAGAAGACTACATTCACTTGTCCTTTTGGGACTTTTGCTTTCAAGAGAATGCCATTTGGGTTATGCAATGCCCCCAGCCACTTTTCAAATATGCATGTTAAGCATTTTCAACAACTTGATTGAGGACATTGTAGAGGTTTTCATGGATAATTTTTCAATTTTTGGGAAAACATTTGATGCATGTTTATCTAATTTACAAGATGTCTTGAAAAGATGTAAAGAAAAATAATTGATATTAAATTGGAAAAAATCCATTTCATGGTAAGACAATGGATAGTTTTAGGTCATATTATATCTCCTCGGGGCATAGAGGTAGATAAATCTAAGATAGACTTGATTTCAAATTTGTCTGCGTATAAAAATGTTAAAGGTGTTAGATCTTTTTTAGGGCATACCGGTTTTTATAGAAGGTTCATAAGAAATTTTAGCTTTATCTCTAAACATTTTTGTCAACTTTTAATGCATGATGTCAAGTTTGAATGGACTAAAGAGTGTTAAAATTGCTTTAATCAGCTGAAAACATTTCTCACCACGGCACCTATCTTTCGGCCCCCTAATTGGTCACTTCCTTTTGAATTAATGTGTGATGCAAGTGACTTTGTTGTGGGGGCTGCACTTGGACAGCGAAGAGATAAGCTGCCATATGTCATATACTATGCTAGTAAGACTTTAAATGCTACCCAAAAGAATTATTCCACCTCAGAAAAGGAATTACTAGCTATAGTCTTTGCATTGGATAAGTTGTTGTAAAAAATGATGATAATAAAGTGAAAAATATTGAATATGAAAGAGAAAAATCACACACGACACACATATATACGTGGTTCAGCAAATTGCCTACGTCCACGGGAGCTGCAGAGGATTTTATTGCTTGAGGAATCACACTACAATGGAGGGGGCGAAATACTGTTCACCAACAGTGTTCTACAGTCACACAGTACGACCATAAGTGTATAAAACACATATAAATACTCAAACGGCGAAAAAAGCCATATATCTGAAAAATACGATATTCGCTCGAGCGGCATGTCGAGCGCGCGTCGAGCGAACTCCCTTCCGCAACGGCTCGAGCTCACTGTCAAGCGGACATCGAGCGTTCAACTCTGCCTGACTTCGCTCGAGCGGCTAATGTCTCCGCTCGAGCGAACTCCCTTTCCCGCAACCGCTCGAGCTCACTGTCGAGCAGCCTTCGAGCGTTCGAATCTGCTTGGCTTCGCTCGAGCCGCTCGAGCGAAGTGGACTAGACTCCACGATACTCAACAATTCTCCCACTTGGAGACTGGTACACTCGCTGCATCGTCCTCTTCCTCAAACGTGATATCCTCCACCTCTGCAACTCACTGCCCCTGTCTTCATGCTAAAAGACTAACTGAAGTTGCACACAACTTCAGTTTCTCAAGTGTAACACCCTTAGTCAACATATCAGCAGGGTTCTTGCTTCCACAAATTTTATCAAGTAACAATTGTCCGTCATCTAACAATGATCGTATGAAGTGATACCTGATCTGAATGTGCTTGGTTCTAGAATGAAATGCTGGATTCTTGGCAAGGAATATGGCGCTCTGACTATCACTATAGAGAGTGCCGTTTTGATTCTTCTTACCCAATTCCTCCAAGAAACCTTGTAGCCATATCATCTCCTTTGCAGCCTCTGACACTGCAAGAAACTGTTTTCAGTAAATTAGAACCCCATGACACTACAGTACCACCAAGAGTATAAACAAAACCCGTGGTACTCTTTCTACTATCAATGTCTCCGGCTAAATCAGCATCAACATAGCCCTGCACCTCTAAACTCTCTCCTGAGAAACACAAGCAGGTTTCTGATGAGCCTTTTAGGTACCTCAAAATCCACTTCACTGCTTCCCAATGTTCTTTTCCTGGGTTACTCATGTATCTACTCACAACTCCCACTTCATGGGCAATATCCGGTCTTGTGCAAACCATAGCATACATAAGTGAACCAATATTGAACCTGACTCGGGTGACTGATTCTTACTCTGACTTGGGTGACTGATTCTTACTGAGTCTGAAGTGACTGCCCAAGGGTGTGCCAACTGGTTTGACGTTGTCCATATTGAACCTGCTGAGTACCTTTTTCCCATACTCAGCCTTGAGAGTCTCAACGTGCCTCTGACTCAATCTCTGACAATCCTCATGCCAAGGATTTGCTTTGCAGCTCCCAAATCCTTCATTGCAAAGTGCTCTGACATCTGCTTCTTCAGATTATTGATCTCATCAATACTAGCCCCTGCAATAAGCATGTCATCCACATACAACAGTAGAATAATATAAGAATTGTCAAAATGCCTGACATAGCAACAGTGATCTGCCTGACATCTGATGTACCCTACACTGTGCATGAAGTTATCAAATTTCTTGTACCACTGTCTAGGAGCTTGCTTCAGGCCATACAAGCTCTTCTTCAGTCTGCAAACTGAATCTTCCTTTCCCTGTACTACAAACCCCTCAAGCTGGTGCATGTATATGTCTTCTTCAAGATCTCCATGAAGAAAGGCTGTCTTCACATCTAACTGCTCAAGAAATAAATCTTCGGTAGCAACCATAGACAGTACCATCCTTATGGTTGTGATCTTCACTACAGGAGAAAAGATCTCATAGTAATCAATACCCTGCTTCTGCTAAAAGCCTTTTACAACAAGTCAAGCCTTGTACATCTTACTGCCATCATGCTCAGTTTTCACCCGATACACCCACTTGTTGTGTAATGCCTTCTTCCCTGATGGAAGTTCTGTTAACTCCCATGTCTGATTCCCTAGCAGGGAATCCATCTCATCTTTCATGGCCAGCTCCCACTTGCAAGAATTTTCATCTTGCAAGATTTCTTCATAACTCTGCGGTTCTCCACCATCTGTCAACAAAATGTAGTTCAAGGTTGGTGAGAAACGTTGTGGAGGACGTCTAGTCCTAACTGACCTGCGAACTGCAGCTGTAGAAGTGGACGGCTCTGAAACTGACTTTGGAATAATAGGAATGGGTGCACTAGACCCAGTCTCCTCGTCACTCACATATCTACACTGCGCTGTGACCTCTGGAAGGTCATCCAGTCTTACGAACTCGGACTCCTGAGGAGCTACTTCAGAAACTATACTAGACTTGTCTTTGTACACAATCTTCTCATTAAAAATCACATTCCTGCTTTTTATGATCTTCCGACCTTGATCATCCCAGAAACGATAGCCAAATGCCTCGTCTCCATAGCCAATGAAATAACATTTCTTTGACTTAGCCTCAAGTTTACTACGAGCATCAGAATTAATAAGAACATAAGAAAGACAACCAAAAGTTTTCAGGTGAGAAAATTTGACCTCTTTCCCATTCCAAACCTCCTCAGGCAATTCACAATCTAATGGGACGGATGGTCCCCTGTTGATCAAGTAGACGGCAGTGCTGACCGCATCTGCCCATAAAGTTGGTGGTAGTCCGGCGTGCAATCTCATGCATCTAGCATGCTCATTTATGGTCCTATTCATACGCTCCGCAACTCCATTTTGCTGTGGTGTCCCATGAATGGTCTTCTCCATTCTGATACCCTGAGCTGCACAGTACTCCTTGAACCCACCATCAATGTACTCACCACCATTGTCAGATCTCAAACATTTCAATTTTAAATCTGTCTCTGTCTCAACAGTGGCCTTCCAAGTTTTGAATACATTAATTACATCAGATTTATGCTTCAAGAAATAAACCCATACCTTCCTACTATGGTCATCAATGAACGTGATATAATAACGAGAACATTCAAGAGATGCCACTGGGGAAGGTCCCCACACATCTGTGTGTACAAGATCCAGTTTTCCTATCTTTGGCATTCTGCCACTTTTCAAGAAACTGACCTTCTTCTGTTTCCCCATAATGCAACTCTCACACATACTGAGATCAACTTACTTCAGTTCTGGTAGCTTGCCTCTAGACAGAAGTTCTTTCATACCCTTCTGACTCATATGGCCAAGCCTACAATGCCACAAATCTATTGTGCTCTCTCCAACGGTAGTAGCAATAGTGTTAATTAAACCAGTAGTCATATATAGTGTACCAGTTTTCTTACCCCGAGCCAGTACCAATGCCCCTTTTGTGACCTTCCAGGTGCTATCTAAGAACATTATTGAATGACCACACTCATCGAGCTGCCCAACAAAAATGAGGTTTTTCTTCAACTCAGGAATGTGTCTGACCTTTTGCAAGGTCCATTTGTTCTTGTTAGGGAGTGCAATGTCAATGTCTCCCATCCCCACCACGTTCAAAGCCTCTCCATCAGCAAGATACACCTTCCCAAAGCCACCTGCAACATAATTCCGCATTAACTCCCGGTGGGAAGATGTATGGAAGGAAGCCCCTGAATCCAGTATCCAGTCATCAACTGGACTATGAACTGCAAGCAATAGTGCATCCTGTACTTCTTTAGTTACAACATTAGCACTATCATTCTATGTCTTCTTAGGATTTTTGCAGTTCTTCTTTATATGGCCAGCTTTGCCACAATTCCAGCAAGTTGCCTACTGACCAGGCCTTGACTTGCTCTTGCCCCTGTGCTTTGATTTTGATCTTCCTCTATTTGAGTTCCTATCTTGTGATCTCCCTCGAGAATCAACATTCAGTGTTGAACTCGAACCCGAGGTCTCGCCAGAATCTTTCCTGCGCACCTCCTCAGCCAAAATCAAATCACGAATATCATCATATTTTAGCTTAGATTTACCGGCAGAATTACTAACAGCCATTCTCATGGCTTCCCAGCTATTTGGCAATGAAACCAACAATATCAGTGCATGTATCTCATCATCAAATTCAATTTCAACAGACGACAATTAATTTGTAATAGTATTAAAATCATTCAGATGTTGTGCAACAGACATACCATCCGCCATCTTTAAATTGAATAACTTTTTCATCAAGTGTACCTTGTTATTCGCTGACGGCTTTTCATACATACCTGACAAAGCCGTTATGAGATCTGCAGTCGTCTTCTCCTTGATGACGTTGTGTGCAACGGATCTCGACAGGGTTAATCGAATAACCCCCAGAACCTGTTGATCCAACAGATTCCAATCAGCCTCATCCATCTTTTCCGGTCGCTTTCCCAATAATGAAAAATGGAGTTTCTTCCCATAGAGGTAGTCCTCTATCTGCATCCTCCAGTAACCAAAATCCGTACCATCAAACTTCTCGATCCCCGATACCTTCACTTCATCTCCAGCCATCGTTTTCCCTCAGACCCGAACCTTGGCTCTTGATACCAATTGTTGTGAAAAACGATGACAATAAAGTAAAAAATATTGAATATGAAAGAGAAAAATCACACACGACACACAAATATACGTGGTTCGACAAATTGCCTACGTCCACGGGAGCTGCAGAGGATTTTTTTGCTTGAGGAATCACACTACAATGGAGGGGGCGAAATACTGTTCACCAACAGTGTTCTACAGTCACACAGTACGGCCATAAGTGTATAAAACACATATAAATACTCAAACGGCGAAAAAAGCCCTAGATCTAAAAAATACGATATTCACTCGAGCGGCGTGTCGAGCGCACGTCGAGCAAACTCCCTTCCGCAACGGCTCAAGCTCACTATCGAGCGTTCAACTCTGCCTGACTTCGCTCGAGCGACTAATGCCTCCGCTCGAGCGAACTCCCTTTCCTGCAACCACTCGAACTCACTGTCGAGTAGCTTTTGAGCGTTCGAATCTGCCTGGCTTCGTTCGAGCGGCCGCTTTAGACAAGACTCCACCATACTCAACATAAGTTTAGATCATATCTCCTTGGTTCATCTGTCATAATATTCGCTGATCATGCAGCTTTGAAATTTTTATTGTAAAAAAAAGAAACCAAGCCGAAATTGGTAAGATGGATACTCCTATTGCAAGAATTTGATCTCACAATAAAAGACAAGAAAGGAGTAGAAAATGTGGTGGCGGATCATCTTTCTCGCCTTACATCTGAAGTTTTTGAGGAGTTTCCTTTAATTTATGATTCTTTTCATGATTAACAATTGTTTTTAGTTGAAATTTTACCATGGTATGCTGACCTTGTAAATTTCTTGGTCACAAGAAAGACTCCACCTCATTAGAATGCTCAAGAAAACAAAAGGTTGAAAGCTGAAGTTAAGTATTTCTTTTACAATGATCCGTACCTTTTCAAGTATTGTTCAGATCAAATCATTAGGAAGTGTGTGCCTAATAATGAAATTTCTTGTGTTTTAAATTTTTGCCATACGGAAGCTTGTGGTGGGCATTTTTTAGCCCACAAAATAGTGGCTAAAATTCTTCAAAGTGGATTTTATTGGCCAACTATGTTCAAGGATACCTTTAGTTTTTGTAAAGCTTGTGAGTCATGTAAAAAATTAGGAGGAATCATTAAAAGAAAAATGATGTCTATGCAACCTATACTAGTAATTGAAATTTTTTATTGTTGGGGAATAGATTTTACGGGACCATTTCTTTCTTCTTATGGCTATTTATACATTTTGCTTGATGTTGACTATGTTTCTAATTAGGTTGAGGTAGCCCCTTGCAAATCTAATGATCATCAAATTGTTTTAAAATTTTTGAAAGAAAACATTTTTGCAANGTCTTCTTAGGATTTTTGCAGTTCTTCTTTATGTGGCCAGCTTTGCCACAATTCCAGCAAGTTGCCTGCTGACCAGGCCTTGACTTGCTCTTGCCCCTGTGCTTTGATTTTGATCTTCCTCTGTTTGAGTTCCTATCTTGTGATCTCCCTCGAGAATCAACATTCAGTGTTGAACTCGAACCCGAGGTCTCGCCAGAATCTTTCCTGCGCACCTCCTTAACCAAAATCAAATCACGAATATCATCATATTTTAGCTTAGATTTACCGGCAGAATTACTAACAGCCATTCTCATGGCTTCCCAGTTATTTGGCAATGAAGCCAACAATATCAGTGCACGTATCTCATCATCAAATTCAATTTCAACAGACGACAATTGATTTGTGATAGTATTAAAATCATTCAGATGTTGTGCAACAGACATACCATCCGCCATCTTTAAATTGAATAACTTTTTCATCAAGTGTACCTTGTTATTTGCTTACAGCTTTTCATACATACCTGACAAAGCCGTCATGAGATCCGCAGTCGTCTTCTCCTTGATGACGTTGTGTGCCAATGGATCTCGACATGGTTAATCGAATAACCCCCAGAACCTGTTGATCCAACAGATTCCAATCAGCCTCATCCATCTTTTCCGGTCGCTTTCCCAATAACGGAAGATGAAGTTTCTTCCTATAGAGGTAGTCCTCTATCTGCATCCTCCAGTAACCAAAATCTGTGCCATCAAACTTCTCGATCCCCGATACCTTCACTTCATCTCCAGCCATCATTTTCCCTCAGATCCGAACCTTGGCTCTTGATACCAATTGTTGTGAAAAACGATGACAACAAAGCGAAAAATATTGAATATGAAAGAGAAAAATCACACACGACACACAGATATACGTGGTTCGGCAAATTGCCTACGTCCACGAGAGCTGCAGAGGATTTTATTGCTTGAGGAATCACACTACAATGGAGGGGGCGAAATACTGTTCACCAACAGTGTTCTACAGTCACACAGTACGGCCATAAGTGTATAAAACACATATAAATACTCAAACGGTGAAAAAAGGACTAGATTTGAAAAATACGATATTCGCTCGAGCGGCATGTCGAGCGCATGTTGAGCGAAATCCCTTCCGCAACGGCTCGAGCTCACTATAGAGCGGACATCGAGCGTTCAACTCTCCCTGACTTCGCTCGAGCGACTAATGCCTCCGCTCGAGCGAACTCCCTTTCCCGCAACCGCTCGAGCTCACTGTCGAGCAGCCTTTGAGCGTTCGAATCTGCCTGGCTTCGCTCAAGCGGCCGCTTTGGACAAGACTCCACGATACTCAACATAAGTTTAGATCATATCTCCTTGGTTCATCTGTCATAATATTCGCTGATCATGCAGCTTTGAAATTTTTATTGTAAAAAAAGACACCAAGCCGAAATTGGTAAGATGGATACTCCTATTACAAGAATTTGATCTCACAATAAAAGACAAGAAAGGAGTAGAAAATGTGGTGGCGGATCATCTTTCTTGCCTTACAACTGAAGTTTCTGAGGAGTTTCCTTTAATTTATTATTCTTTTCATGATAAACAATTGTTTTTAGTTGAAATTTTACCATGGTATGCTGACCTTGTAAATTTCTTGGTCACAAGAAAGACTCCACCTCATTAGAATGCTCAAGAAAACAAAAGGTTGAAAGCTGAAGTTAAGTATTTCTTTTACAATGATCCGTACCTTTTCAAGTATTGTTCAGATCAAATCATTAGGAAGTGTGTGCCTAATAATGAAATTTCTTGTGTTTTAAATTTTTACCATACGGAAGCTTGTGGTGGGCATTTTTTAGCCCACAAAATAGTGGCTAAAATTCTTTAAAGTGGATTTTATTGGCCAACTATGTTCAAGGATACCTTTAGTTTTTGTAAAGCTTGTAAGTCATGTAAAAATTAGGAGGAATCATTAGGAAAAATTATGTCTATGCAACCTATACTAGTAATTGAAATTTTTTATTGTTGGGGAATAGATTTTACGGGACCATTTCTTTCTTCTTATGGCTATTTATACATTTTGCTTGATGTTGACTATGTTTCTAATTGGATTGAGGTAGCCCCTTGCAAATCTAATGATCATCAAGTTGTTTTAAAATTTTTGAAAGAAAACATTTTTGCAAAGTTTGGCATGCCTAAAGCCATAATTAGTGGTAATGGCACCTATTTTGTAACAAGCATTTCTCGGCCTTAATGAAGAAGTATTGTATCCATCACAAAATCTCTACTCCCTATCATCCTCAAACCAATGGACAAGCTGAACTAGCAAATAGGGAAATTAAAAACATCCTTGAAAAAACAATTAGTCCAAATATGAAGGATTGGTCTTTGAGATTGTCTAATACCTTGTGGACTTATAGAACAACCTTTAAAACCATTTTGGGCATGTCTCCATATAGACTAGTGTATAGTAAGGCTTACCATTTGTCTGTAGAGCTTGAACATAGAGCGTATTGGGCCATTAAGCAATGTAATTTTAACATTAATGAAAATGGTTGTGTGAGAAAATTGTAACTGTCTAAGTTGGATGAGTTGAGGATGGATGCCTACAACAACTCTAAGTTGTCCAAAGAAAGAATGAAGAAGTTCCATAAAAAACACATCCAACGTAAGACTTTTGAGCCTAATCAACAAGTGTTATTGTACAACTCTTGGTTACACTTGTTCCTTGGTAAGTTAAGGTCTCGGTGGAGTGGGTTTTATGTGGTACAAACTGTTTTTCCCAATGGTACTATTGAGATAATGAATCCTCTCAATGGTAACATTTTTAAGGTTAATGATCAAAGGCTCAAGCCTTTTATCTCTAACTTTGCACCCAAGAAATCTACTCTACATTTACTTGATCCTAATTGATGGTTCTTGATCTATCCATTTCTTTTCATTGTTTTCTTTTGTTCTTCAATTTTTATTTTTATTTTGACTACATTCCTTTCAAGGCTACCCAAGTAATTCCTCTTCCTCTTCCCTTCAATTTTTCTTTTCATATTTGGTTCTTCTTATAGCTGTTTTACTCCTAAACTGCTCTCTTGTGTAAATTCTTTCATTTCTCTTGCATCATTGAGGACAATGCTACAATCTAGTTGGGGGTTGGAAGAGAATTTATTTTTCTGTTTGCATGCCTTATACATATGTTGGTCCATATTGGGGAAGTGCTTGTAGTGAGTTTAAAGCATATTAGAATCCCTATTCTTGAATTTTACATACTAGAAAGTGAATTGAAAAATGATTTGTTCAGGTCATGGAACATGTGGAATGTAGTGCAAATATGAGTATATGTCAAAAGAGTGACTTATCCATCTTATTTAGTTGTTAAACCAAGGGAAAGATGTTGCTCGAGCGAAGCCAGGCAGATTCGAACGCTCGAAGGTTGCTCGACAGTGAGCTCGAATGTTGCTCGACAGGAAGTTCGCTCGAGCGAAGGCATTAGTCGCTCCCGAAATCAGGCAGAGTTGAACGCTCGATGTCCGCTCGACAATGAGCTCGAGCTGTTGCAGAAGGAAGTTCGCTCGACGCGCGCTCGACACACCGCTCGAGCGAACATCGTATAATTTCAGATCTAGGGTTTTTTTCCGCTGTTTCACTATAAATAAGTGTTTTCTACACTTATGGCCATACTGTACAACACTGTTGGTGAACAGTATTTTGCCCCTCCATTGTAGTGTGATTCCTCAAGCAATAAAATCCTCTGCAGCTCCCGTGGACGTAGGCAATTTTCCGAACCACGTATATCTGTGTGTCGTGTGTGATTTTCTCTTTCATATTCCATATTTTTCACTTTATTGTCATCGTTTTTCACAACAATTGGTATCAAGAGCCAAGGTTCAGGTCTGAGGGAAAACGATGGCTGGAGATGAAGTGAAGGTATCGAGGATCGAGAAGTTTGATGGCACGGATTTTGATTACTGGAGAATGCAAATAGAGGACTACCTCTATAGGAAGAAACTCCATCTTCCATTATTGGGGAAGCAACTGGAAAAGATGGATGAGGCTGATTAGAATCTGTTGGATCGACAGGTTCTGGGGGTTATTCGATTAACCCTGTCGAGATCCATTACACACAACGTCATCAAGGAGAAGACGACTACAGATCTCATGACGGCTTTGTCAGGTACGTATGAAAAGCCATCAACGAATAACAAGGTACACTTAATGAAAAAGTTATTCAATTTAAAGATGGCGGATGGTATGTCTGTTGCACAACATCTGAATGATTTTAATACTATCACAAATCAATTGTCGTCTGTTGAAATTGAATTTGATGATGAGATACGTGCATTGATATTGTTGGCTTCATTGCCAAATAGCTGGGAAGCCATGAGAATGGCTGTTAGTAATTCTACCGGTAAATCTAAACTAAAGTATGATGATATTCGTGATTTGATTCTGGCTGAGGAGGTGCGCAGGAAAGATTCTGGCGAGACCTCGAGTTCGAGTTCAGCACTGAATGTTGATTCTCGAGGGAAATCACAAGACAGGAACTCAAACAGAGGAAGATCAAAATCAAAGCAGACAGGCAAGAGCAAGTCAAAGCCTGGTCAGCAGACAACTTGCTGGAATTGTGGCAAAGCTGGCCACATAAAGAAGAACTGCAAAAATCCTAAGAAAACATAGAATGATAGTGCTAATGTTGTAACTGAAGAAGTACAGGATGTACTATTGCTTGCAGTTCATAGTCCAGTTGATGACTGAATACTGGATTCAGGGGCTTCCTTCCATACATCTTCCCACCGGGAGTTAATGTGGAATTATGTTGCAGGTGACTTTGGGAAGGTATATCTTGCTGATGGAGAGGCTTTGAACGTGGTGGGGATGGGAGACATTGACATTGCACTCCCTAACAAGAACAAATGGACCTTACAAAAGGTCAGACACATTCCTGAGTTGAAGAAGAACCTCATTTCTGTTGGGCAGCTCGATGAGTGTGGTCATTCAGTAGTGTTCTCAGATAGCACCTGGAAGGTCACAAAAGGGGCATTGGTACTAGCTCGGGGTAAGAAAACTGGTACACTATATATGACTACTGGTTTAATTAACACTATTGCTACTACCGTTGCAGAGAGCACAACAGATTTGTGGCATTGCAGGCTTGGCCATATGAGTCAGAAGGGTATGAAAGAACTTTTGTCCAGAGGCAAGCTACCAGAACTGAACTCAGTTGATCTCAGTATGTGTAAGAGTTGCATTATGGGGAAACAGAAGAAGGTCAGTTTCTTGAAAAGTGGCAGAACGCCAAAGACAGGAAAACTGGATCTTGTACACACAGATGTGTGGGGACCTTCTCCAGTGGCATCTCTTCGAGGTTCTCGTTACTATGTCACGTTCATTGATGACCATAGTAGGAAGGTATGGGTTTATTTCTTGAAGCATAAATCTGATGTATTTAATGTATTCAAGACTTGGAAGGCCATGGTTGAGACAAAGACAGACTTAAAAATGAAATGTTTGAGGTCTGAAAATGGTGGTGAGTACATTGATGGTGGGTTCAATGAGTACTATGCAGCTCAGGGTATCAGAATGGAGAAGACCATTCCTGGGACACCACAGCAAAATGGAGTTGCGGAGCGTATGAACAAGACCATTAATGAGCGTGCTAGAAGTATGAGATTGCACGGCGGACTACCACCAACTTTCTGGATAGATACGATCAGCACTGCCGTCTACTTGATCAACAGGGGGCCATCCGTCCCATTAGATTGTGAATTGCCTAAGGAGGTTTGGAGCGGGAAAGAGGTTAAATTTTCTCACCTTAAAACTTTTGGTTGTCTTTCTTATGTTCTTATTAATCCTGATGCTCGTAGTAAACTTGAGGCTAAGTCAAAGAAATGTTATTTCATTAGCTATGGAGACGAGGCATTTGGCTATCGTTTCTGGGATGATCAGGGTCGGAAGATCATAAGATGCAGGAATGTGATTTTCAATGAGAAGATTGTGCACAAGGAAAAGTCTAGTACAGCTTCCGAAGTAGCTCCTCAGGAGTCCAAGTTCGTAAGATTTGATGACCTACCAGAGGTCACAGTGCAGTGTAGAGATGTGAGTGACGAGGAGATTGGGTCCAGTGCACCCATTCCTATTATTCCGCAGTCAGTTTCAGAGCCGTCCACTTCTACAGCTGCAGTTCGCAGGTCAATTAGGACTAGATGTCCTCCACAGCGTTTCTCACCAGCCTTGAACTACATTCTGTTGACAGATGGTGGAGAACCGCAGAGTTATGAAGAAACATTGCAAGATGAAAATTCTAGCAAGTGGGAGCTGGCCATGAAAGATGAGATGGATTCCCTGCTAGGGAATCAGACATGGGAGTTGACAGAACTTCCATCAGGGAAGAAGGCATTACACAACAAGTGGGTGTACCGGGTGAAAACTGAGCATGATGGCAGTAAGAGGTACAAGGCTAAACTTGTTGTAAAAGGCTTTCAGCAGAAGCAGGGTATTGATTACTTTGAGATCTTTTCTCTTGTGGTGAAGATCACAACCATCAGGATGGTACTATCTATCGTCGCTACCGAAGATTTATTTCTTGAGCAGTTAGATGTGAAGACAGCCTTTCTTCATGGAGACCTTGAAGAAGACATCTACATGCACCAGCCTAAGGGGTTTGTAGTATAGGGAAAGGAAGATTCAGTTTGCAGACTGAAGAAGAGCTTGTATGGCCTGAAGCAAGCTCCTAGATAGTGGTACAAGAAATTTGATAACTTCATGCACAGTGCAGGGTACATCAAATGTCAGGCAGATCACTGTTGCTATGTCAGGCATTTTGACAATTCTTATATTATTCTACTGTTGTATGTGGAAGACATGCTTATTGCAGGGGCTAGTATTGATGAGATCAACAATCTGAAGAAGCAGATGTCAGAGCACTTTGCAATGAAGGATTTGGGAGCTGCAAAGCAAATCCTTGGCATGAGGATTGTCAGAGATAGAGTCAGAGGCACGTTGAGACTCTCACAGGCTGAGTATGTGAAAAAGGTACTCAGCAGGTTCAATATGGACAAGGTCAAACCAGTTGGCACACCGTTGGGCAGTCACTTCAGACTCAGCAAGAATCAGTCATCCGAGTCAATGGAGGAATAAGACTACATGAGTAAGGTTCCTTACGCCTCAGCTATTGGTTCACTTATGTATCCTATGGTTTGCACAAGACCGGATATTGCCCATGAAGTGGGAGTTGTGAGTAGATACATGAGTAACCCAGGAAAAGAACATTGGGAAGCAGTGAAGTGGATTTTGAGGTACCTAAAAGGTTCCTCAGAAACCTGCTTGTGTTTCTCAGGAGAGAGTTTAGAGGTGCAGGGCTAGTTGATGTTGATTTAGCTTGAGACATTGACAGTAGGAAGAGTACCACGGGATTTGTTTCTACTCTTGGTGGTACTGCTGTGTCATGGGGTTCTAATGTACAGAAGACAGTTTCTTTGCCTACTACAGAAGCTGAGTATATTGCAGTGTTAGAGGCTGCAAAGGAGATGATATGGCTGCAAGGCTTCTTGGAGGAATTGGTTAAGAAGAATCAAAAGGGCACTCTCTATAGTGATAGTCAGAGCGCCATATTCCTTGCCAAGAATCCAGCATTTCATTCCAGGACCAAGCACATTCAGATCAAGTATCACTTCATACGGTCATTGTTAGATGACGGACAATTGTTACTTGAGAAAATTTGTGGAAGCAAGAACCCTACTGATATGTTGACTAAGGGTGTTACACTTGAGAAACTGAAGTTGTGCGCAACTTCAGTTGGTCTTCTAGCATGAAGACAGGGGCAGTGAGTTGCAGAGGTGGAGGATATCACGTTTGAGGAAGAGGACGATGCAATGAGTGTACCAGTCTCCAAGTGGGAGAATTGTTGGGTATTGTGGAGAATTGTTGGGAGAATTGTTAGGTATTGTTGGGCATTTTGCAAAAGGCTGCTGCTCGAGCGAAGCCAGGCAGATTCGAACGCTCGAAGGTTGCTCGACAGTGAGCTCGAAGGTTGCGGGAAAGGAAGTTCGCTCGAGCGGAGGCATTAGCCGCTCCAGCGAAATCAGGCAGAGTTGAACGCTCGATGTCCGCTCAACAGTGAGCTCGAGCCGTTACGGAAGGGAGTTCGCTCGACGCGCGCTCGACATGCCGCTCGAGCGAACATCGTATAATTTCAGATCTAGGGCTTTTTTCCACCGTTTCACTATAAATAAGTGTTTTCTACACTTATGGCCGTACTGTACAACACTGTTGGTGAACAGTATTTCGCCCCTCCATTGTAGTGTGATTCCTCAAGCAATAAAATCCTCTGCAGCTCCCGTGGACGTAGGCAATTTTCCGAACCACGTATATCTGTGTGTCGTGTGTGATTTTCTCTTTCATATTCCATATTTTTCACTTTTTTGTCATCGTTTTTCACAACAAAAAGTTTTGCTAAAACACACACAACACATACTCGGAATGACTAGAAAGACTACATTGGGTCATTGTTGTTGATTTACACTTTGATTGTTTGAGACTCTATTCAACCATATCCTAATGGCTTAGGAAGAAATCTGAAATGAATTAAATGAGAAAAGGGACAAGCCATGGATCAATAAAAATAAAATAAAATAAAATAAAAATCCTTTAGGTAGACTAGTGGTAAGGGCTAACTTGTGAAAGTGTGGGTAGGTGCACATTCATAAGTTTGATTCTCCCACTAAAAAAATAAAAAATAAAAATAAAAACATTTACATTTGTATATTGGAAAAGACTGCCTATTACCGAGGTCCCTACTAAATAAGAAGGTATGTGTCTTTTAAAGTGTAATAGTGTGAAAGTCGCCACTACAATAGTTTTGAATTAGAGTAATACCATGTGGTTTTCTCAGATTAGCTGTTGTGATCAAAACTATTAATGCCTCTTGGTAGTTGATCTTGGAATTCTAACCCCATTCCCATGCACTTGAAAGAAAGCAAACTTTGTTACATGTAATCCCCTTGGTTAATTAACTAAATGGTGTATAAATCTCACAGTTGATACAAAAATTCAGATTAATCTATATCTAGTGTTCTTAAACTCGACAATTCTATTTCATGACATGTGATTCTTAGATTTTCTGAAATTATTGTTGGTAATCTCACATTTGCATGAATTCATTCACTTTATTTGCTAGAGATTCTTAAATATCGGGTGTGATAAATGGTCAATTATGCGGAATTAATACTTTTAAATATCTTAGATAATGTGACTTAACTTTGTTTGGCATGCGAAATGATATTTTACCCCTAATTAAATATAGATGCATGCATTATGTTGTGGGGCTGACTAACACTTAAGTAAAACTTATATTTGAATCTTGGTCTATGTCCAGGAGTGAAGCCCATTGCCTACATAATTGAAAAATCTGCGAAGAAATAAAATAGAGGCCAGCATCCTTAGCGAAGTTAAGCATTTCCAAACTCAATGATTGAGGCCCACGTCCAAAGCTGAGAAGGACTTGCAGCCGTAATTCAATTCAAATGCCAAGTGAAGAAAAAAATGAAGGAGGGGACCACGAAAGCTGCCAAGGAGCAACGGACGAAGCGCAGGAGCACGGCCTCAACGCCGGTGCATAAAGAAGCTTGCAGTCGTGAAGCTGAGCACCTCAGTGTAGAGCAGATCACCTCACGCAAAACAGGCGGCTTTGTTTTCTTGTCTGAGTTTACTTTTTTTCTTTGGGGAGCTTTCGGTTTTGCACAGGACAAGGTGTATTTTTTTTTTCTTTCCGTAGTTTTTTCGTTTAGGTGGACAGAACTCCCTCTCTCTTGGCTGATTTTATTTTTCCTTTCTTTTTGGTTTCATTTGGTTTTTTGGGTTTTGCAGACCCTAGGGGCAGCTCGGTTTTCATTTTAGCTTTAAGTTTTGGTTTTCCAGACATTGCGATCAATTTCTATTAGGCACTTTCATTTTGTTGAATTTTTTTCTTTAAGGCATGCTTGTTCATCTTGCTTTTCATTTTGTTCGTCAGCAGAGTTTATTTTTTTTCTTTCCAGTTTTATGTTCGGCACGGGAGTTCATCTCTCTCTCGTTTTACTTTTACTATTTTCTTTTGTCTTTTCTAAGTTTTTCGTTTGACGGTGGTCTCTTTCTTTTTCTTTTTTTCATTTCTTTCTTAGTTTTCATTTCTGTTTGCTTGGACATTTTTTTTCAGTTTGAGTTTTAGTTTCGTCATTACTGGGAAGCTTCTTCTCGGTTTAACATTCGGCTAGTTTTTTTTTTCTTTCAGTTTTCATTCACGGCTAGTTCTCGTCAGTGTTGGTTTTCTTTCTTTTGGTTTTACTTTTTCTTGGGCAGTTTTGTTTCCGTTTTATTTCCCTTAGACTTTTTTTTCCCTTTCAGTTTTAGTTGACGTCGTTTTATTCTTCACCATTTTTTTTCTTTTCTTTTCCGCAGCTCTGGTTTTTGTTGGGACGTTCGGCAGCGTTGGGTTTTTTTTTTTTTAACTTTTTCTTGGAGGTAGGCGGTGGCTGCATATTTAGTTTTAGTTTTCGGTAGTTTTATTTTTCTTCATTTTCGTTTGGGGTGAACGCCATTTCTTATTTCATTCTTTCATAAGGTATTTCAGAGGTTGTTTGCACTTTTGAGATTTCATTTGGGTATTTTCTCAGATTTTATCTGGACTCAACTTAGATTTATTTTTACTACTAGAGATATTATGTGTAGCTAATTTCTAAAGCTAGAGTTGTGGAATGAGACTTGATTTGTTTCGAGTTCTAGTTTAATGCAATATTTTGTTGATAAATATTTATTTCACTATGTTACTAGTCGGATTTGAGTTGAAAATAGATTGCGGCTCTTGTTCTTGATTGTTGTTGACGTAAAGCACAACAAAAGCTTGAAAATTATCAAGGCTTCTCTCGATTGATCGTAAATGTGTGTTTGGCTAGTAAAGTAGAGAATCCCTTAAAGAGATATTGCAAAACTTGAGCATAACTTTTTACCTTCCGTTTATCAATGCCTTGATTGGATTATTAATCGAGAAAATTAACTAAGATCCAAAACAAAGAAAGTCTCATACCCAACCCAAGTGTTTGTTAATTTTCCTATTTTATTAGAAACTCTAATTTCAGCTTTGATTAAATTTTTGCATGCATGAATTCATACTCTTTTCTTTCTTACCTCATCTTCAAGATTTTTTACACTGCATTTTATTGTTTTATTTTCATCTCTTGTAGTTGACACATATGTTACACAAAAAAATCTCACAAACACTTTGATAACCCTTTGTCCCTGTGGAATACGATCCTGGACTTAACCTTGATACAACTTGACACTTCTACACTTTGAAGCACATTCAAGACCGAGTCAGGAAGCCAGTTGAGTAAGAACATAGCAGTAGAGAAGCTATCCAACCAGAATCGACGTGGGAGTTTGGCATGAAAGAGCGTGGTAAGGCCTAATTCAGTAATGCTGCAATGTGTTCTCTTAGCCATGCCATTTTTGTTTAGGAGCTTTGGGACAAGCATAATGATGATGGATTCCTTTGCTGACTAGAAAATTAGTGAACTCTTGTGCTTAAAACTCACTCCTTCTTCACTTTGAAACATACGAATTTTGGCATCAAACTGACATACAACATTTTTTAAAAAAAAAAAAAAGAAGAGAACAATACCCCAATTTCATTGATTGCTCTCACTTATGGTGGATTAATACCGTGGTAAGAAACAGGACACGTGAGATTTATAAATATTCATGAAAACCCATCCCAGGTATCAAAATCCAGTAAAATAAAAACAACCTATACTTTAAGATAAATAAAGATATCAATAAAACCAATATAAACATGCCTTTTTTTAAAACCAAAACTAAGCAAACCACAACTTTGTGTGTAAACAACCTACTTCAAAGGTAATTCTAAACAACTCTCAAGTTTGGCAACTCACAATAATCCATTCTCAAAGTTCCTTGAAGCTGGTAAGGAATATTTTCCTTGTGTAAACTCTTTACTACATCCCTTAGTACCCAATTGTGCAAGCCAATTGGCCGCAAAATTTCTTTCTCTAAAAACATGTTAATACCGCACATTCATCCCTGTGAGAAGACTTGTAATTTCTTCCCAAAATTCCTCCAAGTACCGAACATTTCATCAACCTTCTTTTAGCCAATTAATTGTCAAGAGCAAATCCAATTCAAGGACAATATTATTACAACCAAACAACTTACAACGTCTCAAGCCAAGAAGAAGCGCCATCAACTCAATGCGATTGTTAGAACCAATACCAATAGGCGCTGCAAACGCAAACTGAGTAATGCTATCATGGTTTAGTAACACACCACCTACACCAGATTCACCTGGATTATTTAGACTGCTACTATCCACATTTATTTTAAATCATCCTGGACTTGGCTTATGCTAAGAAATTGCATGCACTTGTTTAGGACAAGGATGAGCAATCAACAACTGCAACTCTTGCATAATAGAAATGTCCCTTTTATTCAATTGGTCAGAAACTCTCAATCTACTACCAGCCCAACAAATCTAGTATTTAACTAACCTCCATAGAGCATCAAAATGCTCCCTACAACCTTCCATACAAGCAGAGCACCTCCATGACCACAAACTCCAAGTCAGGATCACTGGAACCAGCCCAACCAGATTACCAACCTGTGAGTATTTTTTTGTTCTTCTAAACCATGCTTCCATAGTCTGAGACTAAGAATGATTTGGAACATAAGGGATACCTAGAATATTAGAGCAAGTTTTCCGTAGTTTAGAAGCAATTCTACCACCATATAAAATATGATTCAAATCTTCAAAGGCACCTTCTTCGCAATATTCACATTTGGACACCACAGGAATTCCAATGCATCTTGTACATTCATCCACACTCAAACTATGTGAAAAGCCTTTCCACATTGCAACAGAGAATTACTTTGGCAAAGTAGAATGTCATATCCATTCAGACCATTGCCGTTTTGGAGCAACTACATACATGAACCAATTCCCAAGCATTCTCAAGGAAGTAAATCTGTCATCCGAATTTTCCAACCAAATTAAAATATAAGAACTAGTTTTTGTACCCCCTATCTTAGACAAAATCTTGTCTGATAACTCGCGACCCACAAGATGCACCAAGGACTCCACATCCCAGCTATTTTCCACCATACATTCTTTAATTTTCAGTTTTGGAGAATCCACAATTCTGAAATCATCACATATTGCACTTAGCTCTAACCACTTATCCCTCCAAAATGAAATGTTACCTTCTTTAACAAGCCATGTTAAATGACTAAACACAAAAGGAATCGATTCCATAATCCTCTTCCAAAACCGGGTCCCCATCAAAGGATTAACTAAAGAGATATGCTAGTCCTTCACATACTTGGCCTTAAAAAAATTTGCCCACAAAGAACTTTCAGTAAGAAATTTCCAAGCAAATTTAAGATGCAAGGATTTTTTAACATCAATGAGACTACATAGGCCAACATAGTTGTAGAAGTGTTGAAAAGTTGCAAATAAATCTGATGTAAGACCTAGCCCAATCTTTGTGCAGCCCCATAAAGAAGCCTAATAATTGAGAAACATGGTGCCGTTTCTAATAAGTGGGTTTATTTTTATTTTTATTTTTCTCCATCTCTACTCTCCCCTACCCTTGACGGTTTCTCCCTCTTCTTTTCATCAACAATTTTCCTTTTCATTACCCACGTCCTTATTTCACTCAATAACTGCCATCCCTTATCTTGGGCAGTAAGCACTAGGCAACAACCACGACCCCTCCACACTATGAGCTCCTCCCTTCACCACAAGCAACCTCCCTGCCCAAACATTTGTGGGAACCCCTTTGTGTGTCTTCCATACAACATTGGTCACCACCACCTGTAGTTTTGCATTTTTTTCCACTGTCGCCCCTCTCCTTGTGATGCACTACGGTTGCACCACACTAGCGCATGTCAGAACAAGCCCTCGAAAAGTTCCTCCACGTTCAAAGCATCAAAATGCAGCCCACATTCAAACTTCAATCACCCTAAAACATGGCACTCTCTCCTTCAAGTTAATCCTAAAACCATAAGCCTGCTCACACACACACGCACATATATATATATATATATATATAGAGAGAGAGAGAGAGAGAGAGATGGTCCCTCCATTGCACACCTATGGACTCCCATCCTCCATGTCCAGCAACCACTACTTTGCATGCTCCTCCACTTTCAGTAGCCCCAAGCAGCAAAGAAAGCACCACAGTTGTCCCTCATATCCCATCATCCAAAGAAAAACCAATATGGAAAAGCCCCGATGTGCTTTGCTGCCTTGCACCACCCTCTATAAACCAAACCAAAACTCTATTTTTAATACTCAAAATATATAGAGCACAACCAAAAGAAGCAAGACCCAATGTCTAACTATTTTGCAACCGCACAAAGTTGCCAAGCCTTAGCTTCGCCACTAGCATCCAAGTAGAGGACCTTTGTCTTACACTTCCCACACCCGTAGTCTTCCAATGCATGCACGACCACCATGCAAGCCTCTCCCACATTCCCTTGATTCCAGCCACTGCTTCACGTTGGGAACTCCACGCCGCCACCACCTTGCACCAAGAACCACCAATGTACGAACAACCACATAGCTACACCGAGAGCCAAGCATGCCAGAACCCATTGTGAGCCACATGCAAACAACAAAGGCCTCTGGTTTTGCTCCTCAAAACAAAGTGGTTTTGACTCCACCAACCCACCACCCCTGAAGCCACCATCGCTCACCCACGCCAGAAGTTCACGGGCAAACCAATGACCCATGTTGCATAGTCACTCTACCCCTTAGAAAGTAAATCACATATATAGCCCTAGTTAGTAATCCAATGTTTGTTAAATATGATGATATTATGGTGATAAAATTATGAGAAATTAGATGTTTTGGAAGTCGAAGATATTTTAGGGTTTAATTGCATGGGCATTTGGAGAAATTTCATGGAAATCAAAATATTTTAGAGAGTGAAGATACTTTAGGGTTTCAAGGATTTTCAGACATTAAGGAAATATAAATTTTTATATCTCAAGTTTTAATTATGAAGTATGTGTTCAATTGAAAATTTACACAAGTTACTTACTAATTTATAGGTGATGATTGACATTCCCTTGGTATTATTGTGAGGAAATTCAGAGAAGTTAAAAAGTCTAGGTGGACGAGGTTCTTATGTTAGATTTTGCATAAAAAGAAAAGAACTGGAGTTGATTTTGAAAAAATGTGCATGTTTTGTTATGAAAAGAAATTTGAAACAACCTCAGTTTTCTTTTTTCATTACTCATGAAATCTGTATAAAAGAGAGAGTATTTTTATCATTACTGGTATAGATATGAGCAAATTTTTTGCATTCTATTTCTGAACTATGCAAAAAGAGTGAATTTGTTATGATTATGTGAAGATGATATGATTCTGTTCAGTGCTATGTTTTGATATGATGTGGCATCTGAAAACCTTTGGCATGGCATTTTGATTCTATATCTGGTTCTATTTCTACTTTGCTCTAACCTTACCACAGGTGTAAACTTGTTGCCTCTATTAGATGGTTGGTACCAACTTCTCTATCTCTGAGTACACTCACTTTGGAAACAAAGTGATTTTCTGAATGGTCTTTACTATGTAGACACTCGGCACTCCAAAAATGAGAAGGGAAAAATTCACTTTTGACTCTGTCCAATTTGGCAACCAAGGATAGCACAACCCTACCACGGGAGTCAAACATTGCTATTGTTCTAATATGATACTCTAATATGATATGACATGAGATTATATGATGATCTCATATCGCTCTGATATGCCAAAGACCTTTTGAATATAAGTATTTTCTAAACTATCGCTCTGATATTTTGATAACATATTTTGTTTCGGTATTCTGAAACTAAATATTTTGTTATGCATTCTGAACTTTGTAAATGGCTCATCTTTACTTATTAGTATATGTTCTATGATTACTCAATTGTTGATAACTCATCCTTTATTTTAACAATATTTTTCAGATGTTTTGAATGTTTCATCTGAAGATCAAGAATAGGAAGCATGGGTAAGGCTACGTGAACATAGTGGGTTAAGTACAAAGAGGTTACTTTGGTTATTAAAGAATTTTATTCAGCAGTTTTTTTTTTACTTTGTCGACTTGATATTTTGGTAGGTTGATGTTTATTCTGAGATTTTGTGGTGTTTAGATTAATTATATTAGGGTAATTTATTTGAAACAATGAGTTGTATGTGTCATTGAAACTTTGGAGTCTATGACTGTATGGTTGAGGGATCATTTTAGGTAATAAAAGCTAACTCCCTGGACCTCTGGGACTGGGGTGTACATTTGATTTGTGTCTTATAGGAAACAACCATGTAAAATGTGTAAATTCATCAACAAAAATGGCATAATAGTGATACTTCTCTCTAGATATTACAGGAGTTGGTCCCTATAAATCATAAGGGATCTTATGAAAAGAAGAAGTTGCTTTATTTTCGGTTTGCAAAAAAGGAAGTTTGCAGGATTTTCCCACTTGGCAGTTATACAATTATTCAAAAATGATGAATTCAGGTGATGTTTATCAGCTTTGAAGAGTGAAGATGCTTGAGAATGCGAGTATGCGGGTGTCCTAAACGCTAACACTGATGCCAACACTCTTTCTTCACTTTGCAAAAATGGGTTGAATCCATCAACAATATTCTAATGGATTCAAGCCTAGAAACCGGTGCAAATATCTCATCAAAATATATTCCTTCTACCTGAGTGTAGCCTTGAGCAACCAACCTTTCCTTATTTCACACAATAGTCCCATCTTGACAGACTGATTCTTAAAAATCCACTTGGTACCAATTGTAATCTTTAGGTCTCGGAACTAAATACTATATGTGACGCCCCCAATCTCCACTTGAGAATAGAGAGAAACTTAGAGTGTCGAGACATATAACACAAGGTTACATACCCCCATACATAATAGTTAATATGTAATGCATCCTATAAGTACAATTAGCATAATGCAATATTCGTAGCAGATTAAGGGTAACTAAGTAAAACTTATGCCAAAATAACTAAAACATCTCAATTCATTCATAACCATCAAGTTCAAACCAAATAGTGGCATAATCTTAGTATAGTTAAAGAAGTCTCAATGGCTAAATCAATTGTTTCTTGCGTTCTAATGCACAAATGGTTAGGGCTATAAACATCAAAATGAAATCTAATCTTTTTTTGAGGTTTGGCTCTTCTTCAATCAGTAGTATCCACAGGTCCATCTAGTCCGTCCTCATCAAGTCCTGACATAACTTCTATCATTCCGAGTTAAGTGATAATGGGTCCACAAAGTGTGAGATTTACTTGAAATCTCAATAAGTTAGATAACCAACGTGCACAGAAATAAATTATGCATGATGAATGATAAATATGAATTGCATGCAATGCAAAAAAATCAGTGTATGTCTCCCATCCAAATTCCTTAACATTTTCAGAAAAACAAACACACATTTTCTTGCAGAGAACATTTTTTACTTCCACTGGCAAAAACATCATGATGTTTCATCATTATTAGCAATTCATACTTAATTGTAACATCATAATATATGGTATCTTCATAGTTCCTCATATGCATTGTGAGTACATGGTGATGACTGTAGTATAACTCACGTTAAAACTACGTTGTCTGCAGACTCGTTCTCAATGCATTGGTAACATAATATAACATCATTACATGTACACCCACCTGCTTTAGTATAATATTTTACTTCGGCCCAACATTCTTTAAAAAGAACTCATTCTAAGCTCGTTGAATATTCTTCGTCAATTCAGGGGTTAACACTCCGTTTTTGAATACTCCAAAGTAGACAGAAGAGTTCCACTAGGATAATTTCTCATCCTAGCCTTTGGAGTTGTGACAAAATTATTTTCATACTATGTTTGGAAAATGTAGTTCATGACATGTGTGTTTACAGCAAACTTTCGCGTAAAAGTGACATTTATAGGTAATATGCTAAAAAATGGTTAAAATAACACATGTCATGTAGATATGTACTCAATGTATCATATAACATGATATTTTAAGTTCAAAATGATAATTATAACCTGAATGTGGCATTTATCAATAAATCATAAATAACTTATCAATGTGTAAGTTAGATGCCAACTTACAAACTTCCTGGGTTTGGAAATATCGTAGTGGCTGAAATCAATTTTGTATTAAGGTAGGATTTATATCACTACTGAAGATCTTCATACCAAAAGGTTTAAAAATATGGGTATTTACGAAAATACTCGTAAACTCTTAAAAATTTCCACTAAGGCCTTAAGTTTTTACTATTTGCAAACAAACCTTAAATTTTAACCAAACTTTATGGACCTCATATTTTTTATATTTTAAAACCATCTATACTCTTAGAATTGTTAAATTCAAAGTGAAACTAGCTCAAACATACACAACCCATGGCATGCACTCTAGTTGATGCCTAAGTGTGATTTCAACTATTGACCCCTATGAATGCATGCTTATGCAAGCAATTTTATTTAATCACAAATAATTAATATTGTCCTTAATTATATCATAAAGGCTAATTCTTGGATGAGAAAGTTCATCCCAACACTTAATCATGGCTAAAAACCTTAATTTTCATTAATCATCCATTAATCAAGTATGATGCTCTTAACCTAAATCACAAAGGCATGCTTTCAAAATTTACCCAAAACATGTATTTTCATCCTTATCCCAATCACAAGGTCTTCTGAATTCTCATTGATCAAGCCTAGGTGAAATAAATCAAAACTTCATAAAATAAGCATGATTTAATCAAAATTGTGCATGTTTGATGATCAATAGGGTAGAATTAAAACCTATCATGGCATGCTTCTAATCTTAAAATCAAACCTTCATTGATCCTTCTAAGATATTAATAAATCATATCAAAATATGCTAAGACATGCCATAGCTAAAATTTTGACTAAAAACAATTTAAGAACTTAATCCATGCTTAATGAACACGGTTTTGAATTAAGTATGGTAACCTTTTCTAAAGTCAACCAAAATTCACTCCAACGCTTCAAATCAAGACTTGAAATGCAAACTAAGATCAGGGCAAGAAAACTCACAATTTTCGTGGCCCACTAAAGCTTCAAACACAAGAACTCCAAGAACACTCAAACACTCACACTTTTCAAATTCTCTCTCAACTCTTAGGAGGAAGAATGCTCTCAATGCTCAAGAGGAGCTTGGAGATGAGATTTGGAGGAAATGAGGGAGTGGAGAGGCCTTTTATAGGCAGCAATGGGGGAGGGGGCGTTGGCCTTAGCCCATGGTGATTGGGCGAAATGGACGGTGGTGCAAAGGGGTGAAGTTTCTAACTTAGTTGCATCATCTTGTGTCGGTGAATAGTGACCCAAATTAAAAAATTTCATTTTCAAAAGTATTTCCATGCAAGGAGAGGGTGCAGGTGCTACCATGGTACATCATTTGAAGAAAAATAAAAGGAAATTTTTATAAAACCAAGCATGGTAGCTGACAGGTTCAAGGATGACATCCTTGGACAGTTTTGATCATGTTCTTGACTCATCCTCTTGTCCTCTCTTCATAGCTATTTTATGCATGTCATGGGTCACTCCTGGAAGGCTTTTCCAGGTGTTGAAAGGTGGGGATTGGCTACCAAGCGATGATGAAGTGGCAACTTAAAGGGAAGAGGTGAAGGGAAGGAGGTTGCCAAGTGATGGGGCTTGCAATTGATTTCATCGGTTTGGTGTCATCTTTGTGTGGGAAAATATGGTCAGTTTCTCATGATGGATTTGAAGGTCCCTTGGAGATTAGGTGGTGATGGTGGTAGAGTGTGGTGGTGGCTCAACCATGGGTAAAAGTGATTTTTAAACACAACCAACTCAGTTTCTATCCAACTAGTGATTGGGTGCAATTGGTTTGGGATTTTTGGTTTGATTCTTCAAAATAATTTCTTCCAAGGCTTGTTCTGGTTCTAAAGGGATCATATGAATTGCTTAAAGACCATAGTTCCCTTGAGAAAAAGGCACAAAAAATTTTAGGCTAGGGGCAATCCAGTCCATTGCGTACAAGAGCACACATGTGTGCCAATTGGTGTGGTTTTGGGGTTTTGATATGTCATCACTCTTAATGACACGTGTGGAGATTTATCTAGAGTTCTAATATGATCTAAAAATGATTCAATTGAATAATTAAAGAAGAAAAATTTTAGATAAAAAAGGCTAGAAAGATTCAGAAGGAAAATTAAGCTAAAAACTTGGTTTAAAAATAACTAATAACGGGTAAGTTAATTAATGGTCTTAACCTAAATTCAAAACTTAATTTGAGTCCAAAGAATCACTTAAGGGTATAATATGAGCTTGAGGAAACCAATGGTATGGTATTTTGGGCTTCAAATTGAAGAGTGGAAAAAAAAAATAAAAAAAAAAATAAAAAAAAAAAAGCAAAACAAGGCTTTGGGCCTTGTAGGCCTTGAATGTGAGTTGATGGTTTATGGACTTTGGGAGTGAATTGATAGGAGGCCTTGGTTCCGGATTTTTTAGGGATTATGAGAGGCCTCAAGATCCATAGAGATGGGGTTTGAAAGGCTTACCTTGACATAATTGGGTCATGGGTCAAATCCACACCAAGTTAGGCCCAAAAGGCCTTTACATGCCTTCCTCATACTTGGGCCAACCCTTACCAAGGCTATCCTACCAAGGCTTATATTCTTATAAGGCTTTGTTTAAGTCTTCTAAGTCTTGGCCCATTAATATTCTAAAGTTCTAAGGGCCTTAAAAGAATCACTAAAGAGATGGCTTCACTAAATCACTTAGTCTTAACCCTTAAAATTAATAATTAATGACACTGAGTGCCATAGTCAAAATAAGACTAACTATCTCCAATAAAATAATAATAATAATAATATATAAAGCCCAAAATTATAAGCTTTAAACTAATGGCGTTTAAAGGTAATCCTAATGGGTAATTAGGTGGGGTGTTACACTATACATCATTCATAACGAGTTGATTTACTTCTTCATGCATGGAATTTATCCAATTTTCATCACTTGGGGCTTCTTCTACCCTTTTTGGTTCAACCTAAGAAATGTAAGTTGAGTGAGACAATAGATTTATCATTTTCATTCATAGTCTCATTCCTTCTTTTAAATCACAGATGATTTTATCTTGAGGAAGATCTAACTTGATTCTCGAGGAGGGCTCTTTAGGTGGACAATTTCTTGCCTCGTGGGTGTGTTAGAATTTTCATCAAGGTCAGTAGACTCTTTACCCTTAGTCTCACATAGTGCATCTACTTGCTCCTTATTAATTGATGCCTCTCTAGATGTATCATCTACAACCACATTTATGGATTTCATAATAGTTCAAGTGTGTAGGTTGTAGATCCTATAGGCACGACTATTCTAGAGTAATCAAGAAAAATTTCCTTATCACTTTTTTGGTCGAACTTAGCCAAGTTTTTCCAATCTTTCAATATGTAACTTCTAATCTCAAAGACTCTAAAGTGCCTGGCCTCAAGTAGACTCTATTCACTATGTGACATACAGTGTTTACAACTTCTCTCCAAACGTGAGTAGGTAGGTTGTTATTGTGAATCATAATCCGGGAACTCTTGCTGAGGAGTGATAGGTGCAGAGAACTCTTGGTGAGTGCCCTCTTCATCATAGAACCTCTCAAAGTTGGAATTTTGAAACTCCCTACCATGGTCACTCCTAATCTTGGGTATAGGATTTCCTTGTTCACATTGAAGTC
Source organism: Carya cathayensis (assembly GCA_011037825.1). Classification (NCBI taxonomy): domain Eukaryota; kingdom Viridiplantae; phylum Streptophyta; class Magnoliopsida; order Fagales; family Juglandaceae; genus Carya; species Carya cathayensis. Next base: position 1,996,098 of record QGSO01000186.1, read on the forward strand.
TCTTACATAGGGCTTTAACTATATCAAAAGCTTCACTCTTCTCTCTCAAAAATCCTACCCAAGAATATTGGGGTAAAGTCATATACCATCACCAATATGTATTTCTTCCCTCCTAGGCTCTCAGTTCTATATGGTCCCATATAATAAAGGTGTAACAACTCCAATGGCCTTCAAGTTAGGATGAATTTTGTGTTCTTGTGAGCTACTCTAACTTGTTTCCCAAATTGACATGGCCCTCAAATTGAAGACTCAACTTTACCTAGTGCAGGTAATCCCACTACCATTTCTTTCTTGGAGATCTTAGACAAGTCCAAGTCTTTGATGCCAAAGGTCAACTATATCAATCTTGGCACTCTTGCAACTATAATGTGGTTAGAAACAATACCATAACAATTATCAGAAGTCCAGACTCCTTTCATTGCTTAGTTACCATGGATATTAAAAACATAACACATTTGTTTTAAAAATAGACTTCAACACCATAATCAAACATTTGACTAATACTAGTAGGTTAGCTTCCAGACCATCAACAAATAAGACATCATGCAAGATGGGTAAACCAGGGACTTCGGTTTCAACTTTACAAAGTATATGTGCTTTACCACCATGTCCAAAAGTTACAGTTCCACATCTATAATCCTCTCCAATTTTGAACAGAGATTTATCACCAAACATGTGTCTAGAATATCCACTATCAAAGTACCTTAGTCTTTAGAGCAATGTGTGCTACATGATAGGCGTGCTTCTCCCCCTTTTTCATCCACACCATTCTACAATCGGGAGAATTCAACTTGTTAGCTCTCCTATTTTTAGTGAATTGATCTAACTTTTCATTGATAATAACATTTCGCTTGGTTAAAGTAATGACTTCACTAATTAGATTTCATTGTCCCTTCCTCGACAAAAAAAAAAAAAATCAATTTTCCCTAAGTAAACACCAAGTTCAAAGAAGTTTGGTTGAATGTGACCAATACCTCCACAATGGTGGCACATGGGGCTCTCTTTGTGAGCTCTTTATCGAAAGCTTTTCATATACTTCCTACAAGTCATCGTCATACTCAAATTCATTTCTAGATACAATCTTGTTATCAAAAGCATTCTCACTATTGTTACTTTCGCAACCAACAGAAGAGGCAAAGGCATCTAATTGAGATTTTCTTCTAAAGAAGAGTTCTCAAATGAGTCACTTGACTCAGATTCACTATAACTCAATGAAGTAGCCATTGCTTTTTCCTCTAGCTTTTGTAGTTGGCACACTCAATGCAAATATGTCCAAAGCCATGGCACTCGCGACATTGTGTTTGATGGTACTTTATCCTCGGTTACTCTTAGAACTCCCCTCTCTACTGGCTGAAACGAAATTTCCCTTGAATTTCTCAAAAGCTTTTTTGTTCTTTTCTTGGTTCTTACCCTTTCTAGATGCAAGCGATTTCCCAAATTTCTTAGCATAAATGGCTATTTCCTCATCACCCATTGTTTACCCGTCAGATGATTCATTTGACTTTCTTCTAACTATTTTGATAGCAATAGACTTATTTTTCTTTGGTTGGGAAAAAGTGTACTCATAGTTTGAAGTGATCCTACCAACTCTTCAATTCTCATATTGCCTAAGTTTTTGCTCTCTTCTATTGCAATGACCTTGGGTAAAAACCTCTCAGGTAGAGATATCAGGACTTTTCTCCCTACTCTATTTTCATGAATCTTGTCTCCTAGATTAAAACTTGAATTGACAATGTTATTAAGTTTGGCACAGAACTCATCAAAAGATTCATCATTTTTCATCTTGAATTCTTTGAAACGAGTAGTCAACATTTGGAGTTCGAAATTCTTGACAGACCTAGTACCTTCATGGGCAACCTCTAAAATATCCTATGCCTCTTTACTTTATTCATACTTGGAGATTTGCTTAAGCTCCTCGGGAGAAATGGCCATATGATCAACTAATGATTTCAATTTCCAAGTGCAAAAGTTGTCAAAGTAATACAAGGAAGGGTAAATCCCAAGATCAAATTCATAGGGACAATGGGAATTATGTAAACATTTCATAATCACAAGATAACATATTACCGTTTATAGTGACAAGAAATTTAGAAAAGAAAAGAAAGCAATAAACTAAAAGATTTAGCAATGAACAAAAAAAATAAGAAATAAACTTCAAAGGTCAACCACTAACTACATCGACACCAAAATGGAGGCTATTTACTAAGGAAGCGTGGACTAAATTAAGAGTAAAATTGTTGGTTGTTTTGGGAGTTCAAGCACGAATAAAACTGAAAATAAATGTGAATATATGTTTCTAAAATTATCAAGAACGAAGAGAAGTAGAGGAAATGTGTAGAAATTGAATTAAACTTGTAAGAAATAATAAAACAATAAGCACAATTTTCAATATAATCAAAGTGCTTGAGAGATTATATAACAAATGTAAAAGTGAAAGAAAGCTATCTAAATCTTGTTAAGAGTTCAAACATTAATCGTGCATTTACGTCTACAATTGATCAAGTTCAAGAACATAAAACTTTAGTCCTTCCTATAAGTAAAATGAAATACAATCCAACAAGTTAGTCATTCAAAATTCCATAGAATTGAAGCAATCCAACCCAAAACAGTCATGGATTACTCCTTAAATATTAAGTTAACAATCTAACTTATCATCTCTAAATTAGCAAAATAACCATATAAACATAAACCCTAAATATACAAAAATCGCCCTCTGAAGATAGTGCAGGAAAATAAGGAAAAATGGAAAGAAAAACTAGCCAACCATTTCTAAAATTTTCCTCTCCTTAAATACTCCCTTTTTTTTTCATTTTTTTTCTTTTCTTCCCACGGATTGCTGCGTCCCCATCATGTAACCGTTTCTTCTTTATCTGCTAGTGGTCCCCAAATGTTCTAGAAGCATTCCCCTCTCTCAGGTTGCTTTTCGATTTCTGGGTTCCAACTAGTTCATGACTTGTAGCAGTCACGGGTTGGCTTTCATTTCTGGCAGGACCTTCAATTTTACAAGCTTGAATTAAGTCGGCTTCCTTCACATATTTGGCACATATGGGCTACAATTCATGGGCCTTAGTTGCTGCCTTCAATTGTTATCGGGTTGCCTTTACTTTCTTCACAGCAGTGTCACGTTACAAAAGGCTTCTATTCAGCATGAGTTTGATTACTTGACTTGGGCTTCACATGACAATCACAGGCTGCCTTCAGTTTTCTTAATGAGTTGATCACTTATGAGCAGGCTTCCTTCAGTTTTCTTAATGAGTTGATCTCTTATGAGCACTAGACCAAGATTTAAAAAAAATAAAAATTAAATAAAAAAATAAACGTAAGTTCAATTAAGTGTTATCCAATCCAATAAAATAAACCCATTTATATTTAATTTTGGGTAAAATATCATTTCACATTCCAGGAATAATTAATTCACATTATCTGATTAATACTCTTATTTTAATATATAAAATTCATTAATCCAAAATATTAAGAGTATTAATACAGCATAATTGACAATTTATCACCATAAAAATCACATTCAGACATTTGCTATTCCAATTCATTCGTTTATTTCATCTCTCTTCCAATTCTCAACATTCTTTGGAATATCAATCCCATTAACACTAGTGATAGGTAGTTTCCAACCTCTTGCAATGTGTAACCATACTCGTTCATCAATGGATTTTACAAAAGCTCTCATTCGAACTTTCTAATAGACATAATTATCGCCATCAAAGTAGGGTGGTGATGAAAGTGTTTCGGATCTATCCATTCTAACCACCTGATGCGGAATCACACTTAAGAAGGAAATCCCAGATGAACAAACCACGCTTTGATATTGACTGAAAAGTCAATGGTTCAGATCCCAAATACACCTAGAGGGAGGGTAAGGGTGAATAGGTGTTTTTTCAAATTTACTAGACTATTTAAATTAGTAATCAAGCAATCAACCAATTAATGAATAAAATCATATGAAAATAACCAAGACAACAATTTTGGTAACAAAGTGGAAATTAGAAGAACGTCTTCAAAATCTAAAACCACTCCAGGTATAAGTCACCTCCTAATCCACTACATAAGTTAAGTTCACTACAACCAATTTAGAAATACTTAAAAGACCATTGAAGTAACTAAATCATACTTGCAACACCATAAGTATCCCACTCAATCTCTACATCGGGCAGCTCTGAACCACCAACCTTTCTATAGTTTCACCACGAGCACCAACTCGATCTTTGCACCCAAGTAGTTCTGAATCAAGATATCACCCATGTATTGTCTATGATCCATTTTTCTAGCTTTCTCTTTCCCACTAGATGGAATAAAATCTAGCTTTACAAGGTTGCAACACCAATATATGATCCAAGGAATATTCTACTTATTACACCACTATTCTACTCTTATCCTATCAGAAAAGGTGCCATTACCCATCTACTATTAATTTTTTTAAAACAAAAATTATTGATGCAATTTTCCAACATGACCATAGTCTAACAATACAATCAAATAGCTCATAATGATGGTTTGAGTGTTGATACGGTACTTGAATGCTCATCAATGAAATAAGAAATCAATACAGCATATAAAATGTAAATAAAGAGAGAGATATAGAGATTTATATGATTTGGCATAAAACTTATGTTCACAAGTCGTTTGGAGGTGAAATCTACTATGTTTGGTGATTGTACAATTCCTCATGGCCTCATATAACTCTCAATACAATAGAGAAAATAGGGTTGATGAGAAGTTGAAGAAGATGTTGCCATTGTAGAAGTCTAGAGAGAGTCCCACGATTGTAGTTGTCCCCTCCTTTTAGAGCAGTCTTCTTCCTTCTTGAAGTTGCTAAATCCTACTTGCTTTATGTTGCTTTCACCTTTTTGTATGTCAGTCAACCACTTATGGTTTTATCTCTTCCTTATCTTATTTCTTCCTAATTTTATTCCTAACAATGAGGTTCTAATGGATTGGACCCTAACTACAAGGAATCTAGCATTTTGCAGTGCTTACTAATGAGGTTCTAACGTTTTTAGTTCCTTGCAAGTTCAACGCTATAATCCTTTCACTTTTAATCAATTGCAACGATTTTGAAAAAACATTGCAAATGGTACTATTAGCAGCAAAATATTTTTGCTGTAAATTCCAAATTATCACACTGGGAATGGTTTACAACTTTCCAAGATGTATCCCTGCAAAAGATTTATTGCAGCGATATCAATCGTTGGAAAAGCCACAAATTTCGCTACAAATACTAATATCAAAAGCAGCGTTAGTTTTTTTTCGTTCCTTTTATTATTTTTAGCAACGCTCTTAAATTGCTGCAATTAGCCAAAAGCACTGCAAATACTTCATATAAAAAGCAACAATTACTTCTTTCGTTGCTTTTAATATTTTAAGCAACGCTCCTAAATCGCTACAATTACTCCGAAAGTGCTGCAAATACTTCATATCAAAAGCAACAATTACTTCTTTCGTTACTTTTACTCTTTTTTGCAACGCTCTAAAATTGCTGTAATTACTCCAAAAGCGTTGCAAATACTGAATATCAAAAGCAACAATTGCGTCTTTTGTTGCTTTTAGGATTTTTTGCAACGCTCTAAAATCACTGCAATTACTGCAAAAGCACTGCAAATAAGGAATATCAAAAGCAACAATTGCTTCTTTTGTTGCTTTTTAAATTTTTCACAACGCCCTATAATCGCTGCAATTGCTCAAAATCGCTGTAAATAGATAACATCAAAAGCAGCGCTTTCTTGTATCGTTGCTTTTAGTATTTTTTTCAACACTCTGAAATCATTGCAAATACTTTTAAAAGAGCTGCAAATACTAAATATCAGAAGCAGCGCTTGCTTCTTTCGTTGTTGTTTTTTTTTTTTTTTTTTTTGCAACGCTGAAAAATCGCTGCAATTAGTCAATTGCAGCGATTTAAACTATCATTTCCAACGCTTGGAAAAGCATTTCTAGAGCTTACTTGCAGCGATCAAAAATCACTACAAAAAAAAAAAGTTAAGGGGCCACCGGCTTTAAATCATATATCGATGTGAAAACATTGCAAGGACTTATATTTCGTCCAAAAAGTTACCTATTGCAGCGATTTTAATTGCAACAAAATAAAAATTGCTGCAAAAGGTCAGCTTTCTTGTAGTGGGCCTAGTTCATATAATATCCAACAATAATAAATGATTTAAGGATGATGAAAAAATTTACATTTATAATTAAAGTGGGCAGGATGAAAGTGGGATAGTACTAGAGTTATATTTATCATTACTCATGATCCAACACTAGCCAGTATATGACAAATAATTCCACAACCACCATATAAAGGGTTACCATAGTAGCCTCTTCGTTCCGAAATTAAATAAAGATCTCAACCAATAAGGTTACAACTTTGGCTCACTCTCATTTAGTATCTTCTTCCTCTTAGTCCCAGAAGAAGTTACTTATAATTTTTCAAATTATAGTACTATCATGTGCTTTCCAATGAGGCTGAAATGTGTATGATTTCGGTGAATATGTGCAAGATCGAGACATCTTTGGTTGAGCGAACTTATCCAAATCTGATTTAAGCGGAGTTTTCCAATCCTATTTTAACTCAAATTTGAGTCCTAACTTTATCAGGCAAATGATGCGAGATTTTCTTAAGGCCCTTGACATTAATTTCAGAAACTCTTTGTTTTTTTTAATGAGAGAAAATACTTTGCGAAAGATATATTGAGCCTGGAAGCTAACTAGCTTTTTCTTTCCATACACAAAACATCCTCTGTTGATATTTTGATAATTGTATTCTTATATTGTAACTTGTGAATTCATTAGTAGTACTGGTGCTGCTAGAATTCCAGTAAATCGAATGAGATTCATTCATGGAGGAAGCTATATATAAAAGACGCTAGAGTTTTAGAGCTATCATGGTATAGATCAAATTCATGAGTTGATCATACGTAGAGACTGCAAGTCACTTTTAGAGTAAGCAAATGCTTTTTTGAGTACACAGGATTGATTATAATATTAATTTTGTAGTACTAAAGCACTTTGAGTGATTTGTCTTTTTAAGAGTTCTTCAAAAGTTTTTCATTTGTGACTAAAATATTGTGCTCATTGTTTTCATGCCTTTCTCGCATATAGGTTATATTATATGTGGTTATTTAGATATTTAGATTTGTTGAATATGTTAAATTATTTTGTTTAAAACTATTAACAACCTCTGTATATATATGTTCGGGATATGTTCTACTAAACTTGATCCTTGAACTTAGTATGGGAGAGGTGTGTCGACATAAAGTAGGTCACACGGTTTTAATAAGCATTAAATGTTACATGAGAGATTCAATTAAAATTGTGAGATCCATTGGCAATAATAATTAAATACAGTAAGATTCACTTTATATGTCTATTTTTTTTTTTAATGGAAAGAAACCTTTCATTCAAAAGATATTAGCATTACAATTGTCTCTCTGCCCATAGGGCTGGAGCAATTACATCAGGGAAAGAACCCACCATAAGCTAATATCACTAACATGCCAAGCATGCCTTGCAAGCTTATGTGCTACCTCATTACAAGTTCTCATAGCATATCTAACCTCACACACTTGGAAATAGTTCATAAGCTCCTTAGTATCTTAGATCACATTACCAACCAAAGTCATCGATGGTTCTGACTTTTGCAATTCTTGTACTAAGGTTAAGGCATCACTTTCTATGATAAGATGTTGAATACCCAAATGAACCGTTAGCTGTAGGCCCCTAAAGATAGCAAGCATTTCAATGCTTGTTGCATCCCTAACTGCTGGTTCCTTCTTGCTAGCTGCCATAAGAACTTCTCCTTTACTGTCTCTTTAGATAGCCCCAATTCCTGCACTGTGTTGGTTCTGGAAGATAGCCCCATCAACATTTAATTTGAAAATACTTGGAGAGGGGCTCCCATCTGCAGTGTTGTCTCACCATTTTCAAGGGTTGGCCACTGGTTGTCTTGTAGACATGCTGGATAGCCAGGGCGTGAGCTATAGCGTGATCAATATAGATGTTCTTATCTTCAAAGGTTGCTTGGTTGCGCCTATACTAGCAGCACCATGAGATCAGAAAGAATAGCTCCAGGCAGTCTTTCTGTTGTAAACCACTTATGTATCCAGCAAGATCACCATACAATTTTGGTAGGCCAGATGAGAAGATGATAGGCAAGTGTGTTTCCCAAGCTTTTCTTACTGAAGGGCAGAAGCATAGTGCATGAGCTGCATCTTCTATCTCTCTGTTGCATAGCTTGCAAGTTGCATCATTTAGTACCTTTCTTTGCACCAAATTGAGATTAGTTGGCAAGCTTTCTTTGCAAGCTTTCCATGCAAATATCTTGGTCTTGGCTAGTAGCTTCAAATTCCATAGATCCTTCCATAGTTTCTTTAGTCCCATGTGTCTCGAGCCCTCACCTTCCATCCTGTTCTGTTTTGCCGCTTTGAATACTCGATAGGCACTCTTTAACTGTAAACTTTCAATGTGCCTCAGGGTCCCAGATAATCTTGTCTTTAGAGGTGCTGCTACTTAGGACTATTTTTAATACTGCATTTGCTGCTTGGGCAGGTAGCAAGGTCCTAATCTTTTCCACATCCCACCATTTGGACTGTGAGTCTATTAGGCTATCAACTGTGGCATCCTAGTCATATACTGCTGCAGTTTCATTAGATCTACTTAGGGGCGGGAGACCAGGGATCCAATTATCTCCCCACACTTTGATATTCTGTCTTGACCCACTCTCCACTTGCATCCCCTCACCAAGAGTTTCTTAGTCTCCCAAATCCCCTTCCATGCAAAGCTAGGATTAAAGCCTAGCTTAGCCTCTAGGAAAGCCTCGTTTGGGAAATACCTTGCTTTGAAAACCTTAGATAAGTGCATTTGGTTCTTGCATGATTCTCCAGCCTTGCTTTGCTAAGAGAGCATCATTGAAAGTTCTAAGATCTTTGAATCCCAACCCTCCTACTAGCTTATGTGTGCAAAGCTTGGTCCAAATGACCCAATGGATTTTATGTTCCTTCTGTTTCTGTCCCCACCAAAACCGTGCCATCATTTGCTCTAGCTCATGACATAGGCTTCCTGGGAGTTTAAACCGTACACAAGATTGATTATAATATTAATTTTGTAGTACTGAAGCACTTTGAGTGATTTGCCTTTTTAAGAGTTCTTCAAAAGTTTTTCATTTGTGACTAAAATATTGTGCTCATTGTTTTCATGGCTTTCTTGCATATAGGTTTTATTATATGTGGTTATTTAGATATTTAGATTTGTTGAATATGTTAAATTATTTTGTTTAAAACTATTAACAACCTCTGAATATATATGTTCAAGATATGTTCTACTAAACTTTATCCTTGAACTTAGTATGGGAGATGTGTGTCGACATAAAGTAGGTNCCCATATTTCTCGAGCCCTCACCTTCCATCCTGTTCTGTTTTGCGCTTTGAATACTCAATAGGCACTCTTTAACTGTAAACTTTCCATGGTGCCTCAGGGTCCCAGATAATCTTGTCTTTAGAGGTGCTGCTACTTAGGACTATTTTTAATACTGCATTTGCTGCTTGGGCAGGTAGCAAGGTCCTAATCTTTTCCACATCCCACCATTTGGACTGTGAGTCTATTAGGCTATCAACTGTGGCATCCTAGTCATATACTGCTGCAGTTTCATCAGATCTACTTAGGGGCGGGAGACCAGGGATCCAATTATCTCCCCACACTTTGATATTCTGTCCTGACCCCACTCTCCACTTGCATCCCCTCACCAAGAGTTTCTTAGTCTCCCAAATCCCCTTCCATGCAAAGCTAGGATTAAAGCCTAGCTTAGCCTCTAGGAAAGCCTCGTTTGGGAAATACCTTGCTTTGAAAACCTTAGATCAGTGTATTTGGTTCTTGCATGATTCTCCAGCCTTGCTTTGCTAAGAGAGCATCATTGAAAGTTCTAAGATCTTTGAATCCCAACCCTCCTACTACTTATGTGTGCAAAGCTTGGTCCAACTACCCAATGGATTTTATGTTCCTTCTGTTTCTGTCCCCACCAAAACCGTGCCATCATTTGCTCAGCTCATGACATAGGCTTCTGGGAGTTTAAACCGTACACAGATTGATTATAATATTAATTTTGTAGTACTGAAGCACTTTGAGTGATTTGCCTTTTTAAGAGTTCTTCAAAAGTTTTTCATTTGTGACTAAAATATTGTGCTCATTGTTTTCATGGCTTTCTTGCATATAGGTTTTATTATATGTGGTTATTTAGATATTTAGATTTGTTGAATATGTTAAATTATTTTGTTTAAAACTATTAACAACCTCTGTATATATATGTTCAGGATATGTTCTACTAAACTTTATCCTTGAACTTAGTATGGGAGATGTGTGTCGACATAAAGTAGGTCATACGGTTTTAATAAGCATTAAATGTTACATGAGAGATTAAAATTGTGAGATCCATTGGCAACAATAATTAAATACAGTAAGATTCACTTTATATGTCTATTTGATACTATATATATGTGTAATATTCATATAACGCTCGTCCACGTGGTGAGACTTTTATAAAATGATTTTAAGAAAGAGACAGGAATTTACCGTTTGTTCTAAAACTTTTTCCTTTCCTACCCAGTATACGAAAGACCCCATGTTTAAAAATAAAACATACTTATTAATTTAAAGAGGATTACAGAGGAAAACATTAAACTTTACAATTAAAAGGTTTTCATACAAAACATCATGTCTAGGCTTCCGTGCTCTTCCCCTTTGAACCATGTCTGCCCTGACGCTTTCTGCTCATTTTGTTCTTGGGAGGGGCATACATAAAAACTAAAATAAGTCGAAGACTCATAAGCATTACTTCATATAGTCAACATATACTAACATAGGTTTTCAGTTATGCATTCATTCCTCCATACATACCATACATAAGACATGCGTTCATTTAAAATATTACAAAATGGGGTTTTTCTTAAAAAGAGTTTTCTTTCATAAAACATTTCCCCATGCCCCGTGCCTTCATTTTTTAAAGAGTCTGAGCACACATACATTTTCTTATCACTTTCCTTTGGCAGGAATTCATTGGGTACCCATTCATTCATTCCTATGGTCATTATGTATTTTCATACATTAAAACTCTAATTCATTCAATCATTGTAGGTACAGATTACCCATTACATATAGTAAATTCGTCTAGCACACGTGTCTCACCAGATACACATGTATTCTACCTCCTTATCACCTAAGATCAACATATAATCCGTTGACCAATTGCTTGTGTAGACAGGCTCTATACTCCGATACCAACTTCTACTCAAACCCGGTCGGTAGGACTTTCCCTACTTCCTGCAAGCTCATCCCAACAGGTGACACAATAGGACTCCTTTCCAACTACACCTTACGTCACGTCACGAAACTTGAGACTACTACCAAGCTACACCGTGACCTTGTCACGTCACCTGGCATCCCGCTACGTCACTTCTATGCCAACTCCTCACTCATTACGAGCACGACCCCTCACATGTTCATGCCACTACCGTGACACCTGTCACTACAGCAGGGTCACATCACAACTATTCTGGGATATTGATGCATAGTTCCTAACACTTTTATCATGCTTTACACTTCTCAGCTATGCAACCATCCATATCTTCACGACACGCCACACGACACATCACTACACCACACAGAGTACACTCCACATGTACTCCCTTCACATTAAATTAGGCCACATCTTAACCACACTTCACAGCACAGTCCACAACACTACACAGCACTCTTCCCAACTACACCCAACGCTTCACATACACGATCACGCTTCACATCACAACTACACAACGAACTCCACAACATAGCACAATCTACAATCCAACTAACTTCACATGAAACTAACGAGGGAAAGGGAGAGAGAGTTATACCGTCGTCGGGGCTAACCTATGCATTACTCTCTAACTAGCATGGTCAATGGTGTCGAAAGGGTCGTACGTGGTGGCTAAACCACTTACGGTGCCTATTTTGGGTGTTTGGGAGCTGTTTGGGCATTGGGTTAGGCTATTAGGCGTTGGGTTGAGATCATGGGATGATGGCCTCGTGGTGTTTGGGGTGGCGGAGCACAATGGAGCCATGGGTTTCAAGGGCTAGGTTGTCGATCTCAAGACATAGAAATGGAGGGGGGAGCTAAGAGGAGGCCATGGTAGGGCTTAGGGAGGTCGGTGGAGCTTGTGGTGGCGGCTAGAGGCCATGGGTGGCTATGCACGATGGTAGATCTAGCTGTGAGAGGGAGGGAAACTCATGAGAGATGGGTGCATGTGTGGGGGAAGGTAGAGGAGCTAGGGATGGCTAGGGTCCATGGGGGTAGTCGTCGGGGGGAGGGGAGCTACTGCGGTGGTCGATGACGCTGTAAGCTGGCACACGACGGCACATGAAGGAAAAACCCATGTGGGTAAATTTCAGGTTGTGTGTGATGGAGGGGAAGGGGCTAGGTACGGGCTTGAGGGGGTGGCACTGGTGGTGGTTGGCATGGCTACGATGGCGGCATGGGGCTGGGCTGTCGAGAGAACATGCAGGAGGAAGGGTTGCGCATAGGCTAAAGGGAGAGGGAGGAGAGAGAAGGAAAGAGAGGAAATGGGGAAAAAGCTAAAGGCTTGGAGTTTTAATCCCAACCCTTCATCTTGGGGTCTTCAAATTGATCTAATGGTGAGGATTAAAACACTTATTTAACTTAAAAACACTAGGAGGATTTATAGAATATTATTTAAACTAAACTTTAGCTTATAAAATGTAATCTTTCATCATTAATTAAATGATGAAGTTTTGGTAATTACTTTTAAGAGAATAAAATCATTTAATTAATTTACAATGTTCAACATAATTTAAATCTCATAATATTTTTAAATAACTACAATCATTTAAATAAAATGATTTCCTATTTTTGGAGTTTTTCAAAAATATTATAATTGTCTTATTCAAAATTAGGCTTGGTCCAATAACACTAGGAACATCTCATTTAAAATATTTCTTAGACATTTAAAATATTTGAGAGTTTTAAAATACTGAGCTTGCTTTAGAAATCATTTGATATGATATTTAAAAACACGTCATTGAGGTTCAGCACATAGAACGAGACTCCTGGTCATTAGAGAGATAAAGGAGCAAGTTGTTACAACACATGCCCTTTTTCTTTGTACAAAACCTAGCCCACTCAATTTTTAGGCCCAAGCAAAGAGCCTATAGCCTAGTCTTTGGTAAAAACAAAAAACAAAATGACAGCATTTTGATCAAGCCCTATTCTGTTCCCCACCTCCTACGGAGACCACCCCCGATCTACCTCTTCTATCTGCAGCGCCTTATGCTACTTCTCATCTTTGTTGCTCACATTGCCCCTCGCTGTCCAGCCATGAGCTTGCCATCAATAAGCCTCTCGTTCCCTTTTTCTCTCCGCTTGTCTCCTTCGTGTTCTCGCTCTATTCAGTATGCTTTTATTTTATTGCATTGTAACTGAAAATCCGAAGGCATAAGATTCTGCATTCTATAACTAACTCATATTTTGCACACTAGAATAGGCTCGTTGGTTACTAAGTTAGTGGACTCACTAGTTTATTTTTCAAATGTCATTGATGATCTTGCTAGTATCACGTTTAGATGTCAAGAGGGTGAGATTAGGCAAGAGTAACAAGAATAGTGCCAAGTGGCATAAATGGATTAATTATATTGAAGAGGAAATCTAGTAGTGTTCAACTTATTTTTTCGTTGAAAGAATATTTGAGACAATTGATTATGGAGGAAAGGGGTGCGGGTAATCAATTTGGTTTGTTCCAGTTTTGGAGATATTTTGGAACCGAACCAATTTAAGTTGGCTTTGAAATTCTAAGAATCGAAACTAGGAACCAAAAATTTTTGATTTTTTTAATTTCAATTCGGTTCAGTTCAGTTCGATTTTACATGTGTAATATGATTTTGGAATTTTTGTTGGGCTAGTTGGCTTTTCTTACCAAAATGAATAAATTTTTTAGCCCAACATGATAGAGCCCAGAATATTATTTTCAACTCAAAACAACATGCATATAACTAATTATATAACCAAATAAATGCTAAAAACAATTAGCCAAAATACACTAATTAGTTTAATTAAAATATGAATTTAAGAATACCATATTATATATGTAAGTATGTAACTTAATATGTAAGGATAGATAATAACATGGTAATAACTTAATATTAACATTTATGTTTAAGAGTAAGTTTATATTAAGGAAACATAAATAATAAGATTAAAATTTCATGTTATATTAATATTATAATATGTATAATATATATAGCATATAATCTATATATAAAATATAAAGAAATTAAATAAATATATGTATATAGTTCAGTTTGGTTCGGTTCAATTCAGTTTTCAAAATATGAAAATCAGGACCGAATCGATTTTTAATTAGTTTCGGTTCTAGAATTTCAGTTCCCAAGAACCGAAACCAACCGAATTGGTATTGAATGAACCAGTTCGATCGGTTTTTTCAATTTCTCCTTACTGCACTAATGGAGGATTTATGTATTTAAGTTGTTATATTTATTGATTTTGATTAAAAGAATTCACCCGTGTATAGGGCGTGATAGTAGGCCCTAGGAGTTTAGGAAATCTTGATGAGTCTCTTATAAAAACCCTTAAGACCTTATGGAAGATGAAATAAATTAAAGAGAATCTTCTTTTATTAAAACGACGAAAGATATAAACTTGATGGGCCCCAAGGTGGACTTAGTCTTAAAGATCTTCTGCAAGTTTCAGTAGGCCAGTTACATGGTCAAGAACTGGGAAGATCAAGAAAGTTATACATGAATGAGTGCAATTCACTTAGGATGAGTTTAGCAAGAGCCCAACATTCAAGATGGGCTTGAGAAAATGAGATCCAGTTTTCATCCACCTAATACAAGTTATGGAATACATGGCTTGGACCTAATGCTATTGAAGGTTTTGACCTTGTTTAATTTATTAAAATGACTTATTTTATTAGTTATAGGAATTAGTCTAAAATAATTGGGCTTGAGAATGTTTGGCCCACATATGTTTTATGTTTTATTAACTAGGGTTTCAAGAGAAGTTTTTAAGAGTAGTTTAAAGACTGTTTTAATTTTCAGTTAGGGTTTGTCTTGGAAAGGCCTTGTATTTTGCCCAATGGCATTTTGGGAAACGATTTTATGTTAGCCTAAGGTTTTGGAGGGATTGGGTATTTAAGGTACTATAACCGCAACACTGTTCACAGTTTTATGAAATATGATGAATTATTTTTATTATGAGTTGAGTTTATCTCCTTTTGTTCTTGAATGAACTTTTGAGCTTATCAAAGATAAATCACAACATTTGTGACGTTCTTCCTTATAATTTATGTTCTTGAGGCAGGTTTTTCAACAAGTCTAGATTTTCCATTTGGTTTGATTTTGGTTTTTTCGAGTAAGTTTTCAAATTGATTGTGGGTTCAAGAGATTCCAATCCTACGGGTTCATATCAAAACTGAATGACATGAAAATTGCAGGAAGACTATCTACAAAAATAAAAAATTGAAAGAAAAACGTAGTCACTAATGAAAACTATGAAAATAATACTAAATACCACACTCCAATCTTACTTTTATTCTATTATATATAAAAGGACACTTTTATCACCTTTAAATTATTCTTTATTTTTTGAAAACTCAAAGTATAATTCCCCCTCAACAAGAAGGAACATGAAGCGTTTTGAAGGAGCCAATAATATTATTAAAGCTTAAAGTAAATTGTTCATCACTCAGAGTTACTGCTCTCAATGGGCGAACTGTGTAGACCCCCCCCCCCCCCCCGGGGAAACAAAAAAAAAACTTTCTACACTCAAATATCCTTAAAATATTTGTGATTCCCCCCCTCCCCAAAAAAAAAACACTGATAGACTAAATAACAAAACAACTCTCTCTTATCTATCTTCCACCTTTTTTTCTTGATCTTTTTCTATTCTTCACGGCATGGAGATTGTTTTGGAATTGTATAATTGTAGGCTTGCTGACAGCCATGGTGGGCGAAATGAAGTTTGGTGGAGCTCAAGTGAAATGTTTAGATTGACTTTAATAATTTAGTTTGTCTTTAGATAACTATCTTATATGATTAATGTTAAATTTTAATGACAGATAGTTCCATCGATTACTATTTACTCATGCATATATATGACACACTTTGACAATCGCTCTCACTCCACACACCAAATTCTAGTTTCGTCCTAGTCTCAAAGCATGTTATATATTCGTATAAGAGAATGTCATATAACATAACATAATATGGTGAAATTCTGGCTGTTCTGATCCAATATGCAATCAATGCACAGTACGTAGCCTGCAGCAGGTGGGTAGCGCCAAATTAGATCTCATGGGGAAGGCGACTTGACATTCTCCCTCATCGAAGCCTAATTAATTAAATATGTACTCGTGATGTATCAAAGCCATACTCTGTCTCTCTCTAAGGCGACTTGACATTCTCCCGTATCGAAGCCTAAGTAATTAAATATGTACTCGTGATTTATCAAAGCCATACTCTCTCTCTCTCTCTCTCTCTCTCTCTCTCTCTCTCTCTCTCTCTATATATATATATATATATATGTGTGTGTGTGTATAAAATATATTAATTCCCTTGACTAAAGATCAGGGTCTAGTACGTACTAGCTAGTATATATTTTGTGCACATTAACACGTTATACATTGCAAAGTGAGCCAACTCCCAATACTGCACTATGCATGGAGTGCACGCTACGAAAATGCAGTCAAATATATACCCATGAAAGAAAAGGAGAGCCCCGTGATGAACGATCTACGATCGATGCAGATTCACATGCTTTCTTCCTCTATTTTTGGCCAAGACATGCACACACACACATAATATATATATATATATATACATGAACATGTAAAACATATTCTATAAAGTTATGTCAAAGTAACAGACATCTGATCATCAGTAACAACTTTTCAAAATGCGCACAGTACCCTTAATATTTAATGCAATTCAATTTGATTAATGCAGTTGGAAAATGTTCAAAGAAAAATCAAGATTTATGATCAAATTAATTAGGTCATGGTGCTGACTTGATCTTTCAAACTACAACTACTACTGTTCACACGAAATCGGCTAGCTAGCTAGGGTATGCAACTTTTGATTGTTGTAAAGAAAGAAGCATTAATAGCTAAGAAATTAGGAGATAATGCCCTCCTGAGCCTCTTCAATCGATATGATTCCTTTCTCCTGGAGCCTACTTCGGAAAAAGACAAACCAGAAAACAAGCTGCAAACAACGTAATAATAATAGAGCATAAATTAAATGAAGAAAATCTAGTGGAACAAAACGGATCTTTTGCACGTACAAATCTTTTTGGAAGCGTAGGGCCGGGCGGGTGGCACGTGATATGCATTAAATAACATATTCAAGAAAGGAGAAGATTTTCAGAACCCAGAAGTTTTACGGCCCTCTGATTTCATCTATATTGTTGTTTGATAATTACTATCACCCGTATTTTCATTCATTACAAGACCAGCATTCATATTTAGTATGATCGTACTCAAAGCTAGCTACCCTTTTTTTATCAATAAGCTTGGCGAATTAGGAGACAAAAACTGTAACAAAAATCGCAAGAAGAAACAAATAAAGAAAATCTAGATCAACAGAATATAGACCACGAGACGAACCCATATTCTTGATCATCTGGTTCGAGTGTCCGTCCACGGGGCAGGCCGAAATGTACATTGTTCCCTAGGGATTCGATGCAGAAAGATCGCAGTAGATGGCGGCCGAGTCGGGGTATTCATTGTGGCAAGGAGATGAACCTGAGGGAGGGACAAAACCCTTTGGGAGCATGACTTCAAAAGGCCTGGTTTTCACGTTCTTGATCATGTTCTGTGATGATCTCCTCATGATCATCTTCCTTCTGTTCTTGTTCTTGGTGATCGGGTAGTCTTGTTTGTTCAAGACTAAAGCGTTGGTGTTCTTGATGTAGAACACAGCTTGGTACTTGGAGCTGGGAGGAGCTTTGAGTTGGATTTCATGGGAGGAGGAAGAGGAGGAAGCTGGGGAAGGAAAAAATATGGTATTGAGGAGGAGAAAAAGGAAGAGAAAGGTGCATGAGCACTTGAAGTTTTCACCCAAACCCATGAGGGATCGATATAGTTAGCTTGGGCTATGGTGCATAATTTGTAGAGTAATTATGAAAGGGAATTGCACTGAGATTAAGAGCGGGACGTTATTTCCAAGAGGGTTATATATTGTGGGTTGTTTTGAGAGAATAGAGAGAGTACGTGGATATCCTGATCGGATTATCAGAATCTCTTAAAGGGTCGTCTATATATATAATATATTGACTTTTCTAACCGGAGGCATAATGCATGATATATAGACATGTACCTAACTCGATCTGGTATCTATAGAGAGAGAGCAACAAGTTTCACACAAATTCTTTATTAAAAAAATAAAAAGTAGATCCCACTAATAAAAAAATATTTTTTACACTTTTTTGAAATATGGTACTCCACTCATGTTTTACAAAATGATTGCTAATGGTTTGTAAATCATTTTTTAGATAAATATTTGGTTTAGATGGAAATTTTATAAAACTAGATTTATAATTTTATAAAACTAGATTTATAAATTAATGTGACTTAGATGCCATATTGTAAAGTTTTTTATTATAAAGTAAATCTAATATCTCATATTAAACCATATCAATACATAAGTTAATTTTTATAAAATATTTGTGTACATTGACATCATACTTCTCTTTACAAAGTTAAAAGAAGCTAGCTAAAAGGGAAAAAATTTTAGACAATTTAAAGTATGAATGAAGTCATACTCTAATTCTATCACTTCATATCAAATAGTTAAAATAAGCATTACTTTTAAGAATAATAATATATGTATAATTATATAATTATTATACCATTCTTTTATTAGCTGATTAATTTTAATTGGCATAATATCTAATGATAATGTAAAAATACCACTCGTTCGTTCGACAAATGTAACACCCAAGCCCGAGTCCCAGTCCACGGAAAAGCCCATGAAGCCCGCCTGAAGAAATGGCATTGTTTTTGATAATTTGTTTTTTTGTTTTACATTCTGTAATTGACTCATGTTTATATACTAGTATATATTTACTATTTACTGAGTTATCGATAACTCACCCAATTACCTTCAATATTTTCATATAATTTTAATGGTTCAGCAGGAAATCAAGAATATTAAGAATCATGGATGAGTTCAATTAATTGGACATAGTGGATTAAGTACCAAGGGGTACTATGGATTATTGGGGTCTAATTTGGAAAGTTTGTATGTTTCTTAAATTATATTTTGGAACCTTGATGACTTTATTAGACTTTGTGGAGTTCTTTATTATTATTATTAGTTGGTGAATTTCAGTGATAATTGTGGAAGAATGTATACTTTTGATTGAATGAGTTTTTGTGGTAGAGTTGTTTTCTTGTGTTATTTGGAGCATATAGACATATAATTGTTTGGATGTGATTTTTTTATGACAGGCAGAACTAACTTTCTGATCCTCTGGGTATGGGACGTTACAACAAAATTACCTAATAATTACTCAACTAGAAGGGGTTTCAAATGTTGGGCTAATGATGATTTTATTTTTGTGGTATTTTTGTTTTTAATTTGTTTTAGAATTGACAAGATCAGATCAAGCCCTAGCTTGAGATGGAAGCTGTTGGCTTTCCGGAGCTCACGTCCGGTTCACATAAAGTCTGCACTACAAATACATGAAGGAAATGATAACATAACTCAACTGGAATTGAGTGAGTTGCTTCTAATGACAATTTGTTCTTTTTAATTAATGCCTAAGTCAATATAATACATGAAAATGTAATAAAGATGGGATCGAAACTCCATCAAACATCAATATGATTGCAAACTTTAATCGCGCAATTAATGTTCAAAAATGTAACCGACTCGATCCGTTTCGTTCATTGATCGATGAGACATACAATATACCAAGAGCATTCATGCTCATCCATTCTGAATAGATTGATCCCATGAGCTAGCCATTTACATATATTTGTCAAAATTCACCCTCCACGCACCCTTCATTGTGAGCACATACATGAGTAACTAGCTAGCGAAGAGCCTAGTTAATAGTCTGATGGTATATAACCAAGTACTCCAAATAGAAAATCTAGATTCGAAACTCCTCACCTCTGTATCAAAAAAAAAAAAACTAGGATTAGTAATTTTTAAGTTTATATTTCCTATTTTAGTGTTTTTGTAATAATTTTGTACAATCTAGATCGATTATCCTAAAAAGTGTGTAACTATTAGATGGCAACATGTGATTGGAGGTCGTAAAACCAATGTCCTAACCAAACGTGCTTTCAGAAACTAATACTACTCAAGCAATCCTCATATTGATCTATGGCAGCATGTTATGACCTTAAGCTTAATATCGCTATGCATCTACAATTTATAATAGTTAAAATATAGATGATGTGTTACTCTTGTCCTATTACGGATCATCAATTTTAATTATATCCCAGTGCTCGGAGCGACAAGTACTTAATCTGTCACAATGCGCGCATTGTCCCCGGAATCGAATTTCATGCCCAAAGTCGAAATCGGATCCCTTTCAAGCCCGGTACACAATTGTCACAAGCAACTGTGAGACTTGGAAGTAAGATGTTCGATGTGAGGGAGTCTCTAGAAATAAAGCTACTTGAAGTTCGATGGAAGACAGTGAAGAGGTTGGACTTACTGAAGCCTTGAGGCCCATGGGCCAGTCATTTTACCACTTTTATAATTTAGTAAAACTTGTTATTTTACCGGAAACCTTTAGTTGTTATTGGGTACTGGGCTTATTCCCATAGCGTTAGAATGTGGTTGCAACTTGTTTATTTTGCAGTTAGTTTATTAGTCCAGGCCTATTACATGGGAAATTCCGTTAGCGTTTCCAAGATATTTGTACAAAGCATTTTTTGGCTTTGAAAATTTATCCAAAAAGTAAAAGAATCTTCTATTTCCTTCTCACGTCTTCTTCTTCATAGAGGTCCTCCCGCTTTTCTAATTATTTCATTCAAATCCATTACATGTTTGTTTCAGCAATTCTCAAAGTCAATGCCTCTCTCTCTCTCTCTACATTTGTGCCTTCAGGCTAGACTTGAGTGGAGCAGATTGCATAATCCTAGCCAATGATCTAGATCATGTCATCTAAGTCTCTACCTTAGTCCATGAAAGATGTTAACTAACAGAATGCCAAGTTCCACCACTGAGAATTAAAGGTTTTAGGATCTATCTTTCTTTTCTTTTATTTTCTTTTTGCGCTTCTTTTTATCTGCTATTAGGTTTTGATTCATTCCTAAGAGTCTTGCATTTGGTTTATGACAGTTTACATCAAATTCTGGTGCCTATTGCTAGCTTGAATTTTGAATGTATGGCGTGGTAGTTAATTATAAACATTTATTTTTCTTGGTTTTTTCTTCTGAATTGTTCGTTTAGTATTAGAATTGGTTTTCTCTATTGACTTACTATGCAAGACAACATCAGCTCTATGCAAGACAATCTTTGGGTGCCTAGAGAATGCCTACCTAGGCCACCTAATTTCTGCCCAAGGAGTAAGAGCTAAACTAGACAAGTTTCAAGCCATGAAGGAATGACCTCATCCTAATTCCCCCAAGGCGAGGGGATTTTTAGGATTAACAAGCTACTATATAAGGTTCATTAAGGGATATTTTGGGCGGGTGGGGGATATTGCTTCACCCATCATAGAAATGCTAAAAAAAATAACTTCTATTGGATTGAAGAATCCAAGGTTGCATTCCATCATATGAAGAAAGCTGTCATGCAACCCCTAGTTCTTGCCCTATCAAACTTTTCCACGCCTTTCACTATAGAATGTGATGCATCAGGAATGGCTATAGAAGTAGTGTTAATATAGAAGGGAAGACCTCTGGCCTTTTATAGCAAAGTTCTAAAGGGAAGGACTCGAGGGTTGTCCACTTATGAGTAAAAGCTCTTTGCACTTGTCTCAATAGGGCTCAGATGGAGACCCTATCTACTAGACAAACCTTTGTGAATGGGACTGATATGCAAAGCTTAAAATACTTACTTAA
Source organism: Carya cathayensis (assembly GCA_011037825.1). NCBI lineage: Eukaryota > Viridiplantae > Streptophyta > Magnoliopsida > Fagales > Juglandaceae > Carya > Carya cathayensis. Next base: position 2,018,183 of record QGSO01000186.1, read on the forward strand.
TCGAAAAAACAGGCACACGTGTGCAACATAAATTGATCACTAAGGGCGTATTTATGGTATGGGATGAGATACAAAATTTCCATCAAATCTCATTTTATCTCATCACATCTTATTCTCAAACATAATTCAAATATAAAATTTCCAAACTAGTCATTACAACTTTTTCAAACTTTCAAATAAAAAATAACTTTAACTTTTTCAAATCTCCAAATAAAAATAATATTATAAATATATATATTCTAACAATATTTTAACTTTATAATATTTTTTATTCAAATTTTTTTCTCGTCTTTCTCAAAATCTAAAAAATACTTAACTCAAACTATCTCACTACTATTCACAAAATTCACATCTCATCTCTCTCCCTAAACCTGCCCTAAACTCCTTGGGATGATTTTATAGTAGAGTAGAAAAAGGGGACTGAAAATATGGTAGCTGACACCCTATCAGAAGGCAGACTAAAGAGGAATAGTTTCTGCTCCTAATTACTTTTCCTTCACTGTGTTTGTTGGAGGACTTAAAAGCAATCTATGCTAGTGATGAACACCTACAAAGGGTTCATCATCACCCAATTCTGTGAGAACCAGCTACCTCCAGTACACTACGAGGGGAGAACTATTCTTGTACAAGAACAAACTTTGTACCCAATCAAGAAGAATTCAAGAATAAAGTGTTAGAGTTAATGCATAGTAATTCATGGGGTGGACAATTCATACGGTAGACACTCAAGCTATGAGAAAACAATACACAGAGTAAGGAGGGAATTTTATTGACCTGGTCACAAGAAGATTGTTAAGCAGTTTATTAGAAACAGTGACTTATGCCAAAGGGTTAAGGTGGACAATACTCTTCTAAGTGGGTTGCTGCAGCCTCTTCCTATTTGCCTCCAACCCTGACACATATTATCATGGAATTCATAAAAGGACTACCTAATTTGAATGGCTTTAATAGTTTATGGGTGGCTGTAGACATGCTCACTAAGTACAGTTACGGGTGTAACCGGTATAGTTCAGTCTAGTTTGGTAGATATTTTTAGGACCAAATCGGTATACACCGGTTTTAAAAATTTAAGAATACCAAATCGATTCATTACCGAAACCAGCTCCGGTCTGGTCCAATCCGGTTTTTCAGATTTTATGGATTATCATTGTTAGTAATAATATGATGTTTACATATATTAAATTATTAGTCTATGTATAAATTAGTATTGTAATGCTCCGGTCCCACAAGGGCCAGAGAGTTACTTCCTGTCATTTAAACTCACATTTCAACAATATAATTATAGACTCCAAATTCCCAATGTCATAAATAAATTTTGATTCAAAATAATTTCCTCAATATAATAAATTTTTCAAAAATGTTAAGTCAATACACAAATAGAAACTCTCTAAGCTTAAACCACCTTTCATAAATCATCTCACCCAATGCTTCATAATCTGATTCTCAGCTTGAATATCTAAAATTATCTGAAAAATATTGTGAAGATAAGAAGTGAGTTATCAACAAATCAGTAAGCAGAAGACATATACTAGCGTGCAAATATGAGCATTTACAGAATATAGTATGCAGAACAAAATATTTTCCAGAGTTATCATGCAGAACAAAACATGTTTTTAAACATAACAGAGCGATGGTTTTACGACATATAAAATCCAGAGTACATTGGCATAACATAACCTAAGCATCATCAGCATGTCAAAATAGAACATCTCACAAAGCAAAGATCATGTTTCACCCCCGTGGTAGGGTTATGCTAACCCTAGTGACCAAACCAGGCAGAGACAGAGATGAAATCTTTCCTTTATTATTCTCGGAATCTCGAGTGTGCACACATGAAAGACCACTTAAAAACCACTTTGTTTTCAAAGTGAGTGCACTCAGAAACAGAGAAGTTGGTACTAACCTAAACAGAGCAAAGCAGAGACAGAGTCAAATGCAAAATCAGTACACCATGCCAAAGGTTTTCAAGTACCATATCAAAACAAAATAGAGTATTGAGATATATTCAAATCATTCTCACATACTGAAAACAAAAGTTAGAGCATCTTTCTAATCAATGCACAAATTTTTAGATTTCCAATATCGCTCTTTTTCCCAATTCAGAGACAGCATGATAAAATGAAGCTCATGTCTACACAATGCATGTAAGAAAACATTTTCCCTTTTTCATATAGATTTCATGAGTAATGCAAATGAACGACAGAGGTTGTGTTTCCCAAATTCTCATTTTATAACAAAACATGCAAAATTTTCAGAAAGTCAACCTCATTCTCAATAATTCATGTAAAACCTAGCATAGGAATCCTGCTTACCTGTACTTTTTAGCTTTTCAGAATTTACTCACAACAGTATGATGGAAAATCAATCATCACCTATAAAAAGCATAAGTAATTTGAATAAATCTCCAATTGAACATGTAACTTGTAATCGCACCTAAAATACTTAATTCAATTCCTCAACACCTAAAATTCTCTTAACTCTAAGTTACCATAATTTTCTAAATTCATTCATATCCACTTAATAAATATTCTGATAAAAAATCATGAGTATCCTAAAATACCAACTTAACAATATCTACCAAATACACATTAACAAGTTTTTGAAATAAAATCCAACCTTAACATAAAAATAAACTCGTCCCAAGTTAAGCCCAACATAATATTAAAGGGTAGTGATAGGGTTACTATCCTATTACTATCCATTTACTACTTATAATGTATTAGGAATTTTTTATTTTTTTATTATTTTCTTTTAAGTATTTTTTTAACATCCTTAGAAACTCCCATCCAACTCTAGAAATAAAGAAGAACTTCCTATCACAATTTTTGACATGGGAATAACAAGGCTCCAAATGTACAAACTTATAGCCCGTCCGTGAATCAAAGCTACACTAGTTCCCATCATGCCGTCTAACACCATGGGTATAGAAAAATTCGTGAGTGATAAGGTCTGGGTTCTTCTCCCCTGCAAACTCCAAGGCCTACCTCCAAACATTGCAGCATGACAACATAATCCTCCAAGCATTGGGTAAGGGTTGAATAGGGATCGTGCCCAAACCAGCTAAAAACTCCTATAAAAAACATGCCAATATACAGTTCGACATGCTCAACAATTCCCTCGGAGTTGACAATCCCATAGTTGGAGTCAAGAAGGGTTATATTCACAGATTTGGGAACATCATACCAATCCCTTACAAAAATCCAATTCGACCTAAAGGTAAGGCATGTGTCCAGAATGAAAAGAGCATATTTGCAATGAATGAAGTGGAAAGAGAAGAGAGAAAGCAATTTTAAAAAGAAACAATTCCCACCGACACACCTGCAGCTAGAATTTCCATGATAACTATTGGATAAAAATATATTTAGTAGGTGAGGAAAGAGCTTCAAGCAACTAAAGGTCACAGTCACATGAGACTCATGACAGAGGACGATTAAAGAACTAAACTACATCAAATGCACCATATGAGTTTAGAGATAAAGTCAACCACCCATCTCCTTCTCATATCAGGATCAATCCATAAAGATGAACCCTAGAAAGGTGTAACCAATATGTAACCGATGATAAGCCCAAGCAAGATATCCATGATAGATAGACAGCATCAATAGTTGAACCATGTTATAAAAGGAAACACACCAAACGAGACACTGAGAATCATACCTATGGAGAGGTCTTGCCATATTAGGTCACTTTCATCCTTATAAAAAGCTTACAAAATACATGCCATTGAGACACAGATTCATTGGTTATTTTAAGAGCCCAACTCTTCTTTAACTTACATTAGAGGCATCTCCCACTAGGTTCTTCGACTCTTCCTTTCTGGTTGCAAGTCATTAGGGCACGCTGAAAGCATACTTGGAAAATATTACGTCAACACGTTCACTTACTTCTAGTGGTCTATTACCATAAATTGCGTACTTCCATATAGATGTTAGATGGATGTCAATAACGAATGAGTTGGAAGTTCTGATTGCTTAATGAAGTAAACATGTGCCCCAAATTGGGTTATTATGTTCTCCCTTTTTAAATTTGTTGGCAGTTTTTGGTTGTAAATTATTATCTTTAGTCTTTCTTTTGCTTTTATCAATGTTTTATAGATATTTAACATCTTGCTCCGTTGAAGCATGAATTTTCTAAAGGTCTAAATGGTGGAAACAAGAGTTCTTATAAATACATACATGACATAATAATTAAACATGTAGGTCGTCATAATCAAATAATCTTTTTGCATCCTAAAGTAGTAGTCATTTTTTTGTCTTGTTTCATATCACAGAAGACCCAAAGTACCTTTTTTTTCTTATGCATAAATTTTTCTTCTATAATTTAAGTTTTGGTGCCTAAGACCCACATACACGCAGGTGATTACTGAGAAAGGGAGGGAAATTCCTCGATAAAAAATTATGATACTTATAACCTCAAAAGGTCTCATGCAAAGGAAAGCATTTATAAACTGATAAACTCGAGTAATTTGTAGATGTCACAGGCTGCAATGCTCTTCAGACTGCCCGATGTATCTTCTACATGGTCCTGTCACCTGTGGCATACCCATCCCTAAAGGCAATCAGGTTGTGAAGATGTAGACGTAAAAGGGCGAGTCAATTTGCTTGACTTTTGGCACAATGCATCAGTAATTAAATCTGCATTCTTCAGCGTCGCCCACACAAAAGCTTGGACAACGACAACTTTTCTTAGATTTTCAAGTACTTGTAGAGAGACTGTAGAATTTATTGTTCCAATCGATGTTTTGAGTAATTACTATGTGGGGTTTTGCCCATCAAAGTATTTTGTGAAAGAAATTCTCCCTTTTGTTAGAAACCTTGTAGTTGAATAAATTGTAAAGAAGGATCTTGTACAAAACAAAACTGCTATGTACAACCGGCATGTGCAACCGCCGTATAACCAGGTCAGTATTTGTCAGAAAAATTAAATTAAAACAAAAAAATAGAATCTGATCGATTGTGGGGCCCTTTGGTGCATCACTTCCCTTGCTGAGTCTTGGCCATCGTTTCTTCTTTCATTACCTTCTTCTCATCTTTTGTTTTCTTGATTCTCTCCTTAATTTCACGAAAAGCGGCTTCTCATGCTGCATCTCGTACTTCTGGTTTTTCAGTTCTCTTTTTTCTGGGTAATTTCTAAGGTAACTCCAACAATGGACCTTGAGTATGGCTTCTTGGTGGCATAGTATCTTTTTTTTCACAGCCTCAGCAACTATGTCCTTTTTATGTTGCTTTCTGTACATAGCTGTCCAAGTAAGCTTTGAAGGCTATTGATTGTGGAAGTACCTCTTGCATTTTGAGCTAGCAAGTAGGAAAACTGAGAATCTGATCTAACAAATCTAATACCCTTACCAGGGTATATCTTGGCTCCGCTGAAGTGGCAGAATTCAATCTTGAGAACCATGGCTGCTGCTCTCCGGCTTTACCTTTTGCAGGTCACCTCACTTATTTGTCTCTCAACAAAGATGATTCCTTTGATCCCGAATGTAGTAGTAAGATGTATATACAAAGCCAAAGCCCACGCCGGTTCCAAGAATCCCGTGAGACGTATTACTTACCATTACATTACTTACCATCACAAAACATATCTGTCATTACATTATTTGCCTTTCACGGGAATTTTTTTTTTTTTTAATTAAGTTTTACCTTAGTTGGTGTCTGCTTATACGGAGAGGGAGAATGAGTGAAATTGGAGATAGAGAATGAAAGGAAGAAGGAGAGGGAGATAGAGATGGAGGATTACAACCGACAAAATTTTTGTTTTTTTTTTTTTTTTTTTAAGGGATTTGGAGAGGGGATCGAACCAAGACCTCTCTTATGGAGAGAGGGGAACGAAAGCAGAGAGGAAAATATGAAAAATTTTATCAAAAGGAGTGCCGGTTGTACTCCGGTTGCACTAGGCGGTTGCGACAAGCTGTATTTTCGTGTACAAAAAGTATCAGAAACTGTATTCATGAGATGGGAAACATAGAGGGACTGGTTCGAGGCAATCCCAACCTCCAAAATTATGCCAAACGATGATTCTCTATCTTTGCTTACATTTCTTATATATTCCAGTAACTGCCTACTTGCCCTATGTGTAAAATTACAATGGGAGTAATTCTACGTACAGTCGTGGAATGTGTAAACGCAACGCAATCGCTTTGAAAAATAGTGGGGTTCACGATTAAAAAGTTAGTTTTTTTTCATGTGAGTCCCATATTAATTCACTTTTTTCAAAGCGACTGTATATCGCTTGCATAATCACGACTACAAATATCATCTCTCTTACAACCAGTAACACTACAGACGCAAGAAAGATACTAACAGGCAACTAATTAAACGCATCGTTTTGGTGGCGAGGCCACATGACACACATGCCCTTATTTAAATGGCCACATATTATCTTCATTTTTTCCTTCCGAAACCTTCGCCACACGTGGCTTCATAACACCTTTTGTAATTGACTCCTCTAGTTTTTCAAGCATTAATACTGTTGGCTAGTAAGGCTCAGAATCACCTACTGATTCGTACAAAAATGTTTTACTAAATCATTATACAACACCTAAAAGCTACAATTTATCTTAAGGTTACATCATTGCCTTTGAGTAACCATTGCCATTGGGTGATCACTTAGCAATCCATTTCTCCATTCTCGTTATGAAGTAGAAACAGATGATCACCATCTCGAATGACATTTATGTCATCTATTTCTGCATTCTCTGCGTTAATGACTTTTGCAGGTTTGTGTACTCCAAACTTCTCACCTGCAGTTTTACAAGATGCTAGGTAACCCTTAGGATAAATCTAGGGGAACAAACTATGATTAAATGAGATTTAGTTTTCCTTCCAATTTTGGTTTCCTTTTCCTTTTCCTTTTCTTTTCTGCCTTTCTTAAATTTGCAATAAGCTTAATTAGAATTCCCAATTTTCAGGTTAGTTCGAGTCTTTTTAATTCAAACCATGCTTACCGGCAATTTTGAGCAGATCCTCTATCGAATCAGGTAAGATTATTAGCTTTCCAAGTTGCCTCTCTAATGTACCATCATGTTGAAGCCTCATGTGGATGGTGATTCTCTTCTTCGTCACTTTAGTCACTTCTGGGTCAATTGGAAAAGTATATCTGCTTGAGCAGGAGTTTGTGGGGTCTATTCTTAAGTGGGAGTAGACAGATTGAGGACCTTGCTTACAGTGTTTGCTTTGACTATACATGCTGTTGTCAGCCGATTCTGGTCCAATTAAATCTATCCTGTGCTCATCTGGTTTCCTTCTATTGTCATAACTTAGTAAAAGGTCATAAATGCTCTTGTTTCCTTGCTGTTCAGCTAGAGCTTTTGGTGTCCATCCTCTGGCATCTTGTTTGTTTAAATTAGCACCTCCTTCCAGTAGAAGTTTGACCATCTCAAGATGCCCCCTGCGAACTGCAGCATGAAGAGCTGTTTGGCCATCCTCAGCCATCAAATTTACATCCACTGTGGATCTCTTAAAGACTTGACATTTACCAGTTGCACTCTGCTCTATAGTCTCTGATCCTGTGCTATAAATATCCTTTGCTTCCTGCATTGATGAATAATCGTGTGAGTTATCTTGACATCCTGCAGATGACAAGCTTCCTTCAATGGGTTCTCCATCAAGCCATTCTCTGGGGATCAGTTCTGGATCTTTGTTTGCGTTTTCAAAGCCCAAAGTTTCTCCCCCCTTCATTTTCTGTAGAGTGCAGCATTGGTTCTCAGTTATATGTTTCATGAAAGAAAGGAAAAACTCATAATGGTTACCTCTTTTTTCCCAACTCTAGAGGATGAATAATGCTTTAAATACCTGGAAAAGATTGTTCATAATGATTTGCCTATCCTTGGCATTTGCTTGCATGACATTGATCAGTGAAGTTCTGTTGAGTCGCAGTATTTGACAAATCTCAGTCGTCCGAACCGTGAAAGGCTGCGGCCTATACAATAAGACTCCAAACTCTCCAAACGAATCTCCTGCAATTGCCTTTCCGAGAACCTGCACAGTGGATGCTGGAATGTGATCTGTTTTATCTTTGTATTTCTGTTCAATATGAAATGTATGTTATGGTTAATGACGTACTTTGTCGCGCCCATCGGTACGGCACAGGAAATGCTGCATCATTTTCGAACCAACATTATGTTAGTAGGCATTATTTAGGAAACTTTGCATCCAGATTCCAAAATAAAAGAAAATTAGCTCACCACGACGCCTGAGACCAGAATATAAAGATCTGTTGGAGACTCATTCTGCAGAATTACATCTTCCTTGGGTGAAAAATATTCGGCCTCCATTTCTGAAACCTATTTGTCAAACAGTATAGATTGACTTAGCATCTTTATGACCAATGCGCCATGAAAGAATTCCAAACTCATGGTTTACCCAATAATGATCTACTCGAGTTTAATAAGCCATGTGAATTACTACCAATTGGAAAAGGAAGTCACGAGAAGCCCCTTGGAAGAGTTGGACTTTCTGGACAATGGGGAAGAAGAGAATGTCTGCGATGCTTGAGCGAATAGCTTTTGGTAGACCATTTAGGGTCCCTTGTTGATTCAATCCTTCTGTTTTGAACTTGAGACATATGTGTGACAGCATCTGATCTTGTATGCCGGGGGACAACTGGTTTCGTGCTGCAAATTCTGAGGCAGCTCTCACTCTATCTCTCTGTAGAACCAAAGCAAGCTTCTTGATATTAGCATCCAGACCCGAGGGAGAAAATAAAAATCACCTTTTTAAGTTATTGTCCAAATTTGAGACCTAAATTCAGGTATGAGAGAGATAGAGGCATTAAATGAGTTTTGCAATACGTATTCTTATCCGTCGTGTAAGTTTTTGGGCAGCATCAAAGTAATGTTCAATTAATAAATATTATACGATTCATTTCATGTCTCTATTTGTCTCCCACTAGAAACTCTCAAGTTTGGGCTCTTCTACTTATAGCCCTCAAGTATGAATCAAGATCCCTTCAAGTTCAAAAACTTTCAACTTCTTATTTGAATTGAAGGTTTTAAATAAGAGAGATGAACATATAAAGTGGACTGTATAACATTTGTTATTCATTTAATGTTATCTAAAATATTTATACGGGCAACAATCAATATTGTAAGACTCACTTCATCCTCATGTCTTTCTTTCTTCCACTCGAGGATGTCAAAGTTCGTATAAAAACTTGAGTGGAGATTTTCCCTTGATAGTTTTTATTCAAACTTGATGAAATCATGTTGATCCGCCCCAAGACGCCATCGCCTCTTAGAATAATATTTGCATATTATGCATGTTTACAATTGTGTATTTTAGCACATGATACATACATATATATTAGATATATAAATATGTTAGGATTGTCCCATATTGGTTGTGGAAGTGATTGATGGTTGGTTTATAATTGCGAGGGAAAATCTCACATCTTAAACTAGTTTTTAAGATTGAGAGAGGTTCAAGGCCACCTAACACTAGTATCAGAACTCAAATTTACCAAGAGTCTTTAGTCCAAAGTATGTGAGAAAAACGGATTGTCGTTGTTTCCGACCTAAGGCCCGATATGTGAGAAGGTGATTGTTAAGGTTGTCCCACATTTATTGTAAAAGAGGTTGGTGATTAATTTCTAAGTAAAAAGGAAAACATTATCTCTTAAACTAACTTTTGAAGTTGAGAAGGAGCGAAAACCACGCAATAATATCACGTATGCATGTATTCCAATTTAAAGAACTGGGCTGGAAGCGGTACTAACAACGTAAAATCGCAAAGATATTATTCACGTGTTTTTGGAGTTGCTCCAGGATTTATCTTTCCCCCTAAAATTGTCAGAAAGTCGGGGGTAGATAGGACATCTTCCAAAAACAACCTTCGAGTTTTTACCCCAAGAAATGGGGCTTAAGTGGTAGTACGCTAGACTACTGGTGTTTGGGACTCATCACTCCGACTTTAGCATCTACTTAATAGACCTGGGAATTACGTCGTAGTAGCGTGTGTGTGTGTGAAGAATGAATATAATTAGTTGAAGTGAGCTAGCTAGCAATAATAATATTAATGATGAGAGCAGATACAAGAAATTAAAGACCACATACGAAACATCGAGTGCGGCTTGTCCAGTGAACAACGAGGTTTGTCATGTTTCCAATGAGGTAAGCCGTCAATCCCAAGTTGAAGAGCATGTAGAAGATATCGAACAGCATCTCCCTGGTGTTTTCCGCATGCAAGTCCCCGTACCCAGTAGTTGTCAATGTCGTTATAGACCAGTATATCGAAGTTACATATCTTTCCCAAAGACCATCTTCTTTGAAATCTCGGTTGTTCGCCCCAATCCAGGTTCTAGTTGGATCAGGGTATCTCGCTGCAATAAGATAGTTTATGCAGCCAGCGAGGTGAACAGTAAATAGGGTCACCTGGGATCCACATGAAATTGAATATCGAAGTACTTTTTAGATCATGACTTGGAAATTAATTAATAATTAAGGAAACATAGTACCAGTGACTTACAGAAATGAGCTTTATGCACCTAGTCCAGAAATAATTGAATCGAATGTCCTTTTCAAGCCTGATCAAGAAATTATGTGGAAACTTTGCTTGTTAGTTTATTATATTGTGATTCTTCCACCTTGAGAATATATTGGGGATTTTGAAGAAACCAAAGGCAGAATATTGAACATGAAGATATATAGACCTTGCAAATAGGGAGCTGACTCGTCTGAGACGCCAGAGTCTGAGCATGTTGAGTAGTTTAAACCCAAGTTCGCCGCTATGATTTGTGAACAGAAGGCTGATTGGCTGAAATGGTGCGGTGGAACAGACATCGAAGATAAACCAAGTAGATATGTACCTGAAATGTTAACGTTGTTGGATTGGGATCATATATATGTAAGAAAGAAGCAAAGTGATTTCTCTTACAGAAGCAGAATCGTTGATTTATGTAAAGCTAGCTGCGTGAATTAAGTTTACCACCAAAGGATGCAAAGATTGTTCACCTGACTGCAATTTTCTTGGGATCATCGACAAGAAGATAGGAGTGGCTGTCGAGATATGCAACAAAGAAGGTGAGAATAATGTCAATGGCAAAGAAGCCATTGACAATGTTGTCGAAGATGAAGAGGGCGTCTTGTTTGTAAGGCAGAAACGCAAACTCGAATGGGCAAATCCAGGCAGAATAAATTACTAAAATAACCAGTAACATCTCCCAAGCCCTGAAAACGAGGAATAATAAGACCGTGAGAAGCAGCAGCAGCTATATATGTAATTATGCAAAGAAATATTAGAACGAACAATAATATTATTCCGGCAAAGGTCATGATCAACCTATAACGAGGACTGAAAGGCGACACTATGTATCTTCGAAGCTTAGTTGCCTGGTTGATTCTGGCACCAAGGGATGGTAAGAGATGATCATTGGAGAAGAAGCTGCTACGGCCAGCACTCTCCACATGGAATTCAGCGACGCAAAACCGGTTGAAGAAGGTTTTTGCACCGGAAAACGACATTTTTTTTTTTCCTTTTTTTTTGGAGTTCCGAGTTCCTCAAAGTCTACGTACAGTCAGATCATACCGTTAAAAACTTCGCCCGGGGTTAGTGATAAATGATCCTCTTGGAACGGTTATAAATAGTGAGTTTTGTTGACTCTGGTGACACGGGTTAATGGCTTTTTCTTTTATCTTTTTGTCGCTTCCTCTCTTGCTATGCTTGTGACATCTTTGGAACCATATGTAATGTATGTATGTATATATGTATGTATGTACGTATGCAGGTAGTGCGCGCGTCATTAAAGTTTGGAGATGAAAGTTGTCAAAAGGTGAAACCGGGATTTTCCAATATGTTTGAACAAGAAAGGTAAACAATAAGCAGATGAAAGAAAGAAAATTGGGACAGTGGCAGACATGAGAGTTTCTGTACGTAATGCAGTTGCATAGACGATGAGTTATCGAAGATCAGAGACATGGTGAGAGAACATCAGGACATGAGACAGAGAGCAGAGAAAATGATAATGGTTTATTGTGATTGTGTTAATGGTGGTGTTTGTGTTGTTGGTGGTGGTGGGAAATCCATCATCTGTAAATGTGGAGGGAGGCGTGAATATTTTTGGAGGATCATAGAGAAGGATAGATGATCAGTTTGAGTGAGAATAATATATGGTGTTTTCATTTCCAATTAGTAATATTACTTAATATGGACCGGACAGCTAGTCATCATGGATCTAACCAGGGAGGGGCTCGATCGACTTATGGATGCCAGATGAACCAAAAACAGGCTTCTTTAGAGGCGGTGACAGTTTTGGGAACATTCCCCACATGACTTGACAATTTCTAGAGAAGTACTTGTCATTATTCCAATGCTATCCTTGGAGTATTGTTGGTGTCTATGTGATGTATAAATTTGAAAGAAGAACACATGGAGTCTGAACAGGCAAAGAAAAAGACATGCGCAGGAGTATTAACAGCAAATTTTGAGTTTTACTCAATTCATACTTCGAAGTTCTGAAATCTTTGAACTCTGATCATCTGTACAAAAGAAAACCCTTCAAATTCATGAGTACTGTTGGGAATGGACCGAACAAACAAAGGCTAAGTTGAAGTAAATAATAGCGGAAGCGAAGAAACAAAAAAACAGCAAGCACACAAAGAACACCAAGATTTAAGTGATTCAGCTCAATGTGAGCCTACGTCCACTGTCGGGGTCGGTTTCAACAAATTCACTATGAACAAAGATGGAGTACAAGAGTATTGACACAAAAATCCTTAATCCTAAAGCCCCAATACACCCAATGGACTCTTAGGATTGTATACAAAAGGATTCTCAAAACTCTCTCAAACTTGGCTGCTGAAGGGCTCTTCAAAATGAAGAGAAAATGATGTATTTATAGCTGAGGCGCTGATTCAGAACATTCGCTCGAGCGGACGTCGAGCGAACTGTCGAGCGCACGTTAGGGTTGCATTATTCGCTCGAGCGGACAGTCGAGCGGAACTCTCTGGAAGAATTCGCTCGAGCGGACAGTCGAGCGGAAGTCGAGCGGAACTCTCGGGAAGAGTTCGCTCGAGCGGACTGTCGAGCGGAGGTCGAGCGGAACTCTCTGGATGAGTTCGCTCGAGCGGACTGTCGAGCGGAGGGTCGAGCCAACCTTAGCTTGAGCCAGGGTCGAGCCACAGTCGAGCCAGCTCAAGCCAGGGTCAAGCAACAGTCAAGCCAAGCTCCAAAACATATATTTTCAGCAGGAAATCAAGCCAAAACCAACAAGTACTTCAGTTTGGTAGGGATTCCCTCCTTCTTCTTTTTTTCCTTTTTTTTTTTTTTTTTTTTTTGGTAGGGATTCAATTCCCATGAGCCTCGTGATCAGAAACTGTTCAGTACTGGTTGTGAACTTGTGAGACTAGAAGGATGGATGTAGTACGTACGTGGACAATACAACAATCAACAAATCTATCTTATCTTGCTGATATTGTTGTGAAAAACGACGAGGAAAAACAAGTAAATATAAACACAAGCAAATCAATTACACGATATAAAATTAATGTGATTCAACAACGTGTTTATTATATAAAATTACGTTCACAAAGCTACAAATAATTTTATTATATTGAGGAATCACAAAATATACTTTAGGATCAAATCTCATTATTCAGAATGCTCAAAATGTATTAAATTGTTCATTAAGTACATATTTATAGTATCACATGGTGGAAACTCTAATTTTTACTATTTTACATTATTCGCTCTCACATGGTGGAAACTCTAATTTTTACTATTTTACATTATTCGCTCTAGCGGAAAGTCGAGCGCAACTCAAGCAAAATCTCTATCCAATTCTAACTCGAGCCAATACACTAACAAAATCAGGCTCCCCAAACCCAATATATATAAATATATATATCTATAATATATCAGCCCCCACACGGGAAAAGGTTGCTCTGCCTCGTGAATTCTGTGAAGGGAAAACGAACGGTCATCTATCAAGGGCAACCTAATTTTTGGGTGTTAGTATGATAATCAAATCAAACCCAATTCCCATTTATCTCATCTTATCTTAATTTCATGTCTGTTTTTATTATTACAGAACTTCCGAGTAAATAATGGTGGGATCGAGTAAATAATAATTAACACTTAACAGAACTTCCGATACTGCATGCATGCATGTAATTCTTCGATCCCCTCGTTAAAATAAGTAGATATATATATATATAAGAATATTTATGCGGTTATTAAAAATAAATAAAAAATCTCAACCTTTTTCCCCGGCCTGTTACGTACGTATATACGCTTAATCATGCAACAGCTGATCTTGACTCACCACTGACACATTAGGTAGTACTGTAGCACGTTGCATTTTTCTCCGTGTTCACAATCGGGAAGACTTTGGAATTAAGGGGAAGGACTAGCCATGACGTTGGCTGTTGCAAACGTCTGAGAGAGAGAGAGAGAGAGAGAGGGAAGAGATAAGTTCTTGTGATGGTTGGAAGGCCAAGGGCAAACTTGTAGCTAGCTTTGGTGGTCCTGTAGTACTTAAAATGATATATGGTTGATCATGATCCATCATCATGAGATTGCCCCATGCAACTTTAAGTACTTCTCCATCGCGTGGTCCTTGATTTTGGTTACTGGTCTCGTGTGCTTCTTTGTAAAGTAGAGGGCTCGCAAAATGCAAAGTATAATGAATATATCAAGTTTTAGGTCCCCCAGTTAATGTTGATGGATCGAATCTTCTGAGCCACATATACAATATTTAAGGGCTGCATGCATGCCTTCAACTTTTGGCATTTCCTGTCGAAGAGAATGTGTTCAGATTACATATTCCAAGTATCCGACTACTATATATAGTCAATGAAAACCATACATATATTTATTAATGGTCCATATCGACATGCATGAACCCAGTATTGCAGATTAGTTTGAATTCCTGAACGTTTAGAACATGAAAAAAATGCAAGAGATGGGATCTGAATTACGTATCCGTTTCGTGATGCATGGAAAATATATGTTCCGGCCTCTAATTAACACTTGACATATAATATAATAAAATGAAGTTCAGATCATTTTGAATTAACATATATAGAGAAATAGGTCGTATATATAAATAGAAGACCACACGTGTTTCAATTCTGACCAAAACTATAAAGAATCATGATTCATGAAGTCAGCTTAATTCTTGATTCTCGCATCTTTCTTTTTCCACTTAATGATGGAGTTATACATTTTGCTTCTTCTCGAATCCTCTTATATGGAACTCTAGCTGATCTCTCTGAAAAACGTGCAGGCCGCCCATGATATAAATATATATGCGAACGTGATCGAGTGGCTTTGGCTTTAGAAGAACAACCTGACTCTCTTCTCTTTCCCATCACGAGAAGCAATATTATTGGAAGGGAAATGCTTAGGCCACCGCAGGTGGCTCCCACTGGGTCATTGTTGGCCTTTTATTTTTATTTTTTTAATGATTACGAAAAAATTGTTTAATATTATTATAAATTTTTATATTTTTTTAAATATTTAAAAATATTAAAATTTGATTTGAAAAATAAAATAAAAAAAATTTCCTTAAGTCTAACGGTGATCCCAGCAGGATCCACCGGCACTAGCATGATCCTTATTGAAAAGCATATATATATCGACTTAGAATATGGATTCAAATTTCACTTTTTAATTCACTCATGTCAAATCTATCACATTTGATAGAATAATACTAAATACAGTTATATAGTCGTGCATTCTTTTAAAAAAAATAGAACTCATCATAAAAAAAATAAGGTTTTTACGTAAATCGCAGATTTTCTTTTAAAAAAATGCCCTAGCTCAAACACCCTAAAATTATATAAATCATTTGTCTATATATTTGATATCTCCCAATTTCAATTGGACATGATCAGTAAGGCTAGCTAATATTTAAACTGCTAGCTAGCTTTGTCCTACGTGCTCTTGGAAACAAATCAATTAGCTATGGGCATGATATGGCAGTGTTTAGAATCATCCATATATGATTCAAAACACTGCCATATTATATTTAGTTTGCATGATCTTTTAAGAACATAATGCCATCGAGTGGTACTGCATGCCTACTCATGAGTTGTATTAATTCTGTATAATAAATAAGAGCAATGTCACTCTCCATTTTAGTTTTTGTCATCCTCAAACGCACTTATCATGATATGACACATTTTGAATGATTGCTATTTGTCAATTATTTAAATAGAAATCATTTGAAATGTATCACATCATCAAGTATGATTAATTTTAGAATAAAGACTTTTCAAAAAATTTTAGAATAAAGATAAACATTACTTATAAACATATATAATCCACATGTAGAAGACATGATCAGCTGATCTTACAAGGCTAAATGGCTTTTTCGAGCTAGTGATGAAAAGAGAATATGGCTGTTTTTAACAACAAAAAGGAAAAGATAAACAAAATGAAAGTTATCCTCAAGCTAATAAAGAATGAGTTTGACGTTAATCTATAAGTTATGTAATACACACTCATGTAGCTCGAAGATGGGTCTCGATAAGGCCATTTGGCCTTTTAATTTTTTTCATTCATTTTTTTTATACTCTTAAATATTTTTAAAAGAAAATTCAAAATATTGTTAAAAAAATATTTCCTTAATCATTAATTAAAAAAAATGTATGGGGACCCATTTTTTCCTTAGAATAATGCTAAGGCCACCACTCCCAGCTCCTGCAGAGAACTACTACTAGCCATTTTTATTTTTTATTTATTTTTATTTCATGATTAAGGAAGTATTTTTTTAATAATGTTATAAATTATTTTAAAAAAATATTAAAAATTACATATAAAACAAGTTTAAAAATAACACACTAAAATAACTTACGGCAGCTATCAGGAGCAGTGGCTAGTGCCCACCCGTTTCCTTAATCTATAAAATCATTCTCTTTCTGACATGATCTTCTCCAGCTGAGTCATGAGTGATGAGCTAGTTTTGGGATTAGACGGGACAAAAATATTAATATTGATATGGCGCATCTCCATATTCCTCATCCAATCTTTTGGGTAAGGACCAAGGCCAGCCAGAAAGTTCAAGAGTGGTCCGTAAGCCATGTGCTTGATTCATTGATTAATGTGAAGTTAAGAGTATCACTTATATTTGATTGACAAGAGTTAGATTCATAAAAGTAAAATTCCCAAACTCATGTAGTTAGATATAATACATTCGATCTATTTTATTCTAAAAAGAATTTTACAACCTAAGGTACTTCAACAAATCTCATCTATTGGTAGTTTTATTTTTTGTGAATTAATATTTTTGTGAACTAAACATTTTTTATTTGATTACATGGGGTTTGAATCATTTGATAATTCTTTCGTAATGCATGCATTTATCAACAGTATTATATATATACAAAAATTCTATGTACAGTCACTTTTATGTATTTTTTGTGCATTTCACTAATGTGATTAACTGCGTCATTTTCTTAATATAAAATAACTGTTTTTGTCAATCACATCAGTAGAGTGCGTAAAAATTATGCAAAAGTGATTATATGTAGCCAAACTTATATGTATATTAATTATTAAGGGTTTGGGCCGAAATTAAATTCAAAATAAGTAAGTTAATAAAATGTCCTGTCTAATATTTGAAATGGAAGGAGGAGTAATTTCTTGTCCTCTTTTTGGGTGAAGATGCAACAATATGCATGTAAATTTATAACCAGTAGTGTAGTACTTACCATGTAATTAGGGAGGCCATCATGTGACAAAAAATAATAAAGCAACCCAAGTGGGGTGCAGGCCGTGAAGTGTATATATATAGTTGATATTTCTATGATCAAGATTTGAGTATGCAGGGGAATATACTTGCGCTCCTTTAAATGTTAGATATCTATTCATCCCCCACTTAAAAAAGACTCACATGGAGTAAAAGGCTGCAGCCTGCAGGTACCTGAGGCTGAGTGGAGTCCTGCAACTCAGGACGTACCTCTTTTGGCAGCACTCATCGTGCTTCAAACCATACAAAAACCTACACGCATACATTTTTTGATTTATTAAAAAAATAATTTCATAAACCGACGTAATTTTTTGCAATATATCCAATTCTAAGGAAGATTTGGCAAATCGGATCTAATCACATTAGTTAACTTTGATTTTGTAAGATCTCGTTGTAAGCCAACGCTGTAAATGGTAAGTCGAGTTAAGAATTTACCACAAGTGTACATACCTATGTATTTTCCGCACTGGGAAACTGAGATGTAAGTGCTTTCTGGCACACCACTACATACATAATTTCACTCAATGAGGCGAACACCTACCACCTTCGTTTGTGCCCCCTTTATGCATATTTTGTAATATCCAGTACTTCGCTACGATTCTCTGAAGGATATGGAAGAACAACTTGTGGTATATCTTGAACAATGCTCAGTTTACAGCTTGGTGCATGGTGGCAATAGTGGGCTCTAGAAAGAGTGAAAAATAATAAATAAAAAAAACAGGCTCGATCGGCTGCTTGAGCAAATATGAATGGTGGAAGATGCAATAATATCATGCCTACACGCAAGAAAGCAGAAAAAAATTGGAGAATTTCTATCATAATTGAGGCCAAAGTTTTCAAACCATGCAGTTCAGGTTGATAATGATATTTGCGATGAAATCACGAGAAAAATGGTCACAAAGGAGATTAGTTCCTACTCGATCTCTGCACATGATTGATGCAACCTCACCACTCATTCACCCATCATGTCTCATTTTCTCCTAATTCCACCATTATCTTTGCTACCACCTCATATGAAATGGATATAGAATATTGGGGGGTTTTGGAAATTAAGGCAACTTAATTTGTATGGAATAGCGAGTTGTTTAGCTAACAAGGTCCTCTCTTGTTTTTTCTCTCAAAAAATGTAGGAATTTATATTGATTTCGAGAAATTATAGAAGTTGAGAGTAAATCATTGAAACAATTTATAAGAAAAATACAATCAATTACCAAATTTGCTTGTACTATGTATTCTACAAAAGTAAAGTCACAAATGAGCGTAACTTGATGTGGTACATAAATTGTAAAACTATTTTTATTAAGTTTAATTTTATGAAATTTCTTTATGACGGTAGTACTTTTTTTTGTAATTTGAGTCAAAGGCCCAAAAGTATGTATATATGTGTGTAATAGTTTTCAAACGAAGAACAGTGAGAATGCTCAACCATTTTGAGGTTACTAATGCATATAGACTGTGTATTCTGGTTGTTGGTTTTTGATGGAAGTCAAGTGAAAGTAGCAATAAAGAGGGATGGCCCAGTTGATATGGACCAAAAAATAAGAGGATGGAGAGCGAGAGGGTCATAAGAGGAAAGTGGTTGCTGAAGATTGTAGAGGAGAGGATGTGGAACATGGGAGATCGGTAATGGGGGAGATAAGGAGTTGCATTTGTTGGAAAAATACAGCATTAGGAAGAGATTCAAAAGAAAAGTGAGAGCATTCAAAGAAAGTCATCTAGCTACTTGTATCGATTTAAATGAGGTACAAAATATTCTTGTAATTTTTAATTTAAAATTTTATAAAATTAAAACAAAAGAAATGATAGCTGTATTCGTGAGTTAGCAAATATCGTGCAATCACTTTAAAAAAAAAAAGTAAATAAATACGAGATTTATATAAAAAAATTAATTAATTTTTTAATAGTAGACCTCACTCTTTTTAAAAGCGACTACACAGTACTTATACACTCTACGACTGTACGTAGCATTATTCTTAAAACAAATGCATTCATTACCAAAAAAATAATAATAATCTCAAATTCTGGTGTACAAACTTTTGGAGAAAATGAAAAACTAAAAATGTATAGTATATCATCTGTTATGTTTTAAATGTGCTGAGAAACTAATCAATTTCAACAATTGTAACAATTTATTTTTCTGTAAGAATTTTTCTGAGGAATTGAGAATTTTCTCTATATAAATTGAGAATGAAATCTAAAAAAAAAAAAATATTTCCCAGTGTTTGTTACATGGAAATGTACATAAAACGGCTGCTTTCTGGTGGCAAGTGACAATTGTCTAGGAGATGCTTCGAAAAGAATCTGAGTCCTAGGGATCGAAGCCCAGGAAAAATGGTACTTTACCTAATCATTATAATGAATCCCCACTAAAACATCAGACGTTATAAACAATTACTCGCCAGTAATATAATCTCCTCTTCACTTCTACTTCCATCCTATCGGTCATTTAGATTGAGAAACACCCATCTCATCTTATTATTATAATTTTTTTAAATTTTCACATAAAATATAATAAATAATTCAACATTTTTAAATCTCAAAATAATATTAATATTAAAAAATAATATTCTAACAATATTTTATTCAACTCTCAACTTTCATTTTAAACCATCTCATTTCGTCTCACTATATAAACAACCTAAATCTGCCCCAAGGCATTGCTACTTGCTACATTCTTTACATTTAAGATGCAATTAGTAGTATCATCTCATCCCTTCTTTTTCCATAGGGCAACATCCTATGATGTTGATTCTTTCTTTTATAGAAACGTCCTATGATTTATTGAAACAAGAGAAATGCAACCGGAGAGTAGATCCCAACAATAATGTCATTACAATTTACAGTTGAGACCAATGTTTTGAAAATCATACCGTACTGACCGGTACAGATATTGGGACAATTTCGTACCGACCGAAATACCGGCCTATATTTCGGCCTATATACCGACCCGTACCGGCCGATATTTCGACCTCTATTTTTTTTTTTTTTTCATTTCTTCATACTATAAGCTTATTTTTTGACCCCCCAATTCAAGCCAAACTATTTATAATTTATACATATATGTATTCATGTATAATTTTTTCATATATACACTATTATTTTAAAATATAATTTATATATATATTTATATATATAATTTATTCATATATCGACTATCCCGAAACGGTACACGAAACGGTACCGGTACCGGTACCAAAATATTTCATTCCAGTACCTTGACCGGTACGCCATCCGGTACGGTATTCAAAACATTGGTTGAGACTGCTAACCAAAATAACAATAGTTGGAAATGGACATTGTTGATAGTGGTATTCACCATTTGTTTCTCTGCATGATGGCAAACCAAACATGTTTTCCTTAAAGAAAAGGAAAGGAGGAAATTGAAGGGCAACCAAATACATGAACGAGATCAACATTTTCCACAAACAATTTAACATCCCAAAACTGCTACTGACCATAGTAACAGTTGGTAATCGCAATGTAGCTTTGATTAAAAACAGGTAACTACTACAGCCCAAGCCTCCATAATATATAAAGCATATCAAAGCTCGAATATTGGAGTGAAAGTAAACTATGCCTTCGATTTTCCAGCCTGGAGAGATTGAATTCTCTGTTGTAGCTTTAATATCTGCAAGATGACAAAATCAGTAAAAGCAATTAATATCTGATTGAAATAAATGATCTCACACTGTATAAAAACAGCATGTTGATCCAACCACACCCTGATTGAAATAAATGATCTCACACTGTATAAAAACAGCATGTTGATCCAACCACACACTGTTTTTGTAGTTAAGTTCATTCACAATAATTCATGCGATTATACATTAAAACATGAAAGAAAAAGGCATAAAAACTTACAGTTGAAATTTAATGAGCAAAATATAAAGAAGATGGAGTAAAATATAAACAACTAACATATTTTAGCTACAAAGTATCAACACACCAGAATACATCAACAGGAATGTATTGAGTTCTATGGTAGACAGCTCCACACACCAGAATACATCACTCTTTCTAAGTTTTAAGTCAGTTGAGGTCAAGGCTGGCTTAGGCCACAGAAAATATCAACATAAAAGATATGACATAGAATATGGCCCCTCGATAGTTGAATGACAAAGACAAGAGGGTTTTAGGTTTGTGTTGGCCCTTACCATAAGCCATTCCAATTATGGTATAATGGCAAAACTATATATTTATTTCCTTTTTTCTTTTCCTTTCTTCCTACCAAACGTTGGGAAAAATAGCTCTGTAGTGAAGGCCACCTGGTCGTATTACTGTCTTCTGTAAGACACTCCATACTATACCCTAATGGTACTCAGCTTTGCCCAAGGGAGTACGCATGATTTTACTTTTCCTTTCCCCTACCTTTTAACTATATAACAAATAGCAACCTCCACTCCCCTGTCATCCCCCTCAGCCCCCTTTTCATTTAATCCAATTGCCTGAGGACAAGGACCTAATGTTGGAAACCCCTGTTAACAAGATTCCTTTTTTTTTTTCAAAGTTTGTCCACTTCTTGAGAGAATTGAAAATAGCAAGGTCCAAGGAGGACCTAATTACTCCACCTTGACCTTTCCTTCCAATCCTCTCAACCAAATGACAAAGAGTGCCCCATCCCACCAACAACCGCGCCCCCGCCCCCCCCCCCAACCTCCCTTTTTCATATCCCCCCTTCTTTCTTCATAACGTCAAAGTCCAGTAGGTAGCCACTCCTTTCTTAGGGAACCATAGGTGAGACTTCCACATCATGCCACTCCGTACCAAGCTTCCATCACTAGCCCTTGTCATTATACCACTATCTTTTTTTTTTTTTTTTTTTTTTTTTGATAAGTATATACCACTATCTATCTATGCATGTATTTTCAGCCTAGAGTCTCGAGTCTTTTGCTTCTCAGATAGCAGCAAATGATGCAGCCTGCGTTGCGGGAGATGCCTGCCATAGGGTTTATTTGACATTTTGCACAATGATTTTTCCAGAAAATCTCCACAACGCAAGCTTGGAACTACAAGAATGGAATTTTAGTGTAGGCGTTGGTATTAACATCTATCACATGTCCTGATGTCTAGGTATAAAATTATTGTTCTTTCAGACTTCCAAATATTCTAACAAAATCAAAGTTTTCATTTTTGATACAAATCAAGATTCTCAACTCATTATCATGGTTACAGTGATCTGGAAAAAAAATATTGATATCACATTGTTCTGAAGAATCAGAGATATTTGGAATAACTTGGGCATTATGAGAGTGATGTGTGAGTGCTTGTCATGTGTGTATGTGTGTGTGTGTGTGTGAAAGGAAGAATACAAACTGAATCTCTCTTGCTGTTTTGCTTCTCCTCCAAATCTTGAAGAGTTGTATCAAGTCGTTTCCTGTCAGGTAGAAAATGTTCTATAGTCAAATATCAACAAAAAGGGGCAATAATAATGGCAACGGCAACAATGATGCTGATGATATAAGAACAAGAAGAAAATGAAGATAAATAATTTGACAGTATAGATAACAGGAGAAGATTGAAATGAATAAAAAAGGGAAAAGAAACATCACAGGCTCCATGAGTGGAAAATTCAAACCCCATCATGCCTGTTTTTCAGTAAATACACATCAAATTATTTGTTGGTATGAAGTGTAATAGCAGAAATGCGAAATAGGTTTTGTCCTAACATTCTGTATTTCTCATTCAGTTTTATTGCCTCTCTTACAATCCAATAGGGTTAATTCATACTTCGGGAGATTTGTTTGTCATGGATTGAACATTCCTGATGTCAGTAATATTTTACCAATATGATCCACAAACTCTTCCGAGCAAGGGACCCCATTGCCATCCACAAAGTAATTATAGAAGTTGTATCCTCTAAGTACAAGATGCACGATGCTAGGATTCAAATAGATACAGTGAAGCCTCAGCTGGGTTTGCCCATCCTATGAAGTGTGGACTAGGAAAATACCAAGAATTGGCATCTATATTGATATCATATATCCTAATAAAAAAAAAACCAGATATTCAAGGTTGATAGTTCCATGAATCTGAATTTTTAACAAGTGGATACAGATGCAAAAATTGATAGAATTAGCTATGGACAACGTAAAATATCAGAAGCTCACAATTCAGCAGACATATATTCGATCCTCTTGCGCACATTAGCATTTGCCTCTGCCAAATCCTGCTTCACAAGTACTGGACCGATCAATTTGTATACATTTGCATCTTCATTCAGCAGATCCAACTCCTACAAACACAAACAAAGAATTCAAGTCTAATTGTTACCTAATCTTTATCAAGTCATACATATTATAATTAAAGCCCTGTTCACTTACAAGTAAAAAAGAAAAAACAATACAGAAAAGAAAAATAGAATTCTTCATTCCATCAAATATAAACAACCTTGATCAAATCATACGGATTATTAAAACCCTGTGCAGAGTGTTCCCCCATGTTTAAACTATACCCTAACCTTGCAGCTGTCAGGAGTACTCTGAAAGTTGTTTATAAAAGTTTGTATGGAGTGACTTTTGACCCAAATCTCATTGCAATGTGGTGTATAATTGCATCAGTAAAATTTTAGCAAAGAGATTGTTACTTTGCATGGATGAGCCATAATCCGACTGCTTTTACCCCTAAAAAAACAATATCTGCAAATGTTTTATTTTCCCAGGAGATGCTGAAAGACTATCATAAGGATAAGAGTCAAGCTAGTTGTGCTATCATAGTAGAATTGATGAAAGCTTTTAACTCCTTGAATTGGGTGGTTCATTCTTCACTGCCTTCTCGTTTTGGTGCTCCTTCCAAGTAAGTGAATTGAGTAAGAGAATGAATAAATACTCCAAGATTTTTGTTGCAAACTTGAAATAAATGCCCTTGTAGGCTATTTTGAAGGAAGAAGGGATATAAGGCAAGGGATCCACAATCCCCCAACCTTTTTGTTTTAGCAGTGGACGTGTTGTCTAGATCAATTGATGAAGTTGCCCTTGGTTATAAAGCTTTCAATTTTCACCCTATTATTTAGAAATTCAGCTCACAATTGTCACTAAATGTTAACTTATTCATACGAAGAAAAAAAACAACCACCTTGATCCAGTGCCAGCTCAATGATTAAGCTATCAAGGCAGTTGCCTAAGGCCCCCCCTATAAATACCTCAGTACATTTAAAAAATAAAACAAAATAAGATCTGAAATAGGATAAAATTATAAGTTTATTTATAATTATGAAGATAATAAGCCCATGCACTGATGAGTAAAAAAAGCCTACAATTCTTTCAAAATATAAATGATATTAAGTGATTTCATGTTAAAATCTAGCGGTCTCATTTTAAATTTTTGTCTTAGGCCTCAATTTACATTGAGCCGTTCTTGCCTTTATCCGCATTTTGAATATTTTTTCGGGTAGAACTTCAAAGGAAAGAAAATACTTACAAAAGGAAAACAAAATTATTTTCACTTGGCAAATATCATATCAGAAAATAATATAGCTACTGAAAACCTTGAGGACGAGCTCGTTCTCACCGAGCTGGATAGTGTACTTCTTTCTCACTTGGTGATTCTTCGCAATATCTGAAAAAAATATATACCGTCTAAGGCTCCAATTCAAGGAAAAAAAAAATCATACACCTCAACACACATACATGATGCATATAAATGTATGTATTACTAAGAATGGAGGAAATTCTAAGAGACTTAGGGTTAATTGAAGAGAGAGGTAGGTAGGAATCGGAATATTACCTTTCTGGATTCTACTGAGATCGTTAGCTTTGGTCTCTAAGTCGCGCTGTAGCTCCCGAAGAGCGGCTGGGGAAGCCATTGGTGCTCGCTTCTCCTTCTTCTACTTCTTCCGCTAGTACCGTTGGCTCCTCGTTTGGTTTTGAGCTCGGTTGCTGTTGCTAATCGGATCCAAGTTGGGCCTGAAATACATTAATCATAGGGCCAAGTCCAGTAATGGACGAAGATTATGATCGTTTGGGCCTGCAGCCCATCTGGGGGTGACCTTTAAATCATTCACAGTATTTTGCCTTCGGCCCAAAAAAACACCATTTGAAAATAATGGAGAAGAAGATAGGGCTGTACAAAAAACCGAAACAGCAACCGGAACCGACTCAGACTGGCCGCCGGAGATCCAAACCGGCCGGAAACGGAGTAGAATCGGTCGGCGCACGGTGGAAATGATTCAAAATCGATGTCCAGCGGTTCGGTCCCGGTTTGACCCTGGGCCGGACCGCTGAACCGACCGATGGTTTATATATATATATATATTTTTAAATTATACATATATAAAACAGCGTCGTTTCACTTAAACTGAAGTGAAATGGCGTCGTTTTTAAAACATAATATTTGAAAAAATTATAAAAGGAACGGCGCCGTTTTAACTCTAGGGTTAATACGGCCCGTTCCTCTTCTTCTTCGTTTCATCAGTTCCGCCGCCTCCCTCCTCAGTCCTCTCTCTCTCTCTCTCTCTCTCTCTCTCTCAAGGTGCACGCAGGGCCACGTCCGTCGCCAGTTCGTCATCTCTCTCTTTCTCTCTCAAAAATCTCAAGCCATCTCCGTCGCCTTCATCCGTAACGGATGATCTGTTCATCACGGCTCGCGCTCTCTCTCTCTCTCTCTCACGGCGCACGCAGCCACCGAAGACGCCGACGAACCGACCGGAGTTACACCGAGACTGAGGAGGTCGGTTTCCTCCCCATTCACCGGCCGGTTTCGGTCGAGATATTCACCATTTAAGGGTATCGGTTCGGTTTTGGTTTGGGTCCAAAACCGAAACCGAATGGTCGGTTTTCACCCCTAGAAGAAGATGGTGAGCGGCCTAAGTGAGAGCAAATGAAGAAAGGAATTAAGGATATTTTTATTTTTATAAGAGAAATTATAGTTGCAGTCGTGAGTATGCAAGTGCCGTGCAATTACTTTGAAAAAAATGAATAATATGAGACTTACATAAAAAAAAAATTTAATTTTTTAGTAGATCCCACTCTTTTTTAAAGCGATTGCACGGTGTTTGCACACTTCACGACTATATATAGCATTACTCTTTTTACAATGTTACACTCAAAATCAATAAATTGCACTCTTCACCTAAGCTCGATTGACAATCAACACTCTCTATTAAGATCCAACAATCAAGATTATGCTACATCGCATGTTTTTCACGGCCTTAATTATTAGATTTGGTGTGCTATTAGAGAAAAATAAGGATGATTGTATAGGATAAAAACATGTTAGTTTAAGGATGAAAAATGTTTTTTTGTTTCTAGACGACGTATTTTTTAACAAATAGTTTACATAAACGAGTTAGGGGGATCAAACCAATAAACTTCCTTGTGTATTATGGGTTTATTAGATGCTAGAAGACCTTTCAATCATAATATAAATGGCAAAATACCAAACTCAGCCAATCATAAAGGTACAAGTACGATAAAGTTATTAAGCGATAAAGGTAGGATGATTGGATTTTGAGTACAAATTCTTTTTAAACAAAGGTTAAAAAAGAGGACAAAATAATTTCTTCAAAAAAAATTGACAAAATTAAGAAAAAGTCCTTTGGGATACCAGGAGGGAGAAGGGGTAGGGAATAGTATTAAGAAATGCTATAGATTGAAATCACTTCTTATAATATGTTAGATTTATTTTATAATATAAATAATTTTACAATTCATGAAACTTTTTTAAAACATGTAATATTATGCAAACAATGGATATTCGGGCTTTCCTTCTGCTGATTGAGCTCCAAAGAGACAAAAAAGAGAAGAAAAACAAAATTTTGTACTTGGTAACCTATACCATTACTAAATCAGCGGGAGCGATAGTGTACATGCATTGACACGGGTTTATTTATGGGATATTTTGAAAGAACGGAATAAGATGTAAAAGGACAACCAACTCGACAATCTTGCTCATCTGGTCCGGATCGATCATAATCTTTGAGGAAACCCCCCCCCCAACCCTAAAAAAATTGGTGTTCTTGTTAGCTAGCTTCTGCAGTGACAAATCTTGGTGGGGGACAGAACTTGGTATGGCGACGCCATTGTGCAGTTGTGGCAATGACGAAACTGGTCTAAAATTTGCAACGGTTTCCAAACTTTACAAGTAAGAGCACTAACATTGGGTTATTCATCTTTATCTTCATCTTTAAATTTGAATAATATGTCTTTAAAATCATCTACATTGGCTTATGCATCTATAAAATTATGCATATATATACACAGTAATTCTTCAACTTTGAAGACCCACTTTTCACTGTCCAAACATTATTTTTAATGTTTTTTTTTCTCTCTATCCGAACGGCTCTATTATGCTCTCGTTGCTCTCTCATTGCTCATGGCTCTCTCTTGGTGCTCTCTCTCGATGCTCTCGCTGCTCTCTATCTGAACGACTCTCTCTCGTTGCTCTCTCCACCTTGTCCCTCTGCTCTGCTGCACCATTGCCCACAGCTTGGCTCAACTGCACCACCCACAAGTTTCTGGCGATATCTTCTGTCACCTGGTACTCCATTTCGTACGGCTATTTGAAAACCCTAGAAAAGGTGATTTCGTGCAATTCACTTGTTTTGATTTCACAAATTATTTTGTGTGATTTTCCCTAATTTCATGCTACCCTAGAATTTTTTTAGGGTTTTTTTTTATGTGATTTCCCCTAATATTCAGCATGCAGTAGACCATTCTCTCGATTTTTATTTTTATTTTCTTTGATCTTGTACATGCCTTTAGACTAGATTTTTTCTTTGTGGGTTAGACAATTTGATACTGAAGAAGGGGAATTTCTAGGATAAGGTGAGGAAAAGAGAATGCTAGCTGTTTGTATCCTGATCATCTGAGCAAAGAGGCTCACATGTAATTTTATCAGGAAATGAGTCTCGCAGCCAGCACTGCTACTGTGGGTCTAATGTTGGTTTGCACACTTTCTGAATGTCTGTAAACATTTACTACCCAAATGTCTGTAATTTGGAACGTAAATGCGCATCACTTTTTCATTTAGACTTGCACCATTGATCTACTCTATACAAAAAGTCTGAAATATTAACCAAAAATCTAGTTTGCAAGTGAAAGACCAAAAAAAAAATCAGCAGGTATGCAATCATGTTTATGTATGCCTTTAGACTAGATGCACATCATGTTTATGTATGCCTTTAGACTAGATGCACACAAATAAAAGGTAGACACATTTATGTATGCCTTTAGACTAGATGCACATCACTTGCCAAACAAAATATAATCTCCAAAGATATTCAGCATGCAGTAGTCATACCATCTCATACATGCTTTTTTCATGTGATGTTTTAGTAACATTTTATTTTTTAATATTTTGTTGAATGATGAACTGTTTAATTGATGAGAATCTCTTCTTCACCACACTATTAGAAAGTGGTGAGGGTGATATTAACAACCCCCTATGGGCAGTGCAAGTGTTGATGTCCAAGAGATACAGCCCCAACAGGAAAAAATGAAACAAAAATTCCAGTGCGATGTATCATTTATTGCAAAGGAATGTACTTTCCTCATTTCAGCTTGACTTAACATTAATATGGACTCCATATGAGGGACTAACCAATCATCCACACAAATGTGGAGTAGAATTTATGAGTACTACTCCATATATAAAAAACCTAATTGTCAATAACGGTCTATACCCTTTTTGACTAATTGGTGGTCAGTCATTAAAAAATGTATCAATAAATTCTATGGTAGCGTAACTATTGTTGTGAATACCGTACAGTACCAGCCGGTACCGCCGGTATATACCGTACTGGCCACTGGTTCGGTACAGATATTTTAACTGTTTCGTACCAGTCCAAATATCAGTTGTACCGGCCCGTATTTTGGCCTTTACTTCATTTTTTTTCATTTCTTCAAACTATAAGCTCATTTTTTACCCTCAATTCAGATAAGACTATTTATAATTTATATATATATATATATATATACGTATTTATGTATAATTTATTCATATATAGACTATTATTTTGAAATATAATTTATATATATAATTTATTCATATATCGACTATTCCGAAACGATACCGGTACCGAAATATTTTATTTCAGTGCCTTGACCGATACGGCATGCGGTACGGTATTCAATACATTGAGCGTAGCCCAAGTTGAAGGAATGCATCCAAGCAATGCAACCGAGTAAGATAACGTAATACTTTTTTCAATATTTTGTAGTTCTAATTATTAAATATTTGCAATGACATTAGTACTAATTGTTCCACTATTTTTAGATCAATAAAGCAAAAATCTTGTACCAAGAGAACCAAAAATATAACTGTACCATAGATCATTGTTGGAATCTATTGAGGCACCAACCGAAATGGCAAGCACACATGGACCTCATAAAAAAGAAAAATTGGTCAAGTTTAGGTATTACTCCAAACTCAATACCTTAGATGATATGGAAAATGTGACCGTCGATTGTGAGAGACCTACAGGCAAAAAGGTTGAAAAAGTAAGAGAGAGAGAAAGAAAATGTAATGAAAGATAAAATATAATAATTAAGGAGGCCTTAAGCCAAATAACAGAAGATAGGACGACTTGTATAATAGAGAGAAGAGAATCACAATTGAAGTATGAGAATGGAATATCTGAGTTACTATTTCTTAAGAAGAGAAACTTGATTTGAAAATTATGAGCAAGAATATTGGTTCCATGAATGGTGTGTAGCAAGAGTATTTCCATAATTTTCAAATGGAGATAATTGAGGAATAAATGAATAAGGTCATATCTCGTATATAGTTTTGAACGTGGTGACATGTTTTGGGTATTTTGTAATTGTTTTAACTGGGGTGACATATTTTGGATATTTTTGTACTTCTGGTTGCACCAAATTCTATCATTTTTTTGTGCTGCTGGTTGTTATTAATGACATGGAAATTATTGGGAGCTGATGTGGAGCTGGTGGTTGTTGCTGTGGAGGTGCCATGTCCAACTTTATGTAGCTCAAGTTATATAAAAATAACTTTGTGGATATTCTATTGAGTTGATTTTAATACATAGAACTTATTTAAATCTGGCTCTCTTTCTTTTGGTTGGAAGTTGAATTTGTATAGAATTTATTTTGGTTGACAGCTAAATTTGTATGGAATTACGTATTATTAAGTTGTAAATTTGTATGAAATTAGAAATTAGATTGTATGAAATTAGAAATCACATTGTATGAAAATTTTTCTGTGAGTGTTTCTGAGTTGGTGGATAATCTATTGAATTTATTAGACCATCCAGATTTATAGAAAAAAAATTATAAAATAATTAATATTTTATTATTATTATTTATTTATAAAATATATAATGTAATGTGAGAATTTATTTTCATATTTAAATCAATTTTTAAAAAATATAATTTTACAGTTGAAGATGTATAAACTGCTCTAATAAGGCTGAAGCCTTGAAATTATTAGGCATGATGAATCTTAGGGGAAGCTTGGATGTTGAGATGAGAATTTTGAGTTTGAGTTTAGAGTTTAAAATATTAGTTTTAGTAATATTATTGTATTGGGATTTGAAAAAGTTATATTGGGATTTGAAAAAGTTAAATTATTTATTATATTTTGTATGGAGATTTGGAAAATGTGTAATGATGAGATAAGAATTTTGAGTTTGAGATGGAAATTTTTGATTACCAAACCTGCCCTTATAATATTTGTGTAGAATTGCTGACATGATGGGTTTTATTGGGAGCTGTTAAAGCCTAAGACCGACCGTTCCAAAGCGCTTTTGTTAAGTTTATCATCTTTGTGTTTGAGAGAGAAAGCGATACAAAGCAAATAATTTGGATCAACCTTTTGGCCGGAAATCCTGTGAATTACACGGCTAAAGTGGGCAGACTGCCTGCCAATACACAGACAGCAATCCGCTCCTTCATCATTCTTCGAATTTCTGTGATTGCCCCTTTTAACCCAAACTTCATATCGCCTGATGGAAAAAAAATCCCATTATTTCTCTCTCTTAGTAGGATACATTTTAATTAATTATTTATTTATTACTAAAATTAAACATTATTTAAAATGGGTTATGTCAAATAATATGATTAACCTAAATTAAAGAAACGTTAGTACAGATGAAAAGGTTGAGACTTGACGCTACTTTCTTATCTAAATACTTCCTGTAATTTACATATAGATAGCTAGTATGTAAATATTGCTATAAATGATACGAGAAAAAGTAAAATATAAGTGAAATTAATTACACACAATATAAAAAATTTACGCAATTTGATAACGTGGATACATCCATAAAACTATAAAGAATTTTATTCGGATGATAATCAAAGACACATTCTAGTGGCCGTACAAGTAAGTAATACAATATATAATAAATCCTGGTCGTCGTCGAGTGGGGTCTCAAGACCCAAAATGAGTCCAAAAAAAATTTGGAGAGCTTCATTCCTAAAGGCCCCACTAGGCTTTTCCATGATATGATCGTTTCAATCCAAGCCTCATTGATTTAAATATTGCAACGGATGCTTAGGTTACATTTAATTATATAGATGAGATAAGATGATTTGAATGATAATAAATAAAATATTATTATAATATATTTTTTTAATATTATTTTTATATTAAAATTTAAAAAAATTAAATTATTTATTATATTTTATATGATAATTTAAAAATATTATAATAATAAATTGAGATGAAATTTTTTATTTTATTTGATCATATCATCAAATTGAACTATCACAAATATCTTCTTCTTTTTTTTTATTATAATTTTGTTTTTTGATAGTGACAGCCTAACAAATATCACTTTAAAGTAGACTGCCAACTTTAAATATAGTAGGATCCATGGTGTCTCGATCTTTTAGATTTATAGAAAGAGTTTGTCTTTAGAAATCTTTGTTTATTATGATGTATCAAAGCTATTGGATACGAGCCCTAAGAAAAGGGATATCTTTATATTTATAAAAAGAATTTTATTATTCATTATTTCACACATTACATATTATATTTATTTATTTATTATTTATTTTTTATTACTATTAAATTGATTAAATTTTCTTATTTGTTATCTCTATAATATATATTTTTTAAAGAAAAAATAAAAAATTATGTGTAGGATATAAAAAATAATAAAAAGTTTTCTTATAAAAATAAGTACACAAACTTTAAGCACTGTGATACGGCGGTGAGGCGGGACCCCAGCAAGACCAGCCGGACCAGGGTTCTCAAAACACGCAAAGACATTGGCAAAATGTCAACAATATTACAAGTGTTTTTAGTGGGAAGAGGACAACTTTTAAAGCAAGTTTGATTAAAGCAAAGGGCACTTTAGGTTTTAAATACACACTCTCGCCGCCTTCTCTTTCCCATTGTCCCTACGAACAGAATACGCATATATAGCAACACAGAGAGACAGAGACAGAGACAGAGAGAGAGAGAGTTGGGTGGAAGATGGCTCAAAGCTCCAGAAGAAGCAAATGGGTTTCGCTGTTGATGCTTCTCTTTGCTCATCCGGCCACTGCAATTCCTGCAGAAGATGGTACCTTTCTCTTCTTCTTGTCCCACCCATCTTGATCTTGTTTCTTCAACTACCTTTTTCTCTCTCAAAGCTAGTTTTCACCTCTCATTAATTTCTGGATATACTCTGCGGGTTGGTTTTTGTCATTTCTATTTGAGATCTAATACATGTTGCACTTGCTGTCTTCTACTTCACCTCCTGTGCTGCAATGGGGTTTTGTTTTTGGGTCTGCTCTGGATTTTTGTACATCTATGCTGGACTGTGCTGCAGTAGGAAATATGAAGTGTCCGATTCTTTTAAAGTTCTATAGACGGAGGACTTTGTGCTAGGGAAATATCATCTTTAATATTTCATCAAACAATGAGTTTCCTTCAATTTCTAACTTACTTCTCCATTTTTATTCTTCTTCTTTTTCAGTGACTTCAGTAAATAGCAAGTATTTTGTAGAAAGATCCAATGGCCCTGAATAATATAGCTCTGGTTATTGCGTGATTAGGACTAGTATGAGTAGAAGAGTATACTAATCATTATTTTTAACTTACTTTTCATTTCTTTTTACTATTTAAAATCATATCACTGCCCAACCGCAACCTAAACACTCACGGTGAGTTAACTCTACAGTTCTAAATAGTGATAAATTAAGTTATGTATTAGTCCGAACCAATTATTAATAGGATAGATTACTTTTTTAACTTTTCATCAAAATGTTAAGTTCATCTCAATTTAATTTATTCGTTTGAACTTAAAAAATTAAACTAATATCAAATTAAAAAATCATACCTATCTCAACACAAACTATTATTATTCATTATTCAAATCAACTCATTTCAACGTCTCAAAATAGCTCTTCAAATTTCAATCCCACGGGAATATTCAAGGCCCACCACTTTTTGACCATTTTCTTTGAGCTATTGTTTCAACCAGAGTCAGCAGTGGGTCGAAATTTTCTCCCACGTTGAAGAATGCTCCTCTTTTCCTTGGCCGTTTTCCCAGCTCTCTTTTACCTTGACGTGTATATGTATATATATATTTACACAGGTACAACCTTGAAGTACTGCTATTCTATCACTATCCAACTAGTGAGTAGTACTAAGAATTTTTAGAACAAGCTACTTTAGCATCCCATTACAACCATTTTTTACGACTATAAACAGAAATAACTTTCTTTCCCTTTCTCATTTTTTCTCCTTCAATCATATTTGACAAAACATCGTTAAAAAGTCATTTTCTCATGAAAAAAAAAAAAATATATATATATATATATAGATATTGAAACGTACACCTAACAAACATTGTGAGGTTTTTAGGATCCTCCTTCAAAAAGCTTGGGGGGAGGAAGGGAGGGACATGTTTGGATTATGTAGTTGATATTTAGGTGTTGTTTGAATAGTGAATTGGGTTGAATTAAATAAAATAGTGTTAGAATATTATTTTTAAATATTATTATTATTTTAAAAATTAAAATAAATTAAATTCTTTATTATATTTTGTATAAAAATTTAAAAAAATTATAATAATGAGATGAGATGAAACACTTTCATTATTTAAATTATTTAAATAGACTCATGTTTAGATATTTAAATTATTTGAATAATTTGTGAATATTAATAAAATAATTTATAAATAGTAATATAAATAACAGTGAATAATTTATAAATAATTTATAAATATTAAATAAAATAATCTAAAAATATCTGAAAACATTATCACATAAGCATAAAGTTATTCCTTGGCTAAAGCCTAAACATTATCAGGTCGCCATCTCGTTCTCTTTGTCGTATAGGAAATTAGGAAAGAGCAGTTGTTGGTCGAGGATGTAGCTATAGCTCGGTCCCGAGAAGAGCATTTATTTATTTATAAATATTTTTTTAAAAATAAAAAATATGACAATATTAGTAACAAAAAGTTTACAATAGTCAAACATATTTTATATTTTACATTTAGGAAGGATTTATAAATTTTCTTTCCACTAACTTAACTTGTTCAATTCTTTAATCGCCATTTCTTTTTGGGTATTGTTCCGATTAATTAGTTCTTTATGTGGTTGCACAGACTTCTATACATCTGAGGCACATACGTAGATAAGGTTCTTATCCATTGGACATGTTTATATGGTCCCCATTCCCAAAAAAGAAATGCACATAAAATAAACTCAATACGATTTGGATCATTGGATGGATGGTCAGAAGGTGTAGATGAATGGTTTGGGGTGAAACATTTCAGTCCGAGGATGTTCTAGTTTGGTTCTTATTAATGAATTGATGCTGGAGGCAAAATGGATGATTGTGTTGAAAAAATATTTAAAGGGGCAGAGTAATAGATTAGTAAAAATAAATTCACCTTAAAAGTTTCAATAATTCTGTCTGCATTAATCGCAAGTACGAGGGCGTGAATGAAGAAGTTGAACGAATTTAGCTAGCACATCAACCTACACTAAAAAGAGAAGGCTCACTCCAAATAGAATTCCAGATGAAGCCTCTCGTCTCTTCCTTGACACACATTACTACTGCTACTCTGGTGCAACTGTGAGGAGTTGGGACCAGGATCCTGTTCTTCACTCCCTTGATAGATGACAGCGTTCTTGCATCCTGTACAGGAAGCATGTTTTCACCCGTGCGACCTCCCGAACTTCCATATTCTTTGTTTGTCGTGAACCCAAGTGCATGGCCCATACCTAATAATGCTTTGCGTGTTATGGTGGCCGCTGCATGTGTAATAATTCAGACCAGTTCTCTGTTCTTTAAAAATGGCCCCATGTTCTTCGGGTTGCTACATTGCTTAACTGATATTATAGGTCCCACTTGGGTCACATGACATAATTTTGAAGTATCAGAAGTGTTATTCAACTTATTTGAAAGTTTACACGTTGCAATATGCAATTTTTTGCTTGAAGATTCATGATTATCTCACATCATTTAATGTCAGATTTCCCGAGGAAACAGTAGAGACAAAATGAAACCATAAAAAGTACACACAAAATGTATGTATATATGCATGTATATATATTTTCTGCATCTTCATGGCATGATTCCACTATCTTATGTGCATCAGGTCCTGTACCAAACGGTGATTTCGAGACGGCCCCAGCAAACGGGTTCCCGAGCGTGGCCGTGGTAGAAAGAGCCACCACGATCCCGAGCTGGAAATCGAAGGGCACGGTGGAGCTCGTAGAAGCGGGGGAAAAACAGGGCGGGATGATACTCATCATACCGGAAGGTAGACACGCAGTGAGGCTCGGTAACGACGCCGAGATCAGCCAGGGGCTGAGCTTGGAGAAAGGATCCATTTACTCGGTCACCTTCAGCGCCGCCCGCACCTGCGCCCAGTTGGAGTCGCTGAACGTGTCGGTGCCGCCGGCGTCGCAGACGATAGACTTGCAGACGCTGTACAACGTGCAGGGGTGGGACCCGTACGCCTACGCGTTCGAGGCGGATGAGGAAGAGGTGAGTTTGGTTTTTAGGAATCCGGGCATGGAGGATGACCCCACTTGTGGGCCCATCATTGACGATATTGCCATCAAAAAGCTCTTCACTCCCGATAGACCCAAAGGTATCCCTTTCTTTGCCTCTCTCTCATCTTTGGCAGGACAAAAGTCAAAAATCCAAACCTAAAAGTTAAAGCTGGATGGGTGGTTGGAGTAACTTTCGCATCGTCCAATGCTGTGGGTCTCATTCGTGGGAAATCGGGCTTGGTGTCGCGTTGTGGCCTGTGTCGAATAGATCGAGCCGACATCAAACACATTTACGTACCATGGATAGTTCACACTGACTAGGGGTTCTGCTTCTTGGGTTTGAGAATATATTGTTCACTAGTTACTTAATTTGACATTAGCATGTTGTATGTCCACACGTGATATGCCACATCAAATCTTCGTTAGACTTTTTTTTATTTAATTGAAAAAATTTATAAATCTAAGGATTAAAGTGATAAAATAAAAACTTTGGAGAAAAAAATAAGGGTGTAAAGTCGGGGATGATTTTGTTAGCTATAAATGAAAATTGTAATTGTGAGTATGTAAGTAATATGTAATTATTTTAAAAAATAAATAAGTAAATATGAGATCAATATGAAAAATAAATTAATTTCTTAATAGTAGTATCTTTTTTTTAAGATGATTATACGGTGTTTATAAATTTTATGACTGTACGTGATGATATTCGATATTGTGAAACCGCTTAAATTATAAATAAATTTAAAATATTAATAATCTTTAGTACTAACTGAATATAAGTCTTCCACATCATTCGTATATTGAATGTGTTAATAAAAGAGATTATAAGTAGATTTTCTCGTTTATTTATCATGTACGGTTCAAAGGAACTTATTGGGGTTTTGTCTCTTCGGTTTAAGAATAAATATATATATATATATTTGTTGTTCGCAAGTTGATTAATTTGCTGTGATCTATACAGAAAATGAAGTTATAAATGGCGATTTTGAAGAAGGTCCATGGCTGTTTAGAAACACCTCACTCGGTGTCTTACTCCCCACCAACCTTGATGAAGAAATATCCTCGTTACCAGGTTGGAATGTGGAATCTAACAGAGCCATTCGCTACATAGACTCCGACCACTACACGGTTCCCCAAGGCAAAAGGGCAGTTGAGTTGCTTTCAGGTAAGGAAGGCATAATTTCTCAAATGGTGGAAACAACACCAAACAAACCGTACACCTTGACCTTTTCCTTGGGCCAAGCTGGGGACAAATGCAAGCAGCCACTTGCTGTCATGGCCTTTGCTGGAGACCAGGCTCAAAACACCCATTACACGCCTGATTCCAACTCTTCCTTTCAGAGTGCTAATCTCAACTTCACAGCCAAGGCTGTGAGGACCAGAATTGCATTCTACAGTGTCTATTACAACACGAGAAGCGACGACATGAGCTCGCTATGTGGTCCGGTGGTGGATGATGTGAGAGTGTGGCTTTCTGGGTGTAGTAGAAATGTGTTTGAGGGATTGATGAGTTTGGGGCTTGGCTTCGCTTTTTGGATGTTGGTTTTCGTCATGGTGTAGGGTTTGTGTAATGCAGGTTATGTGTTACCTAATGTGTATGCTTTTGTAAGTTTGGCATGTTTCTATGTGTGGCTTCAGAATTTTGCCATAAATGGGAAATGAGTCGCATATTGTATTTCATCTTTTGGTTATAAGAAGTGTTACGAGTAGAAATAGATCCTTTAAAAGTAAATATATAAACTTATATGACTTCGTAGATATGTTAGATTTAATTTTGTTAAAAATTAATAATTTTACAATTTAATATATCACGTCAAAGCATATTAGTTTGTGTGTTTATTAATTTTGTAGAATTTATTTCGAGTAATGATAGATACAAGCTTTAAATAAATAAGTTTTATACAAATCATTTATAAAAAAGTAGATTCTACTAATAAAAAATAATTTTTTTAACACTTTTTTAAATTGAGGTTCAATATTTTACAATGGTTTGTATGAGATTTGTCTATTTGAGATAAATTATTTCTCATCTTTTTATGATTAAAATAGTTCTCTTTGGTTATACTGAAGAAAGCGTTCATTAAGATCAAGCAAGTATGCACTCACCAAAATATTTTTGGAAAATACTAGTGTACCACTTGACTTTGTCTTCTCACTTTGACAGTATGTATTTAATTTTTTTATTTTTTTTACTTAAAATTTTTCATCTCATCATTACAATTTTATCAAATTTTCATATAAAATATAATAAATTATTCAACTTTTTTTTAACTTTTTTAAATCCTAAAACAATAATAATATTAAAATATAATATTTTAATATTTCATCTTACTATTCAAAATTCTCATATGAGAATTCTTAGTGGCAAAGCAGAACTTTATGTATTGATGTATTTTTTTATTTTTTTAAAATATTTAAATATATAAAAAAATATGAAAATTTAAAAAAAAAAAAAAAAAAATTTGTGCTAGGCATACCAACGATGACGCATACCAGGGGTCATTGTTGGCGGAAACAGTATAGCACTTAACAGTTTTGCTAGAGACTACTGGCT
This sequence comes from Carya cathayensis, assembly GCA_011037825.1. NCBI lineage: Eukaryota > Viridiplantae > Streptophyta > Magnoliopsida > Fagales > Juglandaceae > Carya > Carya cathayensis. The sequence continues at coordinate 2,057,312 of QGSO01000186.1, forward strand.
ATGGAAAATGTGGTGCAACTGGCTATTTTTTATTTTTTTATTTCATTTTTTGGATTAAAAAAAAAAACAGAGATCCAGAAAAAAGAGAGGGAACCCACCACTAGGGATGAGAATCGGCCGATCCAGACCGGATAAACCAACTGGACAAGTCATTTTTGGGCCGGACTAAATTGGATCCGGTCTAGTCTGATCCACTTTTCAAGGAACATAATGAGTTCTGCCCGATCCCAATTCAGGAGTTTTTCACCCCATACTAGACCGAACCGTATCGAATAGAAATAAAAATATATATATTATTTATATATTGTTGTATATAATTAATTATATAATTATATATAGTATAAAAAAATACTAATAGTCTAGATTGTAGTTATACTTATACTAACATAGTTATCCTAAATTACTATAACTAATACTTCAACAATAGCTATAGGACCTGTACTAAGGTCCCGTTTGATTAACCAAAACCAAAAATCTCATTTTATCTCATTTCAACTCATCATTACAACTTTTTCAAATCTTCATATAAAATATAATAAACAATTTAATTTTTTCAAATTCCAATACAAAATTAATATTAAAAAATTATATTATAACAATGTTTTATTCATTACTACTCAAAACATCTCATCTCAACTCATCTTATCTGTATAACTAAATGGAGCCTAATAGTCTACTATTAATACTAATATACAATTATATAATTTATATAGTTATATTAATCATTATAGTTAATACTTAAATAGTTATACTAAAGCACTGATTCACCATAACTAGTATTACTAATATATAGCTATATTAATGGCTAATACTGTTATAATTTATATAGTTATACTAATCATAATAAGTTAATAACTAAATCACTATAAATATAACTATATGTATTTAGGATGAATGTATTATTATATTCTTTAATGTATAACTATAATATATAGTACTAGTATATATTAATATATTATAAGAGTTATAGTATAAATATAATATACTAAATCACTATAACATAATGACTAATACTAATATATAGCTATACTAATAGTCTATTATTAATACTATTATATAGTTATACTAATCACTATAATTAATATTAATATATAGCTATACAGTATATTTATACAATTGTACTAAGACTATTAGTCTATTATATAGTCTAAGACTCTCAATTCTAATATAGGCCATATAGCTATAACTAATACTAATATTTATATTAATACTAATAATGTAGAATATAGTTATACTAACTAACTGATTCAACATAATTAATATTACTAATATAATATAGCTATACTGAATTACTAATAGTCTAATACTAATACAATTATATAGTTATACTAATCATAAATTTATAATAACTAAATTATTATAAATCTATAACTATGTATATTTAGTATCAATGTATTATTATATTCTTTAATGTATATCTATTAACTATAATATATAGTACTAGCATATATATTAATATATTAACATATTATAAAAGTTATAGTATAAATTATAATATATCATAAAATTTATGTATAAATTTATAATAATATTAGTATAGTTAACTTAATATGTAATATGTTAGTATTAAATTACTATAATTACATAGAGTATTACTATTATTTAATATAGTATTACGTATAGTATTACTATTATTACATATAGTTATTAGTTATAGTATTAGTAATAGTGTATTATTAGTTATACTAAATAAGTTAATAACTATTATTAATTTACTATATATGAATAGACTAATAGTATTGGTGTATTACTAATATATATATAATAATATACTATATGTATATATATTAAATATATCACAATATAATTACATAAGTATTAAACAAAATACCATTAGATTAAAAAAAAAGTTATAGGGTGGACCGACTGAATCGGTCCTTAGGGAGTTCGGTCCAGTCCAAGGTAATAAAACTTTGGACCGAATAGGTCCGGTCTGGTTCTCTAAACCTCCCGGGACCGGACCGAACTCCCACTACCCATCATTGTTTTCCCTCTCTTTATCTTTTTGGCATGCGTACAAGGCCATGGGACCTACTCCAACCACTCTCTCTTCATTTTCTTCACCCTCCAGACTCGATCTGAAACAACTTAGGGCCTGATTTCATTTTTTGAAGTCATTCTCAAGAGCATGGAAACTAGATGCAGTGGAAAACTTTCCACACCCACTTGTTAAAGAAAAAATAGTTGTGCTAGTTTCATTTCTTAGCAGTTGCTCGATAGCGATGACATGTTCATCAGTAGGTGGTTCTTATGATTTTGTTAATGTAACATATTTATTTCCTTTTGCATGGTTTGCATTTCTGGATTTTTTTAGTCGAGTTTGATGAATTTTTATTTCAAATTTGTTTGGAAAGAGACCCATTTTGATTTTGTTCAGTTTTTTTTTTCCTTACCTGCTCTGTTGATGGTGGAGAGGATGCCGGTGACGGGATGTGGAGGAGAAGAGCACTGCGATGTCGATGGTGGAAAGAGATTGTAGCAAAAACTTGAATCTATTTGGAAAGAGATCCAGTTTACTACTTTTCGTTGATGGTGGAGGAGGTCGTCCCGTTAGAGGAGTTGTTGTTGATGGGCATAACACATAGAGGGAAAAAAAATTTGTGATTGAGGAAGATTTGATGCTTGGAATTTCATCATCATCTTCGTTGCCAACTTTAGTTGACCAGTGGAAGTGCCTCTTGGGGGGTGGCTGTTCGTGGGTTCATGGAAAAGACAAAGGGGGGGAGTGGCCGTCTATGGCTTTGCTGTGAAGAAGATGAAATTCCACCAGTGTTAGATTTTCTTCTTCCCATCTACTTCAATGTAAAAATGAAACACAACATTTCATTCATGCACGGGCTGGTTGCAATAAGCATTTTTCATGAAGTGTAATAAGATACTTTTTCCATTCTCACGATAATTTTTTCAGACTACCGCTTAATTTATAATTATCTCAAAACCATCAATCCTGCCAATCACCCACCAACCTATAAAAAATATCCTTAAAAATTAAAAATAAAAAAACAAAAGTGAGTATAGAAATTAAAACGAATATTTTTTATTTTTATATTTTTGAAGATTTTTATTCAATTATAATTTTTATTTACTAGTGGTATCTCATTTTTTCTTAATGAACTGTTATTCGTCATGTAAAAAAATGATACATTGCAATTATTTGAGAGAAATATTTTAATTATAAAAAGATTATATAAAAATAAACTTATAAATTGATGTGATTTGATGTGAAAAAATATAAAAAAAAAAATTAAAAAAAAAATAGTAAATTAACTTCCTATCATTACCCTTATACAAAACTCAATTACTGGCGAAAACCGAAGGACTTTTTAGTAAATCTAACTCCTAACTTTGTAGCAAAATCCTATCTCATAAAATGTCTCTCGACTCTCTCCCATATAAAATCGACGCAGCCACGGACCCTCGCTAGAGCAAAACCCTATTCAACCACGCCCGAGGGTTTTCGCAGCAGAAACAAGCGCCGGAGCCTCTTCAGAAACTCTAGACCTCTCAATTCATCACGTCCAAGCCATGGTAAGCTAGTCTTGATTGCAATCCCTGCTCCTGCATATCGTGTTCGATTACGAGTCGTTTGCTTCCCGAGCGATCCTTCGCTTTCTGCACCTACAATTGCATGTGAATCCTTAGAGCCGTAGTTTTAGTGATGCTTCATTTCGGATCTAGAAGCTTGTTTGTTTGTTTGTTTTTTTTTTTTTTTCAGGAAAACAACTATAGTTGTTTCTTTGCCTAGATTAGGAAATTGATTTGCATATCAACTGGACTATTGCTAGAATTTTCAATGGTTTTAGAGACTGAAGCTTGATCGTAATCTATATGAATTTATTGTTATGATCAGCCCTACTAGGTTTTAAATGTATAGCTTATTTTTGTTGTGTTCGATAAAATAATAAAGTATCTAAAGAGGGTTTGAATCTATTTGCCGCCCCGCCCTAATGTGATTTGAACATCGAAGTATTTCCCCCCCTATCTCTCTCTGAAAGTGAATTAATGTAATAATGTAAATGCCTTTACATAAGATTTGGCGTTATTTGCTATATGATAAAATTCTGAGGACGGTTGTCTAATTAATTATACCTTAAATGTTTGTGGATTATTTCTATTAATTTTCTAATAAATGTACCATTGTTTACAAATTGAATGTATACGATTTATCTGGGTTACTTTAATAGACTTGCTTCGAGCATGTCAGGTATGGTTGTCAAAAGTAGTTGTGGTTTTTGCAATTCCTAATCTTCTCTACTACGTTTATTAATGTTGGTAGTGAAAATTGGAGAAATACTTGTTTTACGTTGCCTTTGAGGGTATATTTCTTGGGTGTTTGTTGGATTGCATTGTTTAGTATGTTGTGCATGTAATTGTTTTTTTTAATTTTGGTGAGTTTTTTGTATGTGTAGTTTTTGTATGTATTGTTAGGCTTGCAAGATTGCTTGATTTCTGACTCTGCATAGCACTATACGTTTTGTGATGATGGGTACTAGTCGAGGAAGAAGACTAGGGAGCCAAAGGAAGAAAATGTGACCCTTGGACCCGCTGTAAGAGAAGGAGAACAAGTTTTTGGTGTTGCCCACATTTATGCGTCATTTAATGACACATTCCTTGTAAGCATAGCATGTGTACTTGGTGCTTTTGAATTTATTGTTTCCCTAACTCTGGCTTAAAGTAAACTTTCTTGGTTGATCCTCAGCACGTGACTGATCTGTCAGGTAGAGAAACACTTGTTCGCATTACTGGTAAGTATTTTAATGTCTTCTTGTTGCTAGATATTGTGTACATCACCATCTGTTTATAGTTTTTATATTGGATCCATTATTTTTTTTATTAAAAAAATTGAAACCCGAGGGTAAATCTCATTGTATTGATTGAATCTGTTAATTATATTTATTGTACCTTCTAAAAAAAATTAAGCAAGCATATTGATTTAGGGCTGGTAGAGCTTGGATTCTTTTTATATATCATGCATTTATCTAGCGACTTTCTGCATGTTGTGTAAAAATAATTGTTATCTTAAGACTTTGAACTGTTAATGTATACACGAACAAGTTTCTGAACTTCAAGTCTAAGCTGATTCCTAATTTTGGCATTCCACTTCAAAACAATTGAATTCTTCTACCTATCAAAAAAACAATTGAGTTTTTCTCTGTTATTCACTATTTTGTGTTCACATGTTAAAGAGAATCTCATCACCTTCAATTCCTGTAACAGAATCTTGGTGACTGAATCTATTACTTACTGTAGATAGAAAGACTGATGTGTGCGTTTTTATGTAATCTGCCGTACAAATTATAGGTGGGATGAAGGTGAAGGCTGACAGAGATGAGTCTTCACCATATGCTGCCATGCTTGCTGCTCAGGATGTTGCTCAGAGATGCAAGGTCTTTGTCTGCTTTTTATATAGTCCTCTCAATCTGAGTGTTCAGTTCTCTTGATACATCTTTTAAATTGTTTTATTTATTTATTATGGTCCAAATTTTGCCTTTTCAGTCTGATTTGAATGCTCAAAACTTATTTGCTGCATGACTCATTTGAACATTTTGTGTTCTGTCTTGGCCTTTGTAGTCATTGTCATCATGTTTATGAAAGAGTACTGTTTACTCAATTTCAGTTTTTATAACTAGGAACTTGGAATAACCGCTCTGCATATCAAGCTCCGTGCCACTGGTGGGAACAAGACAAAAACTCCTGGTCCTGGGGCTCAGTCTGCTCTCCGTGCACTTGCTCGTTCTGGAATGAAAATTGGACGAATAGGTAAGGCTCTTCTATCCTCAAAGACAGTTTTAACAACTTTAAATTGGCAACCAACCTAATCAATTGATTTCTCTATAATTGTTATAATGTAACACAAAACTGTGGAAACTAGTTAAATTGTGCACCTTTTCACTATTTTTTAATGTTTTCTACCCAAGAATTTAGAAAAAAAGAAAGCAATCTAGATGGTTCATTTAATAGTAATTTGTACCCACTTGGTAGTTGCTGAGTGTGTTCCAAACATGCTGATGTGCGGAGCCAGCCATTTGCATTGCCTTAAGCTTGACATGATAAAATTGAAAGAGCTCAAATCAAGCTTGTTTTGAGCTTTAAAATCGTGCTTGTTGAGCTCATTATCGTACAAGTTTTATGAATTTGGTTTGAACTATAATAACCACTTAAATCACAAAGGCCTTACCATGACATAAGCCCATGCCCAAAGGACAGGTGACATGTTCTTTATATCTGATGTTGGTCCGTGATCAGATTTATAGCAAGAGGTCTTTAGATCCTGAGTTTGTCACCTTATGAAATTCAAAAAAGAGAGATACTTTAGCTACAAAGGGATTATACAAAAGTTATCTTACAAAGTGACATGACTTGATGTGATACATTAGATTGTAAAGTTTACTTTTATCGTAAAGTAGATCTAACTGATCACATGAAGCCACATCAGTTTGTAAGTTTATTTTTGTGTAATTCATTTGTGTCTGTAGTATTTCTCTTTGAAAAAATATAATTTCTGGATGTAGTAGTGATGGACAAGGCAACTAGTTAGAGTAAGGTCTTTATAAAACTTCCTATTTTGGTTTTATGTTAAAATATATCAAAATCCCACATTAATAGTTGAAGCCACTTGTGAGAATGGGAATTTGTTTAGAGAAATGATATTTGCAGTCGTGGTTGTACAAGCGCTGCGCAGTCTCTTTGAAAAAAGTGAATTAATACGGGACCCACATGAAAAAAATAACTTTTTAATTGTGGACTCCACTTTTTTTCAAAGCGATTGCGCGGCGTTTGCACATTCCACGACTGTATGTAGCATTACACATTTGTTTATGGGTTAAAGAATAAGTTGATGCGTTTTAATGTGCATATTACTTATCAAAAAAAGTTTTAACGTGCACGTTGCATCAAGCTTGTTTATGAACTGGTTGTAAGTTTTGTTTGCAAGCACAAACGAGCCGAGCTTTGTCTTAATCAAGCTGGTGTGTTTACTAAATGAAGCTTAAAATTAGGCTTGAGACTTTTTATTAAGGAAACATGCTTTGGTCAAGCAACTAACATGTACAACCTTGAGCTGATATTGGAACTACATTTTTTTTCTTTTAAACAATTAGGCTCGATAGTAAGTTGTTCTCGTAATTGGCCTTTTTGGCATTAATAGTGCTGTCTATTATTGATTGCATTTTGAGGTTTACTTTGGCTTCTAACTCTGTTTTGAAGTTTATGTTCTAGTTTTTTTATGATTTAATTTTTAACTTGTGTTTCAGAGGATGTGACTCCAATTCCTAGTGACAGCACTCGTAGAAAAGGTGGTAGAAGAGGGAGGAGGCTGTAAGCTTGCTGTTCTTATCCAGTCACAGCAGTCTTTGTTTTAGCACTGGATTATGGTTTCCAACTGAATGGCCTGACCTTGAACAGTAATCCCAATTTTTAAAAGATATTGTTGTTCTGCACTATGAGATTTGACAAAGTTTAATTTTCAGTTCAAACCTCTTCTATCAGGCTTCCTTGGAATCATGATTCTCTGAGACTCTGCACTTTAATTTTTATGTTGTTACACATCCTGCTCGTTCAGTTTTTGTACTGTTTGATTGAAAAGTTAGATTTTGTTCCTTTTATTATGTTTCTTCAAATAAACACACATCTTTTCTGTTGGATTGGTTCCTATGAATGTCGATTCATATGTTTCCCATACTCACTCCTCTGCCTGCCACTTTCAAGCTTCTTTGCCCCGTTGTTGACACTGCACCTACACTCTTATCTTTTGACTCACCAAAACTCTCATTGCTGTCCGCATCATCTCTATTTGGGAGAAGGTTGTAGTTATATATGGGTCCATACTCTTAAAAGAATATTAAATGTTACAATTGGAGCTCGTTGGAATTATTATTGGTATTACAATCTCCCTTTAAATCCCTTTTGTAATTATTTGAGAAAAATTCAAGCAATATCTAGGCTTGTAGTCTAGAAGAACTAACTGATATTACAATTAGAGCTCATTGCAATCATTGTATAGTGCAAGAAAATTTTCTTTTCAAGCATCTCATTCAACATCTTTTTATATGTTACAACACACAATTTTGCGCAGAAAAAGTTATTGTTCATTAATGCTAAAGATAAAACTGAATAAAAAATATTTTAATCACAAAGAGATTTTATAAAAGTAAATTCACAAATTAACGTGACTTGATCATATTGTTATTATCTCTTTATGGTTGTTGTGCTGCTAAGGCAATATGTTTTTTTAGTAGTCTGTTTAATCCATGCATATGTAAGCATTCTCCTTTTGTTTAACTCCTTATTTGTTAGATGGTCCATCTGTGTCGTACCATTCGGCATTCTGAAATGCAGCATGCTTTTGAACTCATTAGGAATGAAATATCCGGATTAAGAGAAATCTCATAGCAATTACTAAAATAGTGCAAATAAAAAAGAAATGGAACCAGAATATTAGATCTTGGTTTTCCTTGGTCATTCATATACCGAGTAAAGAACCGTTACAAGGAATGTTGATTTAGCGGTCTAGAGAGCTACGGGCAATTTTGTTTTGGTTTTGGTGTTTTTTGTGTTTTTTTATTTATTTTTTATTTCGACACTTAAGTGCACAAAAAATTGTATCAACGTTTGAGATCCGTGCATTGATGATGGTGAGGCTGAGGGTGGTGAGATTGTCAGCATAGATGGGAATTAAAGAAAATAAATAAAATAACGAGAGAAAATAATGAATATAGAGGGAGGAGGAAAGAGTAGGAGGGATTTCGATAGGTACAAAGAGAGGAGATGGGAACTATTGAACGTTGGAGGGTATGGGCACTTGACGAGGTCCAGTGCCTCTATAGCTATGTTGATAGCTCTTACCCTTGCCGAGGTCCAGCCCTTGATCTCTATCCTCTCTGAGCCTGATGATCAAACATCTCATATACATAATTCAGTTTTCATTTCCTGGCATATATGCAAGACCAACTCATTTTAAGTGCTCTCACCTCATCTCTAGAATATCTTAGCGCGTGTGGTCAAATGCAACTTAGAGCATGTATAAAAAGATGTAGGGAGTACAATATAGTTGAAGGAAATTATTACACACACAAAATCTTCCATAATAAATTCAAAACAAGTTATAGGGACTTGGCCAACGCCCGTTCCCTTGTGTTAGGGTGAACACCAAAAATCACAGCGGAATATTTTCTACCCTTTCGATGTGTAAATTAAATTAATAATCTAGTAAGTAGAAACTCACAAGCATGACACCAGAAATTTTTACGTGGAAAACCCTCCAATACAAAGGGAAAAATCACGGGACATAGTCCAGTTAAACTTCCACTATCAACGATAATGAGATTACAGATTTTCTTCTCTAGAACAATATCTAGAGGCTACCAATACATCAAGAATATTTAAATTCTTGATTCAACACAAAATCATCACCATACAGATGGAAAAACCACAAGAGAGATTAGAAACACTTCACCAAATAAGTATATGTAGAGGACGGATGAAGATGAATCTCAGCGATTGAAACCAGTCAAACTGAAGCTGTCGACATCACGAGCAACATACTGAAATTTCATCCAAATTAGACCACGAATGATCTCTCAAAGAGTCTAGTAAAAGTGTTAAGAAAATAAATTCTTTGTACACTTCACTCTTTTCTCTCCGTCTCTCTCCTCTTCTTGCTCTTTTTTTCTTTTTCTGCCACACACTCAACTATTTAGCCGACACTCTCTTTTATACATTCATGCAAAACAAAGAAAAAATTACAAACATGCCATTGTCATAATTTTCCCTCACATGGAGGGACCCACAATAACAAATCTCCCCCTCCCGACTATGTGAGAGGTTCCATCAAACCTGCTTTTGCTCTACATACTTCGAGTTTTTTCATAGGCGGTTTTGTCATCATATCTGATCCATTTTCATCAGTATGGATTTTTTCAATTTATAACAACTTCATCTCCAATACATTTCGAATCCAGTGATATCTCACATCAATATGCTTGGATCTTGAGTGAAAGGTTGAGTTCTTGCTAAGATGGATAGCACTCTGACTATCATAGTAAAGAACATACTTCTCTTGTTTCTGACCCAATTCTTCTAAGAATTTCTTCATCCATAGCAACTCTTTACTAGCCTCAGTTATGGCAATATACTCAGCCTCTGTAGTAGATAGAGCAACACATTTCTGTAGTTTAGATTGCCATGACACACCTCCCCCTGAATAAGTTATCATATACCCAGAAGTGGACTTTCTGGAATCAATATCTCCAGCCATATCTGCATTTGTAAACCCATTAAGCATAGGCTTACCATTTCCAAAGCACAAATACACCTTGGAAGTACCTCTGAGATATCTAAGAATCCATTTCACAGCTGCCCAATGTTCTTTGCCAGGATTAGAGAGAAATCGACTAACAACTCCAACAGAATGAGCGATATCGGGTCTTGTGCATACCATCGCATACATTAAGCTGCCCACAGCTGATGCATAAGGCACGTTCTGCATTTCTTCTTTTTCTTTCTCACTTGTAGGACTCTACTTTGAACTTAGCTTCAAATGGCCTGCAAGTGGAGAACACACTGGTTTTGCCTTACCCATGTTGAACTTGTTTAATACCTTCTCGACATAACTCTCTTGAGATAGCCACAACTTGCCATTATTTCTGTCACGAGAGATCTTTATGCCAAGAATCTGTCTTGTAGGGCCTAAGTCTTTCATAGCAAAAGACTTACTCAATTCTTTTTTCAATTTATTAATTTTTCCAGAATCACGACCAACAATCAACATGTCATCCACATATAGCAAGAGAATAATAAAGTTATCTTTAGAAAACCTTTTAAAAAATACACATTGGTCAGAAGAAGTTTTATCATACCCGTGCTCACTCATAAAAGAGTCAAACTTCTTATACCATTGTCGAGGTGCCTGCTTGAGTCCATATAAACTCTTTTCCAATCGACACACAAGATGATCTTTACCCTTTGCAGCAAACCCCTCTGGTTGCTCCATATATACTTCCTCCTCTAAATCACCATGGAGGAAAGCAGTCTTCACATCAAGCTGTTCGATTTCTAAGTTCATATTGGCAGCCAAGCCCAAAACAACTCTGATAGAAGACATTTTTTCTACAGGTGAAAAAATTTCTTCAAAATCAATACCTTTCCTCTGACTAAATCCCTTCACAACCAAACGTGCCTTGTACCTTGGTTGTGATATATTTGGCTCAGTCTTCAATCTGAAAATCCATTTATTCTTCAATGCTCTTTTACCCTTTGGTAATTCTACCAGTTTATAGGTGTGGTTTTCATGCAATGATTTCATCTCTTCTTGCATAGCTCTCAACCACTCATCTTTCTGATCATGTTGCATGGCTTCTTGATAACATTCTGGCTCTCCCCCATCAGAAAGTAAAACATACTCAGCCGCAGGAAATCTGGTAGAAGGCTTATGCTCTCTGATAGATCTTCTTAACTGATTTTCTGCAGGTGGTTCTGAAAGAGATCCCTCTACTTGTTGATCTGATCCCATGTCATCAATTTCAGGTTCACCTCTTTCAACAGTATCAACCTGTTCTTCTAAAGTATCTTCCCCATGCTCATCATGCATCACAGAAGAAGGAAAAACAGAATCCATATCAACAAGTTATTCATTTAGAAATTCATGCTTATTTTGATTCACATCTTCAATGGTTTGATCTTCAAAGAAAACAACATCTCTGCTTCTCTGAATTTTCTTCTTAATTGGATCCCACAATCTGTAACCAAATTCCTCATGTGCATAACCCAGAAAGATACACTGCTTGGATTTGCTATCAAGTTTAGACCTCTCATCTTTAGGAATATGAACAAAAGCTCTACAGCCGAATACCCTCAAATGCTCAAGAGAAATATCTTTTCCTGTCCAAACTTTTTCAGGAATATCACCATCCAAAGGAACTGAAGGAGAAAGGTTGATCAAGTCAACTGTTGTCCTCATTGCCTCACCCCAAAAAGAATTAGGCAATTTTTCATGAGAGAGCATGCATCTGATTCTTTCACAAATTGTTCTGTTCATTCTCTCTGCTACACCATTTTGTTGTGGTGTCTTAGGAACTGTCTTCTCAAGCCTTATGCTGTGACTTTTGCTGTATTCTTCAAATGGTCCTCTATACTCACCTCCATTGTCTGCCCGAACACATTTTAAATGCCTTCCAGTTTCTCTTTCAACTTTCACGTGTAGCATCTTGAACACATCTAGCACCTGATCTTTAGTTTTCAATGGAAAAGCCCACACTTTTCTAGAATGATCATCTATAAAAGTGACATAATACAATGCACCACCAAGACTTTTGGCATTCATAGTGCAAACATCAGTATGAAACAAATCAAGAATGACATTCCTTCTAGAAGGAGAAAATTTCTTAAAAGAAATTCTTCGTTGCTTTCCCATAAGACAATAAGTACATGGCATTAGTTGCGTACCTTTGATATTGGGTAGGACTTGTTTCTTTGCAAGAATCTGAAGTCCTTTCTCACTAATGTGGCCAAGCCTTTTATGCTATAGCTCAGTGGAGATTTCATTTTCAGCAGCAATAACATCGCCCTTGATGAATCTTGCATCTGTCTTGTAGAGAGTATTGACCTTCCTTCCTCTTGCTAGAACAAGAGAACCTTTACTAAGTTTCCACTTTCCATCTCCAAGATGATTATGGTAGCCTTCATCATCCAATTTTCCAATTGAGATCAAATTAAAACGAATATCAGGAACATGTTTGACATCTTTGAGAAGCAATTTGCACCCAATGTTAGTTTCCAATTGCACATCTCCGATGCCCACAATCTGACACTTTGCTTCATTTCCAATCTTAACCCATCCAAAATCACCACTGTTATAGGAAGAGAAGAAATCTCTACGTGGGGTAATATGAAAAGAAGCTGCTGTATCAATTACCCAAGTAGAATCCTGACAAGCAATATTAACATGAGCATCATCACAATGAATACATCAGTATCAGATGCAACTGCTGCAGTTTCTTTTTCTTCTTTCAACTCTTCATTTTTTTCTTTCAGTTGTTCCTTTTTAAACTTTCTGCACTCTTTCTTCATATGCCCAAGCTTACCACAATGAAAACATTTTATTCATTTTCTTAAAGCAGACCTTCCTCTTGCCTTGTCACCATTGTAATCACCACGAGGTTTTCTACTTTTACTTCTTCCTCGCTTTTCTGTAACAAGTGCCTCTGAATGAGAAGGAATGTCATGCTCTTTTCTCCTTGCCTCTTCATTAAACATGCTATCTTTCACCATGCTCATAGTCATTACACCACTGGGCGCAGAATTACTGAGGGACACAACCAAAGTTTCCCAACTATTTGGCAAAGAACTTAACAAAAGTAAAGCCTGAACTTCATCATCCCAGACAAGTTTCATGGTAGACAACTCATTTAATAATTCTTGAAAATTATTAAGATGCTCTGCAACACTTTGTCCATCCCTGTATTTTAAATTCACAAGCCTTCTTATCATAAATGCTTTGTTTTGTGCAGTCTTTCGCTCGTAAAGACTTTCTAATTTCATCCAGAGACTGTAAGCATCTACTTCTTTGGCTACATGATGGAAGACACTTTGGTCAACCCATTGTCTGATATGACCAACAGCTTTCCTGTTTAATTTCTTCCACTCATCATCAGTTTTCTTTTCTGGTTTAACACCGGCCAAATCAATAGGCTCAAATAACTCTTTGCAATATAAAACATTCTCCATCCTTGTCTTCCAAATTGAATAATTGGAAGAAGTGAATTTGATCATACTACTAGATGAATCCTCCATATTTAATTCACACCGATACTTAACAAAATAATGAACTTAGTTCTGATACCACTTTGTTAGGGTGAACACCAAAAATCACAGCGGAATATTTTCTACCCTTTCGATGTGTAAATTAAATTAATAATCTAGTAAGTAGAAACTCACAAGCATGACACCAGAAATTTTTACGTGGAAAACCCTCCAATACAAAGGGAAAAACCATGGGACCTAGTCTAGTTAAACTTCCACTATCAACGATAATGAGATTACAGATTTTCTTCTCTAGAACAATATCTAGAGGCTACCAATACATCAAGAATATTTAAATTCTTGGTTCAACACAAAATCATCACCATACAGATGGAAAAATCACAAGAGAGATTAGAAACACTTCACCAAATAAGTATATGTAGAGGACGGATGAAGATGAATCTCAGCGATCGAAACCAGTCAAACTGAAGCTGTCGACATCACGAGCAACATACTGAAATTTCATCCAAATCAGACCACGAATGATCTCTCAAAGAGTCTAGTAAAAGTGTTAAGAAAATAAATTCTTCGTACACTTCCCTTTTTTCTCTCCGTCTCTCTCTTCTCTTCTTGCTCTTTTTTTCTTTTTCTGCCACACACTCAACTATTTAGCTGACACTCTCTTTTATACATTCATGCAAAACAAAGAAAAAATTACAAACATGCCATTGTCATAATTTTCCCTCACATGGAGGGACCCACAATAACACCTTGGCAGGGCCACGAGCAGGTTAGGTACCTTGCCCAGGAGCTTTGTGATAGCAGACGAGGGATGCAACACTTCTAAATTGCATTTAAATTCGGACTGCTTTAGAAATAAATCTCAAAAGGGTGTTGGAAATTTGTTTTCCTTTTGTCAAGCATTTTTTAAACATTTTAAAAAAATAAAAAAAATACCAATACACTAACAGTCACTTGCTTAATTCTTAAGATTTTTTTAAAAAATAAAATTAAATGAATAAGCGGTCAAAATGAGGAGGCATATTAGGCATTATTCTTTTTTAAAACTTTTTGTAATTTCCTTGAAAATCTTTGAATATTGGTTTTATGGGATTTTGTGAAGATATTGAGATCCATTAAGAATATGTTAGACTGCAATATATATATATATATATGTTTTTATTGTGGTTTGGAAAATTGGTTGGCCTATGAAAAATATGCTACAAAAAGCAAATTTACACGACGTTTTTTAAGTTTTTGTTTATTATGAAAATGAAATTTGTTTTTAACCTTGTTTTAAGGTGTAAATATACTTGGATAAGAATAAGAAAAGGAAAATACTTTAGAATAAAGGGATTATATAAAAGTAAATTCACAAATTGATATAGCTTATCGTGAAATGTTAAATTATAAAATATATCTAATAGATCCCATAAAACCATATCATAGAAGCAATTTTGCACTTGCGTCACGTTAATGTGAAGAATATGGTAGTGATGTCTAGCTCCATGTACATCTGATTCTACCAATTTTATCACGTTTGAGGTTTTTTTTTTTAATCTTTTTTTTTTTGGTTGGGATTCCACATTGGCCTTCTACCATTATTGGTATATTAACCAGCCAACTACGCAATGCGCGGGAACAATTACTTGGTCATTTCATATTAATTGACTCTAAAATTTAAGAATATTTGTATTAGTAAGATTAAATACAGTTATAGAGCCTGCAAGTGCGGCGTAGTCGTGTAGAAAAAAAGTGAGATCCATTATAAAATATGCTAGACTCTCCCTACGCTCCTGATTTTGCAAGCTATCTGCAACCTCTAGGTAAACATGTTGGACAATAAGATAACTTCTATTTTTCAGCTCTTCAAACTACTCACAGAACTCCCTCAAATACCATGGACAACGCTCTATATTCTGAATCCATCGAACCACCACTTGGGAATCAGAATTCACATCAATCAACCTATGGTTTAGCCAAATGCAAAGCTTGAGTCCTTCCAAGAATACTCTTAGCTCAGCGCTGTTGTTTGTGCCTTCTCATAAAAGTAAGAGAAAGCAACCATGTAGTTTCTCATACTCATTTCTCACCACACCTCCTCAGCCACAGTTACCCTGGTGCAACCATCAATATTGAGTTTAATACCTTAGAACTATATCTAATATTACTCGTAAGACATAAATGGAGAAATAAATAAATATGTAATGTGTGTTCTATATATCTTATAAGATCCACATTATATGTATATCTTTCTTATTCTAGATGCAAACTCTAAATGATTTGAATTCATATGTTTCGGATACAACAGCTGTTGTAGAAGTAATAGTTGGGTGAATGCATGGCTGTTTAGTTCGCATATGTGTGAAACTTAAAACGTTGGAATAGAATGTAATTGGCTACAAAATGTACACGACTTTAACAAAAGAAAAGTAAATTGGTTACACAAAATCAAAAAACTCATCTCATCTCGTCTCAACTCATCATTACAATTTTTTTAAATCCTTATATAAAATATAATAAATAATTTTACTTTTTCAAATTCCAATACAAAATTAATATTAAAAAATTATATTATAACAATATTTTATTCATTACTATTTAAAACATCTCATCTCATCTCATCTCATTTGTGTAACCAAATGTTGCCTAAAGTTCCAAATGCTGTCAAAACCTTTCTTTGGAGAGCTAGTGTTAAGGATCTTCCCACAAAGCTCAACCTCTTCAAACGAAAGGAGGTGGATTCTTCTAAATGCATTTTTTGTTTGACAGAACCTGAATTTGTGATTCATGCTTTGTGGAGCTGTAGATCTGCTCAAGATGTTTGGAGTTCATGTTCTAGGAGGTTACAAAAATGCAGTGTGGATGAGACTTCTTTTCAGAATTTTTTCTCAACTATGCCAAAAGAGATTCTAGACGAAGTTGCAGTGACTACCTACCAGATATGGAGGAGAAGCAATTCCTTTGTCTTTGACAGAAAATTCACACCCATTGATAAGCTAGCTCTTTAGTCTCACCAAGTATTGGAAGATCATAGAAACTCAATGAAGGAGAGCGAGGCTCGAGTAGATAATGGCACAAGTACTACTCAAAAATGGGAAGCTCCTCTTGACACTTACAAGATCAACTGGAATGCAGCCATTGATAAAATATAGGCCTGTGCAGAAAAACTGAACATCTGATCTGTCCGAATGATCCAATCTGATCCGACAAAAACAGTTTAGATAGACTTGCGGGTCGAACCCGATAAACATCGATCTCAACCGACTAACGTTTAAAAGAAAAACTCACTTAAGCTTTTTCATACGAACCCTAGCCGCAACCCTTTCCATTCCCTTCGTCATCTTATCACCTGCATTTCCCATAGCTTTCGTTCCCCTCTATTTGTCATCAACTAACATTTGAAGGGTGACGAACCATTCAAGAGAGCCTCTTGAGCTGGTCCTTGACCAGACGGCGAGGACTACCAAGACTACATTATGGAGAGTGTCAATGGCTATAAATATGCAATTCATCACGTAGGGGTTGTTGGTGGAGATGAAGTGAAAGGAAAGGAGAGGCATAGCAAAAAGAGCCACAAAACAGTTGACACATGAGCACTAGTTGGGGGTAAAGATCTTCCACAATTTGACAAAGTCGTAGCTAAGATCATGGCCACATAGTGAGACACCATGGTTGTGAGAACGTGTCTATGAGAGTGATCGTTTTAGTTGGCTTCGAGTTTGAGGATTACCCAGAAAGGAAAATGTGGGTATGGCAGAATGACCAGACGGGGGGTGCTTTAAGAGTTGGGAGGAAGATGCCTGAGAAAACAAAGCAAAAGAAGTTCACCCACTCATTGTCTCGAAAACACAAAGAGAGAGAGAGAGAGAGAGAGAGAGAGAGAGAGAGAGAGAGAGTAGCAAGGGGACGGTATAATGGGAGCGGAGCAAGAGACTAGATTGATTGAATTTTACGTCACTTCAATGGCAGATTGAGAAATAAAAGCCAAGTGCTTTAGGAAACTTTTTTTGTTCTTATCTTTTTTTTGGATTTGAAAAATGAGAGAGAGAGAAGAATGGGTATCTGAGATGAAAGAAAAAGCAACTCTGGGAGTGAGATGGAAAAGAGAATACCAAACATAAGTGCGAATTGTGAAAGAAAGGAGATTGAAAGCAAGAGGAAATGGAAAAAGCTCAGAGCTACAGGAAAGCTTTCGCAGATTCTCCCCTTCCACGCATTTGTAAATTAATCGGTTCTTTTAATTAATATTCATTTTTTTTTCAGTATTATTTTTATTTTTATTATTTAAAAATAAAATAAGACGGGTTGACCTAATCTGAATTGGTCGGATCAGGTTGCTCGAGTCTAGATGGCTGATCCGGGTCGGATCGGGTCAAAAGCCCGACTGAATTCATCGGGTTGTAGGCCTAATAAAATACAATGCAAAGTGGGAGAATGAGTTATTATTAGAGACTGTGAAGGCGGAGTGGTAGCAATATTAAAATCATCCAGGGAGATCTTCCCAGATGCGCAGTTAGGAGAATCTATGGCAGCACTCAAAGCCACTTTATTTTCCATTGAAATGGAGCTACAACAAGTTATCTTAAAAGGTGATGCTCTTTCAGTTGTTTATGCTATTAATATGGAGGAGAAGTGGAGCTCAATTGGTTTGATTATCATAGATATTAAAAGTTTGTTGCAGGATGTTCATAAGTGGTCTGTTAGGCATGTTCCTAGGGGCATTAATAATGTTGCCCATGTCTTAGTAAGGGATGTCTTACACCTCTCTAAGGAGTGTATTGAAATGGAGGATTTCCCTCCTTGTATCCATTCTTTAGTTGATGAGGTTTAATAAGATCCATCATTTTCTCAATATATATATATATATATTGAAGTTATAGTTTAATTTTACAGGAAAACTTCTTATTTTGATCCCTAGAGTTGTGTCATATTTCAAACTAGGCCATATAACAAATTGGTTTTTCTGGCTATTCTTCTTTACATAGAGGCAAGACTTGAGAGAGTACATAGAAATTAAAAAATAAATAAATTATGAGTTATGTTGAGAGGCAAGTTTCTTAGGAGTCCAAAATCCAAATAACTCAAACGATGTCATTTTATTAAAAAAAATATTTTTATTTGGAAGAATTTATACTACATACCATCTACTTACAAAATGTTTAAAGATCAAAATCTAAAATTTCGTATAATTTAGCTTATTATATAATCGAAATTAGAGTGGTAGAATCTTATTAAATCCCGAACTAGTAAACTAAAATTATTTTAGAAGCTTTAACTCCCTGATATTGAGAATTATTATCGTGGACTTTTGAGGGTAAAGAATATGTTTTATTTTTATTTTTATTTTTATCACTTTGCTTAAATTTTATTTACAACTATTTTTGAAAAACCACAAACAAAAGTGATCTTCTTTCATTTTTCTTCATCTTTTCTTCTAATCGCATTTTAAGAAATTCAATAAAATAAATTATTTTTGTTCAAAGAAAAATCTAGAAATTAAAAAAAAAATCACTTTTATTGTTTTGTAATTTTTTTTTTTTTTTGAGATAGTAATAGGGCCTAGAGATGGTTTTTTCCTCAGATATTAATCGAGCCTGGTTCTGTACTGAGTGTACTCGGTACCCAGCCCAAAATGCGAATTGAGAAGGTCCTTTTCCGCGGAAAATGCCCCACGTGTAAGCATTCTATTAGTGGTCATCAAAACTTTCTCACTGGCCGGTTGCTTAACAGTTTCTCTACACGTTAGGGTTTTTCATCTCCAAGTCCCGGCTCATATATATTGTCAAAAGAACCCTGCCTCTCGGCTTCTTCCACAGAGAGAGAGGGAGAGAGGGAGAGGCTGAGCCAGAGGAGGTGCTTCGGAGATCTCAGCTTGTCGGAAATGGTTAATTTTAGGGTAAGCCTGGGTATCCTAATCTCAGATCTCTTACAAAACATCTACTTTGGGTTTTTATTGAAGCCGTCTTTCTTTTTCGTGGTTATTAAATTCACAGTTTTATTTTTATCCTCTGTTTGGTTCCCGAGATAACCTCTTAACTTAATTTGGCCTTTTCATTTCGTTGAAACCAAATAACACATGAAGAGATTGCGAATTCTCATTTTCTCTGAAACAAAACGGTGGGGCTTTTATAGGGGGCGGCTTGTGAGTGTTATTGTCTTGTGAGCTTCTGCTGAATATGTTTTTCTTTGGGTTTGCAGTTTCACCAGTATCAAGTTGTTGGGAGGGCTCTGCCAACTGAAGCCGATGAGCACCCAAAGATCTACCGCATGAAACTCTGGGCCACAAATGAAGTTCGCGCCAAGTCCAAGTTCTGGTGAGTGATTGGTGCAAAGCTTTGTGGTTCTGGTCGATTTTGGTTTTAGTGGATATCTATATTTTTTATTAGTTGTTTGATTAAAATTGATATATAATTGTTTGGTGGGTCTGGATCAGGTATTTTCTGAGGAAATTGAAGAAGGTCAAGAAAAGCAATGGGCAAATGCTTGCGATCAATGAGGTAAATTGTGCGTTATTGGATGATGTTCTGGGTTGTTGTGGTTTTAGAACTCTCTGCATTCTGATGAACCATCAATGTTTCTTTCGGCTTATGATTTGCAATGTTTATCATACATATAATTGAGTATGGTTCGCATTGGTTTTTCTTTAGTAACAATGGTACGTGTTATCTGTAATTTATTAATTTGGTGATTCGATGTTTGTTTTTCCTGCCACTATTACTTTGTAGGTGTGATTATTATTATTATTACATTGTTATGTGTTTGTATATCTGAAGCAAAAAATTATGTCTCTATGTCAGTGGCTCCTAGGTAGTGAAAGAAACTATAGAAATTGGCTGTTATGACCGGAATTTAAGATTTACAGTTAGAAAATTGATGGAGATTGTGACGGAGGTCCTTGATTAGTTTGGTCTTAATATGGATCCTAGAATAGAAAGTCTTGAAGAATAAGGTCTGAAACTTAAGAAGGGTTGAAGCACAATTTGCGTGGGGTATAATTTCACTTGAAGTTTAACTTTAGGGTTTTCCACCCTATCTCTAGTATGAGATTTTCTTTACATAAATTTATTGAATTAAGAGTAGGTGGTTTGCTGCTCTTGCATGTGATTTCAGTGTCAAGCTTTAAATTTCTGTATTTGCATCGTTTGATCTGGATTTCAACAATTGGCATCTTCATTCTTTATATAGGTAATAATTTCTTGCCTACTTTTGTTATCCTTTTTTTTTTTTTTTTTAATTTTTTTTTTTTTTGCATTTGTGGAGGAAAAGCATGAAATGAATGATTTTGAGTGTTTCCAATTCATATGATAAAATAATGAATATCTGTTTGTTGGTTGAAATTGTGGGTGCTTAGTCTATTGTAGATTTTGATTATCCTTTGCATTTCTGACTGTAACTCTATGTGATTGAAATTATGCAGATCTTTGAAAAGAACCCTACCAAGATCAAGAACTACGGGATTTGGTTGAGGTATCAAAGCCGAACAGGTTATCACAATATGTACAAGGAATACCGTGACACCACCCTAAATGGTGCTGTGGAACAGATGTACAATGAGATGGCTTCTAGACACAGAGTCAGGTTTCCTTGCATCCAAATTATCAAGACAGCCACCGTACCGGCAAAACTCTGCAAGAGGGAGAGTACCAAGCAATTCCACAACTCTAAAATCAAGTTCCCCTTGGTGTTTAAGAAGGTCAGGCCACCAAGCAGGAAGCTGAAGACCACATACAAGGCAAAAAGGCCTAACTTGTTTATGTAGTTTGGTCATTTGAGGAATGAGCCCTGAAGGGTTAGACTGGTGTCCCTTTCTGAATCATTTTGCCTTTCCGTGATCGATTGTTTATTTTTGGGTATCGTTTTATTTGAGAATCTTGACGAACTAAAATATTTTAAAGTATTTTTGAGTTAATCAAATTCCCTGTTGCAATTTTCTATATAATTTTCTAAGAGATCGATAGTTTTTTCTTTTTTGGCCACCAACATCAATGATCTGGCCGTGTTTGTGATGTTCTCGTTTTACAACTTATTCAATGTATTTGGATGGTTATACGGGAAGAATGATTCTACATGTTCAATTGCAACGGTTGGACCTTCGTTACTGCATCATGTGCCGGACCAAAGATCTTGCCACTGGTTAGTAGTTGATGTAGGAGGAATGCCCAACTGACATTGATGTCTTCGTTGGAATTGTTACAATTGTTGCGTTGTGCAAGTGTTTATGTTGTGCGATAAAAGACCTACTGATGACCGTGCATGGTAAGAATACTAGGAACTCAGGAGATTTTGATCTTTGTTCTTAGGTGGGTCGGGGAGACTTGAATTCTGAGTTGAGGTTTGAAGCTGTGTCGGGGCATGGTTACACTTAAGTGAGTTGGTTTGAAGCTGAACCGTAAAGTTGCGACTTCCCATGTGAAAGATTTGAAGCTGTGCCTTAATTTGCACTTTTGCATGATGTTTGAAACTGTGTTGTAAGTGGCAGTCGGTGGTTTCACTGGTTTGAGCGCTGCATGATGGTCATCCTTTTTCTCTCTTTGTGATGCTCTCAAGAGGTGATTCCTAAGTTTATGATTTTATGTATAACCCTTACTTTTGGCGTCGCTTCGGTGAAGTTTGAATGTGTGCTCAAAGTCATGCGGATGCTCTTGTTTCTTTATCTTCGGTAAAAGCTTGGGTGTGTGCTTAGCGGTACTGAGAAAAGATAGTAAAACCCTAAAGTTACATCCACATACTTATATATATATATATATGTAACACTTCAATGGAAGACTCAAATCACATGACCTATACTTTTAAAAGATAAGTCAATGATACAATTGAAACCTTATTGGAGTCTTAGAAAGAGCAAAAACTTCTTATTTCTAAGTAATGTTGGATCTCATACCCTGCCTATCATTATCCTTTTCATATGTGTGACTTTTATCGGGGCGTTACAAATGATATCAAATCCTATCCCAACCAGAAATGTGGGACTTCAGCTGTGCCACCTAAGAAGGACAAGCCCGATAAAGACATAAGGAATTTAAGAAATGAGATTGTAATACTCCATATAATAAGGATAAGAGTAGGTGGTTATGAGATCCCATATTGTTTGGAAAGAAGTTCTTGCTTTTTATAAGGTTTCAATAGGATTTCAATTGTATCATTGACTAGTTTTTTAAGAGTATAGATCATGTGATTTGGGCTTTCTATTGAAGCGTTACATTATATGTACAAGAAAAAAAAAATCTGTAGGACATTATAAATATGACAGAATATAACAATGTTTTGACAGATGTTTCTGAGTGTTGCATTTGGTATTAGGAGTAACAAAACCTTTTTTTTGAGAGGTTTTTAACGGCAGATTGTTGGGTTTATTCATGTGGGCACGACACATTTCTATACTCAACTCTAAAAAGAAAAACAATGTATCCTAAATAGTGTTACTGTTTTGATGGACACGCTTCCAAGTTTCCAACTCTGGGTGATATAAGCTGGTTGCCCATCTTGTGGCTGAAGGACCCAAGGCCTTCAATAATCTTTTATGCTCATGAAAACATATGAATCATTTACATCTTTGTAAATATGTTTGTCAGTGGATTGTGTGGCTGAAGGAAATGGATCTTGGTGAAGGAGATTTGGAGGTATTTGTGAGGAGTATTAACTGTGTTAGACATCAGATCTATTATTGTCTGTTTCGAAACTGCTGCATTTCATCAAGTTTTTAGCCCAAAATGAAATTGATAATATTCACAGAAGGGAGGTGCTTTCTTCTTCAAGCAGCAAGCTTCTTTGTCACGACCCTGACTTATAAAATCTCTCTCGCTGAGGCAACTTTGTATGATTATACGCTTTTATACGATAAAAATGAAAATTGAGATGGAAGAAGATCAAATCCTCCAAATTAGTCTCATCCCCTCTTTTCAGCCGCTGTCTGCCACTTTCTATTCTCCCCAGTCCCCATCATCACTTTATATCTTGATTTCACTCTCTCCTTTGGCAAACCTACAATCCAATATGGGCTTGGGGACATCAAATGGGCTTATAAATTTTGTAAAGTTTTACACCAATATAATCTTTTCTCAAAGTCCGGACTTCCCATCACAACCATGTGCACTTAAATAATTACACCGACATTGTTAATGCTCTAGTTTTTGTAGCAATGTATGTACTCATGCTGTACACAGTCACTCACATAACCTAGGTAGTTAGACATGGCATTCTAGGTACAATTTTTAACGTGGGTTGAATCAAACAAAGAAGATATGGACGGCTTACCAAATCTCTCTCTCTGTTTACTTTAAAAATTTCCATTTGAACATAATGCAATGGTAATGATTAATCGACTTTCCTTAGTGCATTATCACAAAAATATGTTTTACACTTTCGCTTTTAAGGAACGTCTAAATCAAGGTACCTATCTTTCAACATTGGACTTAAATCTAAAAACAAATACAAGTACTGAAAATCTAAATTTTTTATTTTTTATCTCTCTTTAGGGTTTTCTTTTTCCATTCAATATATATGCTAAGGTGCAGATAGGGACAATGAATGTTTCTTTATCAGGGTGAATGTATTGGATAAACAAATAATGGGCAATAAGGATTCAATATTGAGTGTGTAAACGCCGCGCAATCGTTTTGAAAAAGAGTAGGGTCCACGATTAAAAAAATTAATTTTTTTTTCATGTAGGTCCCGTATTAATTCACTTTTTTCAAAGAGACTGCGCGGCGCTTACATAATCACAACTGCAAATATCATTTCTCTTTAATATTACATTGGTACTCAAGTTTTTAAAATTAAAAAAATTATTAGATACTTTTAAATTATAGATGATGTACTCTCATCTTATCACAAAAATAAATAAAAAATTCAAGAATGAAATAAATTGTAAACACATAAAAGGGTTCTGATCTATGCCCTTGAGCACATCATAGATTCCTCTTTCACGAGGACCACTAACTTAAGCTATTCTACTAATAGTATATCGAACACTAACAAAATGAAAAAGACAAAAGTACCCTCTAAAGGTGTTGATTCGTTGACAAAGATTTTCTTGTAGCTTCCTTTATTTTCAAAAATTGCAAAAGAAATAGTATATCGAACACTAACAAAATTAAAAAGACAAAAGTACCCTCTAAAGGTGTTGATTCGATGACGAAGATTTTCTTGTAGCTATCTTTATTTTCAGAAATTGAAAAAGAAAAAACATCCATCCTCATTTTCACTACTAGCTTGCTGCACCACTATCATGCTTTCTTTTTGGAAAAGTAAATGGATAAAAATGGTTTGGTTTTCCACACCAACTAGAATTACATCCCAACACATTAATATAGCCGATTTACATGAAAGGTAAGAATATGTAGAACATAAATTATAGATTCATAGTAGATTTACGTCATTATATCCTAAGGATCAATTGCAGTCAACTATCCTTCTAAAGTCTTGATTTCTGCTATCATTCTTCCCATCTTGATTATGCTAAGATTGAGCTGATTTGCCATTTGTGGTACATTGAGATTGAGCAGAATCATTTATGTTAACATCATCCCGTAAGCTAATGGGTGTAGGACACACCTTTAGCTTGTCCCGCAAAAGAAGTTACCAAGAAGATGTTGAGCTTTTGGTGAAGATATCTGCAACTTGCTGAGTTGTAGGAAGATATTGAATGAGAACATCCTTTTGCACTACTCTGTCCCGAATAAAGTGATAGTCGACTTCCACATGCTAGGTACGAGCATGGAAGACTGGATTTGAAGCAAGAGACATGGCTTCGATGTTGTCAAACCCCATAGTAGGTGTGTTATTGAGTTTGACTGTGGCAAGAGCAAGAGATCTATATTCAAATTCAGTGTTGGATTTTGACACCATAGGTTGCCTTTTGGTAGTTCAGCTAATAAGACAAGGACCAAGGAAGATGGCATAACCTGCAGTTGACCTTTGATCATGTGGATTACCAGTACAGTCTGAGTCACTGTAGGCAATTAGATGTAGTGAACCTTGGTTGAAGAACAAGCCTTGATTGATTGTACCTTCAAGGTATCAAAGAACTCTTTTGACTGCTGTCTAGTGAGTGGTG
Organism: Carya cathayensis; assembly: GCA_011037825.1. NCBI lineage: Eukaryota > Viridiplantae > Streptophyta > Magnoliopsida > Fagales > Juglandaceae > Carya > Carya cathayensis. The sequence continues at coordinate 2,083,107 of QGSO01000186.1, forward strand.
GTCAAATTATGCATAAATTGACACAATTGGTTGACAGAAAATGCACTATCGGCCTAGTTAAGACACAATATTGCAAAGTTCCAACCAAGTGTCTATATTCAGTTGCAATGTCCAAATGGTCTCCATCATATTAGGACAACTTGGTTCCAGCAGGAAGCAGAGTTTTTGCTGGTTTGGCTCCAACCATTCTAGCTCGATCAAGTATCTCAGGAACATACTTGGATTGTGAGAGATGGATTCCTGTTGTTGTACAATGAACTTGAATTCCCAAAAAGAAATACAAAGCCCTAAGGTCTTTCATAGAAAAGTTTTGCTTCAGACATGAAACAAGAAGTGTAATGGTAGAAAAACTATTCCCAGTAACAATTATAACGAGAAGAACAAGTGGATATTGACTTGTGAAAAGTGAAAAGAGAATAGTCAACTCTAAACTCAACAAACCCGAGGCAAAGAAGAGTACTTGCTAGCTTGTTAAACCAAGCTCAAGGGGCTTGCTTTAGCCTATAGATTGCCCTTTGGAGCTTATAAACATGTGTGGGATGGTTTTTGTCAATAAATCTTGGGGGCTGCTCCATGTAGACTTCCTCTTCAAGTGATATGTGGAGAAAAGCATTGGATATATCCAATTATTTTATTGGCCAATTAAAGTGTATAGCAAGCACAAGAATGGTTCTAATGGTTGCTTCTTTGACCACTAGGCTGAATGTCTCTATAAAATCAATACCATCTTGTTGTTCATAGCCCTTTGCTACCAACCTTGCCTTGGGTCTCTCAATGGTACCGTAAGCTTTTTGTTTAACCTTATAGACCCACTTATTGGTTATGAGATTTTTGTAAAGGGGTCGAGGGCAAAGAACCCAAGTCTTATTGGATCTAAGTGCTTGAAATTCTTCTTGCATGACTTCATACCATTTAGGAACTTTGCTTGCTTGTGCAAAGTTTATAGGTATGACAAAGGGACCTATGGAAGAGTAAACCTACAAAGGATATTTGGTTGAGTAGTACATTTGGTAATTTGAGAAATGCTTGGCTTTTCTAATACCATCTTGTGATTGAGTAACCATTGGATGTGAGGTCTAGGCATTTTGTGAGGATGATGGAAGAACTTCTGCTTGTGAATGATTAGAGTGACTAGATACCTGATTTTGGTTGTTGGATGATGACTCTATAACAGGAAGGTCATAATCAATTGGAAGGTCATTAGGTTCATTTGAAAGGTCAGAATCATTTGGAAGTTATTTTTAGTGTCAACAATGATAGAACTAGCAGGAGAATTGGTACTAGGTTCTATAGGACTATATAAAGTAGATTCTTGAGAAGGATATGGATTGAGAGTCACTACCTATGAAGAGTTTTCTATTGGTGAACCAAAGGCTGTTGCAGCGGGCCTGACAGAAGATGGAACTAGGGGTGTAACCAGTCTGATTTGGTCCGGTTTTAGACAACATTTAAGACCGAACTGGTATGCACTGGTTTTACATTTTTTAAAACTGATTACGCACCGGTTACTCTTCTAAACCGGTATTCTGATTTTATCAGTTTTCGGTCTTGTTTTACAAGTTTTAATGTACTATATTATATAATATATTATAGTATATAATACTATAGAGATAATATATTGTAGTATATTATAATATATATTATAATTGTATTATAGACTATGATGATATATTATAATATAGAATATAATGATATATTATAATATATTATAATATATAGTGATATCGTATAAGTATAATTATTAATATGCACTATATAATATTAGTATAACTATTAATACAATAAATAAAATTATATAAGATTTTAAAATTTAATATTATATTAATTAGTAATTTATCATATAATACAAAACTATTTTATATATAGTTATATATTATATATAAATATTATATACAATATAAAAAATTAAAAAATATATATAAACCAGTCCGGTCCGATTTTAGAAAAAGAAAAATCGAAACCGGACCGATTTTGACTGGTTTTAAGAAAAATAAAATCGGTACTGGACCGAACCAAACTCGGGATCGGACCGATTCCACCGGTTTGGTGCGGTTTGATCCGGTTTATCGGTTTTTTTTACACCCTTAGATGGAACCCAATCTTGAGCTGAGTATGAGCCTTCGTAAAAAAATAACATGCTTGCTAAGAATGATCTTTTGGGTGGCAGGGTCAAGACATTTATACCCTTTGTAGTTGGAATAGTAGCCTAAAAATATACATTTTTTGGATCTTAACGTCAACTTATGATGATTGTAGGGTCGAATGATAGGAAAACAGGCACACCCAAAAACTTTAAGGGAGGTATAGTCTGGCTGCTTATGAAGTAATTTGAAATAAGGGGATTGATGTTTCAAGACTATAGTGAGCAATCGATTAATAAGGTATACAACAATATTGAAAGCATCAGCCCAGAAGTGTAAAGGTATCTTGGACTGAGATAAGAAGGCTAGACCACTTTCTACTATGGGTCTATTCTTCCTTTTTATTAAACCATTTTGTTGGGTAGTGTAGAGATATGACAGTCTACATATAATGCCATTTGATTCAAGGAAATGATTGAATATATTGGACATGAACTCACCACCTCCATCCAAATGAAAGGCTTTGATTTACTTAGACAAAAGGTTCTCAACCATGCATTTGAACTTGATGAAACATTCAAAAGTTTTAGATTTGGATTGCAAAGGATAAATCCTTTTGAATCAAGAGAAATTGTCTATAAAAGTCACATGGTACTTGTAACCATTGTCTAAGACAATAGGTGAACTCCAAAGGTCTGAATGTATTATTTTGAGTGTTTCAAAGGTTACATTATGAGACTCTGAAAAAGGTAAATTTTTAGACTTCTAATTAACATTGTTCACATGATGAGCCATACTCAGTGGACCTAATAACAGGAAGTTGAACTAAAGACTTAATTTTGTTAAAGACAATAGTGGCTGGATGACCAAGCCTTTGATGCCAAGTGATAGGGTTTGCAGTGACTCCAATGAAGGCAGTGATCTTCTTGGTTTTGTTCATAGCATTGGAGAAAAAGATTAGATGAAGTCCATCTTTACTTGGTCCTTGCAAAAAAAGCATCTGGCCCGTGCATTTGTCATTCACAAAGTAGTGAGAGTCAGTCAAGATAAACAAGCAATGGTTATTTGAACAAAATTTTTGTATAGAGAGTAAATTTGTAGCAGCTGAAGGATAGTAAAGAATTCTATTTAATTTGAATGGAGTACTAGAATTGAAAAGCACTGCCAATTCTTGATTAGCAATTTTCAATCCCGTTCCATTGCCCTTACAACAATTTCCTCGTTACCTTTATAGGGTTCTTGGATGGATAATTTTTCTAGTGCTAATGTCTCATGACTATTTGCATTGCTATCACCATACTATGTCTACTCTTGTAGTTGCTCTATTGTGGAGTTTGCTCTAGCTGTCTTTGCTGCAAGTTGACAAGGTGGGTAGTTACTTGGGTAAGCAAAGTTCATGCGTTGATAGCATTCCAAGGCTTGATGGCCTACCTTGCCACAAATTTGGCATGGAGCCCAGCTAGAGTCAACTTGGAATGGATTTTTGTTGTTGCTGTCTCATTTTTATTTAGCTTGTAATTACCTTTGTTTCCAAATGATTTGCCTTTATTATTGTAGTTTGTCCCGGAGGATTTTGGCTTGTGAGAGTATAGAGCAAAGCTTCTAGATTCACCAATAGATTGGTGTTGGTTGCCAAGTAATGTCTCAAAGTTCAAAATTTCAGCTTGAAAATCCTTAAAAGTCATAGAAATGTCACGAGTAGCAAAGTTCTATGATGTGTTGAATGTAGTGTCTGCTGGAATAATCTACCCAAGATGTAGGAGATGAGATCATCATCTTTGATCTCGTCTCCTACAGGTTTTCCTAGAGCCATTAGTCGGTTTGCTCAGGACTTGGCATGCCTAAGATACTTTGCACAAATTTGAGATCCCTACTGTAAGGATTGCAATTGGCACTTTAAATAAGCCACACGAGAAGGAGATTGTGATGCAAATCTCTCTGCCAGAGATGTCCACACTTGTCTAGAGGTATTCAATCCATATATTGAGGATAGAATTGTTTTAGACAAAGTGGCGGTAAACCAATCAAGAAGATACTGGTCTTTCTTTTGCCTTAGTAAGCAATCAGGATTGATTACAATGGTTTTTTTTCCTGTTTCATTAGTAAGAAACTAGATGAGCATCCACAACACCCATCAGTTCATGGCTTCTAAGAATAGGAAGTAACTAGAAAACCTAGTTCAAATAGTTTGAACCATCTAGTTTGGTGGAGATGTGGTGAGTGCTACTAGGTAAGGTGAAGGTATTGGAAGTGGGTACAGTAGGTATGGCATGGGAATATGGTTCCATGTTCAAAGTAGGACCAAAGGAGTTTTCATATGAACACTCTAATACCATGAAAAAGTGGTTGAAAATGGTTTGGTTTTCCACACCAACCAGAATTGCATTCGAACACGTTAATATCGCAGCACGCTATGTACATTGTTAAGGGAATATGCATGAAAGGTAAGAATATGAGAACATAAATTACAGATTCATAGTAGATTTACACCATTATATCCTAAGGATTAATTGCAATCAACCATCCTTCTAGAGTCTTGATATGTGCTATCATTCTTCCCATCTTGGTCATGCTCATTTGTGGTACATTGAGATTGAGCATAATCGTATATGTTAACACTTTTTTCCTCACCTAGTCTTGAATTTGACCTATTAGAAATCTTCAGACCTTTGATTTATGTCGATAACAACAAGATTGCGTTTGGATAAAATAATTTTGATTTAAATATGGATTTGGATTTCAAGTCAACGATGATTTCAAATCCAAGATTCTGAAAACTATGATTACGATCCAAACATGAGATTTAGATTTAAAGACCTAAGTCCAAATCCTCTTCACCAGATCATGTTATCAAAACACACCATGAAGATATCTGCCCCATCATTTCTCACTTTTGTTATGGTTTCATACCCAATTCCTATCATGGTGTTCACAACCACACAAACTCCTTGTCTTCCTTGGCATATAGGCTCTCAAGCTCCCTTTTTGACCCCAAAGAACTCTTCCTAGCATTCCCCACTCTTTAATCTTTGTCCAAAGATTGAAGCTAAGAACCCCCTTACTAATCCCTCCCGTTTCAAAATCTTTTCTCTCTTCCTTGCTAAATCTATCCATTCCAACATTGTCAATGGTATCGATTTGATTAAAAACATGCCAAAATCTATTGTCAATGGCACAACACTTGATTTAATTCTCACAAACTTCATGAACACATACCAACATAAAATCCATTAATTGGTATCTTGATATAACCTGGTTTAAGAGTTATGGCGCTTGTTAATTCTTTCTGTTCAGTCCAAAACTCTCTTAGAGTACTGTAGGATTCAGTGCATATGGCTACATTATTTCCAACCGAATATGTCAAGTGGAATTTAAATTATACTGTTCCTAATAGTTCTTTTTCTTACACGTAATATCAATTAATATCTCAGTGATTAATTTGAATTAAGCAGTATTTAGTCATGGATTTAAGCAAAAAGGGTGAATTAACAGCAGCACGTGGGTTAAGAGATTTGAGCATTTGTGTCCATTACTCATGGGTGTGCTTAAAAGCATCCCATTATAGATCTCATTATGTCAGGCCAAGGTGGGCGGTGCCGCGGTAGTTGGTGTATAAAAACTTGTGTTGAAATAAACACATAAACAGGGTCTTACAAAAATGTATTACTGAGTTGAGTATTAAGACCCACTTCATTATCTATCTCTCTTCTACTCGAGATCCCTAAATTTGTGTTGAAATAAATGCATAAACAGAGTCTTACAAAAATGTATAATTGTCTTGAGCAGTAAGACTCACTTCATTTATCTATCTCTCTTCTACTCGAGATCTCTAAATTCTGAATATATCCATATTATCAGCTAAGCTTATCTCAGAATGTATTAGTGATCGACTGTCCAACATGTTGTCTTGAAAAACCCTACCCTTAATGGCCGTTGATGTTTTGTTTCTTAAAATAAAATCATGAAGCAGATGCTTAAAAATGATGTAGGCGTGTGTAGATTAAGGCAGGCTACCATGTGCAGTATTCATCCACTTCCTTCTCAAATCTCAACCCCTCATCCATGAGGATTTTGACCCTTTTCTATTTGCAATCCCACATTCCCCTTTATGTACCAAAAAGCTTTCCCATGTTAACCCCACATCGTTGAAATCATTCATACCTTCCCAACTCGTCGTTTTGGTTAAATTTATAAAGCTAATCTTCTCGTTTACACCAACCACCTGAATTGCCCATGATTATAAATGTCAGAACTAAAGGGCAGGGCTACTATCCCGCCCAGCGTTTACAGTTGGGCGAGCAGCCCAGTTATAATTTTTTTTTTTTACCTTTTTCTTTTCACATTTTTTAAATAGATGTAAATATTTTTAAAAAATACACCAATACACTTAAAATCACTTCCTTAATTACTAAGTTAAAAAAAAAATTTCCGAGTGGTACACTTGAGCAGTACTGCCCGGGCGGCACAATAGCATTTTCCGAGAACTAAATTCATAAGGAATTGCTGTTTCTGGATTAATAGCTAAAACGTCTAGCTTTTGTTCAAACTCTGTTTAAAAGCTCTATCTTTAGTTGCCACTAAGAGACTATATCATAAAGGGTCCACCTTTCACAAGAAAATTAAGAAAAGCTAAACTTTAGAGAGGGGTAAAGAGAGAGAGCACATTAGGATATATAGTAATTGAGGCAGCTAGGATCTGTGGTTATATTCTTGCTTTCCCTGGAGATTGATCATTGAAGAATGCAAAACTTTCACAGGCTAGCACCTTTCTCTATCCCTGCTTGCTATGTTATTCTTCTACCATTAGTTAGCTGTTCATTCCATGAAGAAGGGAATCATGATCAGTATGGCAGTCACAAGAGCATTAGACATTACTTTCACAAGGTAAACTAGTTCTTCAATTTCCTTTTTTCTCCCCAGCAAGCCTTTGGAAAGGGGGTTTGAAATATTAATAAAACAAAACTAGTTCCCTTTTTCTTCTTTTATCTCCTTCCTCTTTATCTTCTGGAAAAGTGATAAGAAAGATCACAATAACCACCAGCTAGCAAGCCAAGTTTGCCATTTTATTCTTGTATCAGTTTTTATTTTTAGCTTTTTAGCATCTATGAAGTATCAGAGATTCAGAAGTAACTGTTGTTTAGTCACCTTTTGCAGCCAAGTCCTCAGACGTCATCTGATGTTACAATTCATGGGGTTCTCCTATGGTTTTCACTCGGATTCTTAATGCCTGTTGCGATACTTGCTATCAGAATGTCTAGTAGAGAGGAACCACGGTCGACCACGCGGCTCAAAATCCTTTTCTATCTCCATGTTATTTTACAGGTAAGCTCTTCACTCTTTACATAGTATTCATACAACTAAAAACGAAAATTATAGTATTTACATCGATGCATATCCTCCTCTACAATATATTAACAGGACCAAAGAGTGCAAATTCAGAGCCACAATGTGTAATGATTCAAGCTTTGATCTTTGTCTAAAACATCATCATACATTACTAACTTTAATGATGGGGTCCACAAATTATTTTAAGAGAAAGACATTATTCAGCCAACCGTCTGAAAACGGTAATTAAATTAATTTAACTGATTTAAATTATCATAACTTCAAGGGCAAAAGAAGTAGTGATTATGCAAATCTTGTCATTGATTTAATCATATTTTTTCCTTCTTAATTAGTGGGATATCCACATGTTTGCTGCATCACATACCCAAAACAAGAAAATCATTCGTTTCTACAAGAATCTAGCAAATTACTACTGTCACATATAGGATATCCTCAACTTTGCTGTATCAAATGATTTAGGCACCTTTCATGGGTCAATGAATTACTAGAGGCCCTAGTTTCCGAAGATTCTCATGAATTAAATAAGGAAATCTTGAAGTTTTCCCACTAGTTATCATCACCCTTCTGTTGATCTTCTTCTAAACCTGTCTCCCTAAGTGCTAAATTCTATGTTTCTCCTTCTAACAGATACTTTCAGCGCTTCTTGCCACAGCTGGAGCAGTCATGTCGTTCAAAAAATTTGAGAATTCATTCAGCAACAGCCACCAAAGACTAGGTCTAGCACTTTATTGTGGCATATGGGTGCAAGCCTTCATCGGAATTTTCAGGCCTAAGAGGTCATTCATTCAGTTTTCTCACAGTTGATTCTGAATTAAAGCCAGAAGTTTAATGTAGTAGAGACACTTATATTTATGGAATCTACAATTTTTTTCCTTTTGCAGGGAGAAAAAAGAAAGAAGATTGTGGTACTTTGTGCATTGGATGCTTGGGACAATAATTTCTCTTTGTGGGATCATCAACATCTACACAGGCTTAAAAGCTTACAGTAAGAAAACAAGAAGAAGTACAGCCATTTGGACAGTGCTATTCACAGCAGAGGTCTCTTTCATTGCTTTCTTTTACCTCTTCCAAGACAAATGGGAATATATGCAGAAGCAAGGTGAGATTTTAGGAAATGATCCCATCACACTTTCCAACCAACAAATTCCTGAAGGCCCCAACCAAAAGGAGCTGTTGCCTGAACCATGTGGCAAGCGCAATGCACTTAAGAATTTGTTTGACTGATATGGGATTCTTTATTACCTTTTCCTTTATCATTTTTCTTTTTGGTTTGCTCTTTTGCATTTTGTTTTTTGATGCACACACTTTTTGCAAGCGGAAGGTGATTTCCCAAAAGAATAAATTATTGGAGTGCATGCATCAAAAAGCAGAGTTGGAATTGTCCATTCAGGTATGTATATTCTAGGTTCCTATTTCATGTGATGGTGACATTAGGAAATTGGTTTTAACTTTCTTTTTTTACATATATATATATATAATATAAGGTGAGAGAATTTATGAAGTTTGTAAGCATATATTTTGTAATAATGTTTGGATTTGTATCATGACTGAATATTAGATATATAATACGAAATATAGCTTGTGGCACCATAATTTCTATAAGATCTACTTACAAATGCAGCTATTGGTTAATTAATTTCTAATTTCTAGTCAATCAATTAATTGGTCCAACTGGAAAATCCATGGTAATTAGAGCATTCACATGGGGGAGGGGGTTTTGAACCTATGTTCTCCATTTAGAGAAGTGGGTCGTGTGCCATCAAGCCATCAGACTTTTAGCAATTGATCATGTTTATAAGTTAGGTGGTATAGCAATTTCAATTTGCATTTATCCTATTTAATTGGGATGAACACATAATCTCGTCTAATTATTTAATTGGAAAACTATTAACGACAGTCGATGAATAATTAGTTTGTAATTAGAGGAAGATTGAACCCTGTTTAGGATCATGTGTGACAACTCAATATGCCTCTTGGCCATTGCCGTACGTTGAAGTTATGAATAGAGTAAAAAATATATATTTATAAGCATGTCTATTAAAATATTAAAAATATAATTAATATACGAACCTACATTACTAGTTAATATAAAAATATATATTTATATTTTAATTAAATTATACACCGACTAATTGGAAATTAAACACATAATTGCAACACCACCCTGCCCACTCAGGCAGTGGAACAAACAGCAATCAATGTCCATCGTAATAGCCAACGGGCAAGCAGCACAACCAACAGCACACTAATATATATATATATATATATATATATATATGGAATTATAATACATAAATAATTAATATTCTTGATTGCGATTATACAATAATTACAGCAGAGAATAGAACCTTTGAAAAGAACTGTCAATGTAGGAATCCTCAAGCCCTGGGCTCAGCAATAACTCTAGCCATTTAGTATGGTTGGCCCTAACCTCCTGCCCAACCTTGCCATCATCATCCATCACTGCCCTCACCGCCATAGCTGCACACTCCCTCCCTAGTAAATACCCCGTCTTCTTCGCCCTTTTCAACCTCAACTCCTAATTTTAGATCTCTGCCCATCTTTCTCGCAATGATATGTTGTTCCACAAAGTGTGATAGAAGCACTAATTGGCACTCATTCACCAGGTCTTCAGCTGAAGAGTTTGACCCACAATGTGTCACAAAGCACCCCAAAGAAGGGTGCCTCATAATCAACTGCTGCTGAACCCACTCCCCATGAACAACCCCTCTTCTCTTTACCCTCTCTTCAAGCCCTTCCTGCAATGCAGACTCAATTGTTTCAACCCCCATTGGTGATTTCAAGGTAGTGAGAAAGGTTTGCACTATAGCTCTAGACCCAAAACCAGTTCTTGAAACTGATCCTTGTTTAAAATGCATTCGCTTCCTAAATCCCAATGCACAGAATCTCACGGTTTTGACCTCGAAGCCATCCAGCCACGTTGCTCGTTTCTTTTCTAATGCTGAAGTTGGTGGCCCCGGCACTATTGGGCCTGAGAATCACAGGCTGTCTAAATTGTGCTTCCAGATAGTCACAGTAAATCCCTTCCATCTCCCTGCAGGCTTTGAAAACAAGAGCATCGCAATCTCTGTAAGAGATCATTCCGCGTTCCACGAATGATATGCCACCTTGGCCATCTTTCTTCACCGTTAAAAGGGTTATTGCTTCTCCGGATTCATGGGCACATAGCTTGATCAAAGAAGGTGGGAAACTCTACGGAGGTGCTTTAAGATCGACCTCTGTTAAGGGTTTCTCAACGAGTTTCCTTTTTGCGCTAATCAAATGCCCCATGGCTGCAGGGCCAACAACTGAAAGACATATAGCCTTATTAAGTAGGCGGTGAGCCAAGGATGGCAACCAGTGAGCCAAATTGTAGAATACGAAATGGGGCTTGATATCACCAAGATAGGATTCAATTGTGGGTAGTGAAGTCAAAGGCAGTGGCGAGGAGTGAAAGCAATGAGCGAGGAATATAGTTGTTTCAGTACCAGGAGAGAGGCCATCTACGTGTGGAACATTAATTGGGATGAAAGAAATGAGGTCTTTGTGCAGATTAAGAGGCTCCAGTTTAGTTTGAGTTTTGTTTGGCAAGAAGAAAGAGATTCTGTGGCCTCTCTCGGCAAGTTTGTTGGCGGTGTGCATGAACAAGTTTAGGTGGCCTATGGCGAGCCATGCATGGGTACATGGCAATGTGAAGAAGGGCCTCAGAGCTCATATTTGCTACAAAACCCACAAAATACAAGTTCAAGCCAGAATCACGAACAGAAATAAGTAAAAACAAAATGCTTATTTGATCCTGAAAAGGAGCTGGGAGCATGCACGCCGTATATATACCTCCGATCACAAACAACTTCAGAAATTTTTTGGACCATTTCAAATATCAGCTAGTTTTATATTAAATGCATTTCATCGACTCCATTTGAAATCAAAGTATCCTTAGCGCTAAAGAACTATATTTCTCGTCACTTCAGTCTTCCGAGGCAATACCGTCCGTAATGGGCTTTTATTTGTTGCATCGATCTGTTCCTCTTCGGTCCAGTGAACTGGAGAAGGCTTAAGCCGCTTAACAACCTCAGTAATGGAAGCGCCTTTTTTTTTAATTTTTTTAAAGGAATCCAATTTTATTGACCAACTCATTTGAATCAAGGACCAAATGCATGAAGGATAATCCCCCACGTTAACAATAAGTCAGAATCAGATAAAGGCATTTTTTGCCAATAAATGAGCTTCTACATTAGCATCTCTTCTCACGTGTTCAGCTTTGCTATAGTCTAAAAGCTTGTCCTTAATATCACCAATTATCGTGCCAAAACTGATCTAAGATTCATTTACTTTATTAATATCTTGGATAACTCATAACATGTAAGGAGTCTCCCTCTAGAATGATTTGTCTCAACCCCAGTTCAAGACCAAATAGAGTAGCTTGATTTGCACCAACAGCTTCTGCAAGTAGAGTATCTGGAAACAGCAGTGATCTATTCATCCTCATAGTTGCTACAACTCTGCTTCTCAATCTCTTGTCTGATTCCAATACCTATCTTGCACAGTATTTTGTCCACAGCAACATCCCAATTAATTTTAAAAGTACCTCGTGGAGGAAGATTCCATTGTTGATATGAGTTACTAGCTTCATCAGGCTTATCAGTTCTTTGAGCTTGTAAGCTCCTTAGTTCCTACAATATGTTCTTTGACTGCTGAGCCACTGCATTTGGGTGAGTGAATTCAGACTGGAAAACAAACAAGTTTCTTCTCTGCCAAGCCCTTCTTGCTACAACTGCTATTTCTTCCATCTCTTCCTTCTCATATACTGCAGTCATAGCTTCAAATAATTCCAAAAACGATTGCTTACAGAAATTGCTCTTTTGGATTCTTTTAGAAAACTGATCCTATTATTTTTTATGGGATTCACTTCATCAAAACATTCAATGTACTATTATTTTTGTTTTCAGTTTTACTTGTGTAAAGAAATTGTGTAAGATTAAGGACCCCAAAGTTTTATAGCATGCTCATGAGATGTATGAGAAATCCAAACTAGAAATAATCGAACGGAGTTTCAACAGAGATCTTCTCTAAGTGCTAGAAACAATCAAGTTGGTGTGTACAATTCAGGACAGCTTTGGAGAACCGGTGTCTAAGAAGATAAAGGCCAACTATGAGCTAATTTTATGAGCCGTGCTCAAAAGAACCCAACACAGAGCTCATCTTTAGGTTTTATTGACGTTCCTCTTCACAACTGAGCCAAACCTGAAACAATCATACAATTACAGGCCATATCAACGGCTAAAAGACACAAAACCTAAACCCGCAACACGAAGGAAAACGAGAAAGAAATATAGACATCCATGTTAAACGAAGCAATTCCCTTTTCTCATTACAAAAGACCCGTTTTAAATGTCTCTCCATTGGAGCATAGAACAACAAGAAAGAGCATTATATATACATGAATAAAAGGTGTGACAATTGTCAGAAGTGGGATTTGAACCCACGCCCTCGTTAGAGGACCAGAATTTGAGTCTGGCGCCTTAGACCACTCGGCCATCAGTCAGGCCATCCTGACTGATGAATGGTAGCAAAGAAAAATGGTTTATATAGAAAGTTATCAAATTGTTCACTTAAAAATAAAAGTTAGGTAAAACCGACTCCGCTGGGGATCGAACCCAGAATCTCTGGTTCCGTAGACCAGCGCCTTATCCATTGGGCCACGGAGTCCTCTTTGTACGTTTAGGCAATACTATATAATATATACTGAGATTTTGGACTACTCCACGAGAAATGCCACGCACCTTGATAATGGGTCCCAAGCATTTCTCCCAACACTTTATCTTTTATTTTTTATTTAATATTAAGTAAATATTTTGAATTTTATTTTATTTTTTTAAATATATGGGAAAAGGCAAAAAAAAATTATACTTTTCGGGACCTAAATTTAAGTCCCGAGTTGGAAGCTGCAGAGCCACCCTTGGACCATAGAATCCATTTCGCCATGTAGATTTCAAATATTTTGAAGACAGAAGGTACAAATACAGTTTTCCATTATTATTATTTTTTTTAAAGAATCTTCTAATTCATGGTACAATTAGTTGGTATCATAATTAAGACATAACAAAAAATCGGTGAATCGTTAAAATTGACCAGTGTCCTAGTTTCTTAATAATCAAAATCGATAAAAAAACTGGTCTATTTTGGTTTTAATATTTAGAATACCGGTTTAAACTGAATTGAATCGGTAGATATATATTATAATTTTTTATATTATATATAAAATATTTTTTATATTATATATAATTTTTATATTATATTATATGTTAATGCTAATTAATATAACATGAAATTTAAATGTTATTCTCCATATCTATTAATCTTATAAATTTAATATAATATTTGATATATAATATAAATTAATCTTCTAATTTTTAACATAACATTTGAATTTTGATATAACATATAAATTTAATCTTATAACCGTTTAGCCAAAAATTATAAAATGAGGGATATGAATCAATTACTTGCTAAAATTTTGTTAGAGTACGATTTTGTTTATTAGTAGAACCAGAAAAATGGGACCAGACCAAACCGAAACAAAAAATATCGAAAGTTTCAATTTCGATGGTTAATCGGTTTGGTATTGGTTCTTAAATTTTCAAAACCAGTGTATACCAATTTGGTTTTTAAAAAAAGTCTAAAACTGGACCCGTTACACTCTTAATTGTAATCAAAAGTTTTACCTACAGATGATTCTAATACAGTTAGTAGAATGGAATATTTCAATACTGATATGTTGCATTGTACCGTTTCATAATAACCATCATATATATGCATTCATATATGCATATATACCAAAAACAAATAGATGACCATCTGCAACTAAAAAAAATTAAAAAAAAACAACCGTAAGATAAACAAAAGAATAATAATCCATGCTCCGTATAATCTCATATTCCAACATAATTGTAAAACAAATTAACTACAAATTAAATTCTTCAATTCGAATGTTTAAGTGTTGAAACTCGGATGGATGTCTAGCTGAGATATGGTAAGAATTACTTAGGATGAGATTTGGATAGTGAGTTAAGATGAAAGTTGAAAAAAATATTGTTATAATATTATTTTTTTAATATTATTATTGTTTTAAGATTTGAAAAAGTTAAATTGTTTATTATATTTTATGTGAAAATTTGAAAAAATTGTAATAATTAGATGAAATGATCAATTGGATGAACTTTTGTATACAAATCTGGCCTAGTGTAAAATAAAGACCTTGTAAAGTCGGAAATCTAATTGTGCATGCAATTAATTTTTTTTTTCTTGTTTTTACACAACACTTGCCTTTTTTTCTTATTAAGTGTAGAACGACCTTTTAATTCACTGAGAAATCTCAATGCGCAATTATATTATGGTTGATGCTATTCTAATTTCTAAGGTCTCTATATCACATATCATCTATATGGCATAATTTGATTTGTAAATTTTAAATTTTATTTATCTTCCAAATTAGATTATGTCACATAGATTGTGTGTGGGGTAGAAGTCTTTTTTGCATATCAAAATAAAAGAACATTATCAAAAAGTGTATAGCCTTGAAATAGCATTGTTGAAACTTTATCATCAACGAAAATGTTTGGATAGTGAGTTGAATTTATATGAGATGAGATGAGAGTTTAAAATTGAATAAAATAGCAGCTCCCCTCTCACTCAATCTAGTCCTGGAATCCTATTTGTGATTTCCAAGAAGTGACAAAGAAACAATAGAAGAAAGAGTGTAAGATTGGTATGGGTCGCATGCGGGTTGCTCCAGCTCCCAACTCATCTGGAGAATGAATGGGGTCCCTGTGTTTATAATCTACTAGTTAATTCAAGATTTGGGTGATTATTATTATAATATAGGTTTTTAATATTATTTTTATTTTGAGATTTAAATTGTTTATTATATTTTGTTTGAAAATTTGAAAAAGTTGTAATAATTAGATTAAATGAATTGAGATCAACTCATTATCCAAACAAGTTAGACAATTTGGTAATTTGACTCAACTCACTTTTCTCCAGCTAGCCATGTTTCGGATGAAATTTTATATTCCTTCCAGAATATCGGAGTTCGGCCACAACAAGCTGAAACATATTGAAATGGTCAAGATTTCAGCCGAATTGAAATACATCACTAGAATATTTCGGCCATTCTAGTTGGAATAGAACGAAAATTTGAATATAGTTGTTAAATCAATACAAATTAATAAATTTTGAATATAGATCATGTTGATCAATTACTTGACCAAATCAAATGATTAAATTTTAGAAAGAAGTAGATATATCATATAGGTGTTATATTATTTATTGATGTCCATATGAGATTTTTAAAAAGTGTGAATCTCACATGAGCATGTAATTGTGTCTATCTTTCTTTCTATTGAATCATCCAATTTCTAATAATGTTAAATACAAGTTCAAATGTAAATTCAGTGTAAATATTTTAAAAAGATCTTACCAAAATTTGCGCGAACTAAACAAACTACATTTACACGTAGAGAATTGCTATAGTTACAAAAATATCCCACAAAAGTACAGTACCTACAAACAAATATGATTTCATATAAAACTTTAAATCTACTTTAAAATAAAAGTAGTTTTACAATCTAACGTACCATATCAAACTACACCAATTTCATGTGTTTGCTTTTGTGGAATATAATTTTGACCAAAGAATTTATCTTATATAAATCATTCTCGTTTTGCGTACTATATACATGCGGCCTGAACATTTGTGAAAAGAAGTACGCAGCAATCTGAAACTATTGCTACAAGGAAGTACTTAAAATTTATATGCATAGGAAATCAAGCTGTTTTGGCGCTACTTTGGAATTTTAAGATGCCAAATAAGGTTTAAAATTTTGGGTGGAGGGCACGTACTGAAAGTCCTACAAAACAGAATTTGTTGTTAAAAATCAGGATTATTTCAACTGGATTGTGTGCACATTGTCAGTGGGTATGGAAGATTGTATTCATTCTTTTTGTGGATGCTCATTTGTTCAAGCAATATGTGCTGCCAGATGTCCACAGGTTTGTTCGATCTTTTTTGGGGATGGCTGGTCGGTTTTTGATTTGGTTTGGACATTGATGAAGTTTCATGATCTGTACTCAATTCCTATTTTCCTTACTATTGCATGGCCGGGTATTTGGAAATATAGGAATCGTAAGATATTTCAAAATTATGATTATGTTATTCAAGAGATTGTCGATGATTGCTTAAGGTATGTTGAAAGCTATAATTATGTTAAGAGCCAGCATTTGTTGGTGTGTAAGGAGTACTTGCTCTCTTGGAAAGCTCCCCAGTGGTATGTTTAAACTTAATTTTGATGGTGCCTTATTTTGATCATCAAAAGTACTAGCTGGTATTGGTGTTATTTTGAGAGAGTACCATAAAGTTGATGTTGTATTGACTTCAAGTCGAAAGGACAAAGAGAGTACTATGAGATAGATGATATTGAAGCTTTGGCTGCATTATGAAAACTATAATTCATATCGTAGTTAGGTATATCTAGTCTGATCTTAGAAGGGGATTCATAATGAACTATTATTGAAGCTATTCGTTCGAATGAACCAAATTTATTCAGACGCAATCATTGATTGCAAAAACTCATTCTATTCTTCTTCACTTTTAGATCAGGTATAAGGTGATCCATATGGTGATCCATATTGGTCGACAAGGAAATGAAGCTGCTTATTTATTTGCAAGACATACTTATTTTGTAGAGGACACTTTACAATAGTGACTGCAATATCCAGATTTCATCCAATCTCCAGTCTATGCTATGTTCACTACAACAGACTGGACTTTTCCCAGCGATTATAAATCACTGGGAAATCTCCAAAAATCCCCGCCATATACATATGGCATCAATTTTCAACTCGCTATAAAATCGCCGGTACTATTCAGCCATTTTCAATATACTACGGCGAAAAATAAAAATCACCGTGATCCATATGATGATCCATATTGGTCGACGAGGAAATGAAGCTGATTATTTACTTGCAATACATACTTGTTTTGTAGAGGACGCTGTACAATAGTGACCGCAATATCCAGATTTCATCCGATCTCCAGTATATGCTATGTTAATGTTTGTTCATGTGCTTCTATGTACCGATCTTTCGTAACGTTTTTTTATTAGAAAAAATATGCACCTATTAATACTTGTCACTTACTGCATGAAAACTCAGAAAACATGATAACAGTACAGAAACACGCACCGCTAACATATATGCACGAACAATACAAAAATGCCAAAAAAGGAAACTGGCCAACCGTTACATGATCTCCACCTCCATACTTTCCTTCACCTTCTTCTCCACCTCTTCCGCCGCTTCCTCAATGCTAAATGACAAGGACTCCCTCCTTATCAAGAACCTTCCCGTCGGCGGGATCCACAAGTTGAGCAGCCCCTGGGGCCTCCCGGAGGGCTTCCAGACTTGCACCGTCATGCACTGTATTGGATTATCCGACGGCTCCGACGCGTCCACTCCCTTCAAAGCATCGCATAGCAAAACCCTAGCACTCCCCACCGGCTTCTCTCAGATGTGACCCTGCGCGTATATGTCTACATTCAGCGCGGCCATGACGTCGCTCTCCGGCAAGCCTTCATGGAACCTCACCTTCACCACCTCTTTCCAGGTGGGGTCGATGCCGCCGTGCTCGTCCACATGGGTCTTGGCCACGTGGTCTTTCTGGACGTAGACCACGGCGTAAGGTCTCATCTTGGTCACGTGCTTCACGTTCTTGAGGTCCTGCGCTGAGATTATCAGCACCTCTATCTCTCTCAGACGCAGCGGCTGCTTCCTTTTTCGGATATTTGACGTGTAGTCCATCAGGGAAAGAAATGGCCGGATTAGCTTGATATTAAAGTCCAAGCCGTCGGGCTATATATGTTTTACTGTGACGCTTTACCATTTATAAGGAATAAGGTGGAAGATGATTTTCTGACAAAGTATTTGGAACATATTTTTCGTGGCAGTAAGTTGTACGTAGACGTGTCAATTACTCCATACCTCATCCTAAACAACTCTAGTACTCCTTCGGCAACGTACATGATATCTTGGAGAAGGGCTTGATCTCCTTCCCTAGTTTTTTTTCGTTATTTTTCATTTTTCCCTTTTATTTGAAGTTGAAGAAAGAAAGATCCACGGTTCTTGTTCACAAACACCCTACACACACACCCCATCTTCACATCAACAGTCCTCAATCCAACAAGCACAATGCCAACATGCTTTGTTTGCTAATGCATGTACGTGGCACACATGCCACCATGCACGTGTACGTACGCGAGCTTTACAATGGCTTCTTTATCCTTTGCAAGCTTTGGATCAGTATTGTATATTATTACCTTTTTGAGTGAGTATATGTGAATGCCTTCATCGGGAGCTACCCGACCACTATATTTCCTGTAGAATAATGTTAAAGACAATCTTTAAATACATCAATTTTGTGCAAGATTTTTTTTTAATAAAAAAGTGACCAAAAAAAAAAAAAAGATTTTTTATACTTTTTGGTAATTTTCGTCGGAAATAGTTATTTTGATCACAAAAGTCCACTTCTCTTGTAATTGTATTACTATTATTTTATCTTCTTTTAGCCAATGAAACCACTTTCAATAATATTGCTGCCTATTTCTCGACCTTAAGTGGAGAAATTATGGGGCAAAATCTTCAAATTGTTATAAAACTAATGAAAAGAGAGAGAGCAAAAGAGAGAGAGATCTTGAATATGAGAGAAATGTTTAGAGAACTTTGTTTTCTCTTATTTCTTGGTCTCTCTCTCTTTTCATTAGTTTTATAACACATTATCAGCACGAAGTCTCTGACGGTTTTGAAGCTAGTAGTCTTCTACTTCAAGTAAGTTTTTCAATATATTATTTGTAATTCTCAATATGAATATGAAATGTTATATTACTTGATGAAACTCTATGTTTATTCTCATAATTTTGTGAATGTATTTCTTAATATAAACATACTTATGTTCCTGATTTATATATGTAGAAAATGTCAAATCTTACGAAATTGGAATTCGTTGCTCTTGACATTTCTGGGAAAAATTATTTATCTTGGATCCTTGATGCTGAGATCCATCTAGATGCGATGAACCTGGGAGATACAATTAAAGAAGGAAATCAAGGGTCCCGGCAGGACCGTGCTAAGGCAATGATTTTCCTTAGGCACCATCTCCATGAAGAATTAAAAACTGAGTATCTCACGGTGAAAAATCCCCTTATTTTGTGGAATGATTTAAGGGAGAGATATGAGCACCAGAAAACTGTGATCCTCCCAAAAGCTCGTCATGATTGGATGCACCTGAGGTTGCAAGATTTCAAGAGTGTTAGTGAGTATAACTCTGCACTCTTTAAAATTAGCTCAGTATTAAAATTATGTGGTGAAAAAGTCACTGATGATGACTTGTTAGAGAAGACATATACCACTTTTCATGCCTCGAATGTGCTCCTGCAGCAGCAGTATCGAGAGCGAAAGTTCAAAAAATATTCTGAACTTATATCTTGTCTTCTTGTAGCTGAGCAAAATAATGAGCTTTTATTAAGAAATCATCAGTCACGTCCTACTGGTTCTATATCATTCCCTGAAGTGAATGATACTAGATTTACACCATTTCCAGAAGCAAATGGTGCATATTTTCAAAGAAACCGAGGACGAGGACGTGGTAGAAAAGATTACAGAAGTGGAGGTCCTAGAAGAGACCACACTAAAAGGGATAATAGAAGATATACACCGTACCACCAGAAGTGGTTCAACTCAGAGAAGGGCAAAGGTCCTCAAAATAAATCTTTAAAGAAAGATGAAGATGGATGCCATAGATGTGGTATGACTGGACATTGGGCTCGTACCTGTCGTACAGCTAAGCATTTGGTTGACTTATATCAAACTTCTATAAAAGAAAAAACAAAAAAGTTTGAAACAAATTTTGCTGAATCATCAGATGCTTTAGATAGAGAAGATATTACAAATCTTGATGTTTCTGATTTCTTTGAAAATTCTAGTGATAGAATAGATCACTTGATTGGTGATGGAAGTGTTCCTTTTTGATTAATGTATTTTCTTTATTTATATTTTGCAATGTTTTAATGAAAGTTTTATATATTTTGTAGAATCATGAGTATTACTGATGAACTTGAGATGAATAATAGAGATGTATGTCTGGCTGACAGTGCTACAACTCACACAATTCTTAAAGACAAAAAATATTTTCAAAATATAACATTGAGTAGAGCCTACGTTCATACCATATCTGGTTCATCGAATCTAATTGAAGGCTCCGGAAGAGCTTATATTGTGTTGCCTAATGGCACCAAATTTTGCATCGATGATGCTCTATTTTCTTCACGATCAAGAAGAAATTTATTGAGTTTTAAGGATATACGTCGTAATGGTTGTCATATTGAAACCACCGACGAAGACAATAAAGAGCATCTTCTCATTACTAAAATAATTTCGAGCCAGAAGCTCGTATTAGAAAAACTGCCTGCCCTCTCATCTGGATTGTATTATACAGAAATGAAAACAATCGAATCACATGTGGTAATGCACCAGAAGTGCATTGACCCCAAAGTCTTTATGACTTGGCATGATCGCCTTGGACATCCGGGAGCAATAATGATGAGACGAATACTTGATAATTCGTATGGGCATCCCCTAAAGAATCAGAGGATTATCTTACCCAATGAATATCCATGCTCTGCATGTTCTCAGGGTAAATTGATTATCAAACCATCTATCTCAAAAATTGTTTTTGAATCTCCGTCTTTTTTACAAAGAATTCATGGGGATATATGTGGGCCTATTCAACCATCAAGTGGACCGTTCAGATACTTTATGGTTTTAATTGATGCATCAAGTCGATGGTCACATGTTTGTCTTCTTTCCACTAGAAATATTGCATTTGCTAAACTTCTTGCCCAAATAATTAAACTTAGAGCACAATTTCCTGATTATCCAATTAAAACTATTCGATTGGATAATGCAGGTGAATTTACATCTCAAGCTTTTGATAACTATTGCATGTCAATAGGCATAGATGTTGAACATCCAGTTGCCCACACACACACTCAAAATGGTTTAGCTGAATCATTAATTAAAAGGCTTCAGTTAATCGCTAGACCTTTACTTATGAAATCAAAACTTCCTATTTCTGCCTGGGGACATGCTATACTTCATGCAGCATCATTGATTCGTGTTAGGCCATCAGCATATCACAAATATTCTCCATTACAGCTTGCATTTGGTCAACAACCAAATATTACTCATCTTCGTATTTTTGGATGTGCGGTATATGTTCCAATTGCACCTCCACAACGTACAAAGATGGGTCCTCAACGTAGACTTGGAATATATATTGGGTTTGATTCTCCATCTATTATTAGATACCTTGAGCCTCTTACAGGGGATATGTTTAAGGCACGTTTTGAGGATTGTCATTTTGACGAATCCATTTTCCCAACATTGGGTAATGAGAAGTCGGTGCCTGAAGCACGACAGGAAATTACTTGGAAAAATAAAGCTCTTTCCCAATTTGATCCTCGTACAAATGAATGTCAACTAGAGGTTCAAAAGATTATTCATTTGCAAAGTGTTGCAAATCAATTACCGGATGCATTTACTGACACTAAAGGTGTGGTAAAATCATATATTCCTGCTGTTAATATTCCAGCAAGGATTGCAGTCCCTGAAGGACAAATTGCCAAAACAGCAACAGGTGAGTCCAAGATACGCCTGAAGCGTGGACGGCCTATTGGTGCAAAGGATAAAATTCCTCGGAAGAGAAAAATACAAAATGAATTTGGTACTCCTGAAGAGTCCATACCCACAACACAGGCCATAAGAGTAATTGATACTCCTGAAGAGAATAAATCTCCTGAAAAAGAACCTCCTGAAGAGGTATTTAATGAAATGTCTTCCCTTGAAGAGGGACAGGTACCTGAAAATAACGAGATCTCGATACATTTCATGAATACTGGAGAAATTCTGGATAGAAATAAAACCGTTGTGGACAACATATTTTCATATAAAATGGCCCTTGACATTACCAGAAGTAATGAAGAAATTGAGCCAAGAACTGTCGAAGAATGTCGACGTAGAAATGACTGGCCAAAATGGAAATCAGCTATTGAAGCTGAATTAAACTCGCTAGCAAAGCGAGAGGTCTTTGGACCAATTGTACAAACACCAAAGGGTGTAATGCCTGTTGGATATAAATGGGTATTTATGCGTAAGCGTAATGAGAAAAATGAAATTGTGCGATATAAAGCACGACTTGTTGCACAAGGTTTCCTGCAGAAACCAGGGATTAATTATGAGGAAACATACTCTCCTGTTATGGATGCAATCACATTCAGATTTTTGATTGGTTTGGTAGTTACAAAAGGATTAGATATGCAGTTAATGGATGTGGTTACTGCATACTTATATGGATCATTGGATCATGACATATATATGAAAATCCCTGAAGGATATAGAATGCCTGAAGCTTCTAATTTGAGTACATCTAAAAGTATGTACTCTATTAAACTTCAAAGATCCTTATATGGATTAAAACAATCCGGACGCATGTGGTATAAACGCCTTAGCGAATATTTATTGAAAGAAGGATTTGAGAATAATCCAATATGCCCATGTGTTTTCATTAAAAAATCAGACTCTGGATTTGTTATTATTGCGGTTTATGTTGATGATCTAAATCTTGTTGGAACTCCTGAAGAGATAAGAAGAACCGCTACATATTTAAAGAATGAATTTGAAATGAAAGACCTTGGCAAAACGAAATTTTGTCTCGGCCTGCAGCTCGAGCATTTACAAAATGGAATTCTCATTCATCAGTCAACTTATACAGAGAAAGTCTTGAAGCACTTTTACATGGACAATGCTCATCCTCTGAGTACTCCAATGGTTGTTCGATCACTTGATGTGCAAAAAGATCCATTTCGTCCTTGTGAAGATGATGAAGAAATTCTTGGTCCTGAAGTACCTTATCTCAGTGCAATTGGAGCCCTGATGTATCTTGCAAATTGCACTCGGCCTGATATTGCATTTTCAGTTAATTTACTTGCAAGATATAGTTCCGCACCAACTCGAAGACATTGGAATGGCATTAAACATGTCCTTCGATATCTCCGAGGTACAGTTGATATGGGATTATTTTATCAACATGGATCAAGTCCACAATTAGTTGGATATGCGGATGCAGGTTATCTTTCAGATCCACACAGAGGTAGATCTCAAACTGGATATGTATTTACTTATGGAAATTCTGCTATATCATGGAGATCTGTCAAGCAAACAATATCTGCTACCTCTTCAAATCACTCAGAGATAATTGCAATTCATGAGGCAAGTCGAGAATGTGTTTGGCTAAGATCAGTGATTCAACATATTCAAGAAAAGTGTGGTCTTCCAGTGATTAATGATAGTCCAACAATTTTATACGAAGATAATGCTGCTTGTATTACTCAAATTAGAGGAGGATATATCAAAGGTGATAGAACCAAACACATTTCACCTAAATTCTTTTATACTCATGAACTTCAGGAGAAAGGTGAAATTAATGTCAAGCAGATACGGTCAAGTGATAATCTGGCAGATTTATTCACTAAAGCATTACCAACTGCAACATTTAAGAAACTTGTGCAGAAGATTGGAATGCGAAGACTTGAAGACCTATTATCATGCACTTTTCAGGGGGAGTAAATGTCTTGAAGATTTGTGCTGATTGTACTCTTTTCCCTTCGCTAAGGTTTTATCCCACTGGGTTTTCCTTTGCAAGGTTTTAATGAGGCAATCTTAAAGCACTTGACGATATACAGAATATTGTACTCTTTTTCCTTCGTCATTGGTTTTTTCCCACTGGGTTTTTCCTTGACAAGGTTTTAACGAGGCATATTCTTTATATGTGGTCATCCAAAGGGGGAGTGTTAGAAACCAAGTTCAAATTGTATTGTATGACCACATTTAGCCATCAATGGTAATCTTAGGTACACCTACCCCCCAATAGTGATTTTAGGTACACCTAACCTCCTTTGTACTCTTTACCATTGGATTGATGACAAGTGTAACAATCCTAACCATCCTTTGTACCAAGAAATCCCTATAAATAGAGGGAGTCCTCATTTGTGTAAGACCCCAAGAAATAAGAGAAAACAAAGTTCTCTAAACATCTCTCTCTCTTTTGCTCTCTATCTTTTCATTAGTTTCATAACACGTTATCAGCACGAAGGTTCTGACGATCTTGAAGCTAGTAGGCTTATACTTCAAGTAAGTGTTTCAATATATTATTTGTAGTTTCCAAATGAATATGAAATGTTATATTCATTATTATTACTTGATTAAATTTTATGTTTATTCACATATTTTTCATACAAGTTTTATTTATTTTTATATACTTGTTATGAATTATTGATGATAAGATCTATCTTGGAATAGAAATTGAGCATCCCTGAAGGATCGATTTAAATCAATAATTTTATTGAGTATCTCATAATAAAGGATCTATTGATTCTGTGAGATAATTTAAGTGAGCAATATGTGTACCAAAAGGCTCATTATGATTTATGCACCTGAAGTTGCATAATTGAAAGTGTGTTGAGAAAAACCACTAAAGAATATATGTTTAAAATGAACGCCTCGAATGTGCTCCTGAAGTAGCAATATCGAGTGTAAAAGTTCATAATATATTCTAAATTTATATCTGATTTTGTAGTGGCTAAGCAAAATAATGAGATTTTGATAAGAAATCATGAGCCACGTCCTACTAGTTTCACATCATTCCCTGAAGTGAATGAAATTGGATTTATATCATTCCCAGAAGAGAATGACGAATTGTTTTCAAAGAATCCAAAAGATTGGACGTGGTGATGAATATATTTATAGTACTTCAATGATTTCGAGCCAGAAGCTCCTATTAAAAATATTATCAGTTTTCTCTTTGAGATGATATTATGTTGATGAATCAAAAGTGATATGATTCAAAATATTTGTATCTTTTCATGATTATCTTGATCATCCAAAATCAATTATGATAAGTCGAATGATTTTCATATGGACGTCCATAAAAGAACCAGAAGATTCTTTTACTATAAAGCTTTACCACCAGAAGTGGAAAGAAAGTTTTACCACCAGAAGTGGAAAGAAAAATTTGCTAGAAGCAAATAAGATGAAATAATTCGACGTTATCATGATTATCATAGGTGAACTGGAAGTTCATATGATAATTAATGTATGGATGCAATAAGATAAAAGGTCTCATATTCTAGCTGCTAAAATCCCAGTGAGGATTGAAGTCCCTGCAGGGCAATTAAGAAATTTAGCAGTCTAATGAACATAAGACATGTATGAAAGCATGTGAGACCTATTGATACAAATGATAAAGCATCTCGGAAAGAGAAAAGCATAAAGAAAAGAATTTGGTGCTCCTGAAGAGGCCATACCCACAAAACAAGCAATAAAGTCCATCTAAAATTCTCTCATAATGAAAACTCCTGAAGAGTATAATACTCCTGAAGAGTACCTCCTGAAGAGGTTTTCATGAAATGTCTTCCCTTGAAGAGGGACAGGTACCTGAAAATAATGAGATCTCGATATTACATTTCATGAGTAAATGAGAAATTATGGAGAGAAATAAAACCGTTATCGACAACGTATTTTCATATAAGATGACATTTGATATTACTAGAAGTAATAAAGAAAGTGAGCTCAGAACCGTCGAAGAATACCGACGTAAAATATTGGCCAAAATAGAAATAAACAATTCCTGCAGAATTGTTATCATGTGATGCATATGGACTTGAAATCCAAACACCTATGAGGTGATGCTTGTTGAATATCAGTGGGTATTTGTATAAAGGAAATGAAAATGTGATATATAAATCACGAATATATTTCCTGCAGAAATAATATTGATATATTTCTGAAGTTAAAAAGATCATATTGAGATTTGTATTAACTTGATAGTTACCAAGAATTTGGGTATGCAAGAAGCATATAGTCCTGAAGTACATATTCTATCAAGTCTTAAAATCCTTATATGATCTAATGCAAGCTAAACGTATGTGGAACATACTATTTTCATATATTTTCAGTATTTATATTATATTTTATTGCAGTTTATATAGATAATTTAAATGTCATTGAGGCTCCAGAAGAGCTCATGAAAACTGCAGAAAGCAGGAATTGATTATGAGGCTCCAGAAGAGCTCATAAAAACTATAGAAATCAGGGATTGATTATGAGGCTCCAGAAGAGCTCATGAAAACTGCAGAAATCAGGGATTGATTATGAGGAAAAATAATCTCCTGTTATGGATGCAATCACATTCAGATTTTTGACTAATTTGGTAGTTACAAAAATATTGGATATGCAGTTAATGGATGTGGTCACTGCATATTGATATGGGTCATTAGACCAATGCATATATATGAAAATCCCTGAAGGATATAGAATGCCTGAAGCTTCTAATCTGAATACATCCAGAAATATATATGAAAATCCCTGAAGGATATAAAAATGCTTTAAGCTTGTTATCTGGTTACATCCAGAAAACAATCCGGATACATGTGGTATAAATGCATTAGTGAATATTTATTGAAAGAAAGATTTGAAAGTAATCCAATATACCCATGTGTTTTTATTAAGAGATTCCGGATTTGTTATTATTGCGGTTGATGATTTAAATCTTCTTGAAACTCCTGAAGAGTTCAGAAGAACTGCACATATTTGAAATATAAAACCCTTTCGGTTTCAAGGGGGAGATAAATGTGCATGAGAAATAAAATAAAGCATCCAGAATATCTACCAGAAGATAGATACACAAATATGAATATTTGTGAAATTTTATTATCTTGAAGCAAAAATTACAGAAATTTGAGACATTTCGCCTCATTCTTTAAACGCTCTTGTTCTTCAAGAATCTGCATGGCATCTCTGTCTAAAGGAGTAGGCAATCTAAAAGAAGATTTAAGCAGAGATTTTAATTTCCTATTCTCTTGCTTTATTGATTCTATCTTCACGTTAGACTCCTGAAGAAGTCGCTGAAGGATAAAAATTTTCTCATGGAGTTTGTCCAAATCATAAGGTTTGGATTGTAGTCGCTGAGAAAATGCATAAATAGTTGAAGAGTAATGGGCACCGAGATTTACAAGCTCATAGATAGCTTCAACATCTGACTTATTAGTCAGATTAGCACCTGTGGTAGAAGCAGGAACAGCTGATGAGCTAGGTGCATAATACCTTATATATTGGCCATGAGAAGATTGCTGAGCCATTGCAGAAAAAGAATGCAGAAAGAGATTGCAGAATAAAAATGCAGAAAGAAATTGCAGAGTAAGAATGCAGTATGATTACAGAAAAGTGAAGAAGATGAGATGCGAATGAAGATGATCTGAACATCTCTTTTATAGAGAAAAACTAAGCACCTCTATTGATTCACGGCATCCCTCGTGAAGCATCTCTCTACAAGAGACGAGGCGTAGCATCATAGCCCTGCGGCGCCTGATAGCAGATGTAGCATTATAGCCTTTCGGCGCCTGACAGGTACATAAGAACTGTAAAATCCCGCGATGCTTGTCTGGCCTAAAAAGATGGCCACCGTTTTTGAATATAGAGGTTTGCGGCTTAATTTTGATAACTCCTCCAGTAATTATGTTATTTACAAGAACTCCAGAAGAGTACAACTCCAGAAGAGCACAACTCCAGAAGAGTAGTGAATTCAATGATCTTGGATCAATATGGTGAATTTCACTATAAAGTCCTGAGTACTCCAATGGTTGCTCGATAATTTGATGAGCAGAAAAATCCATTTCGTCCTGAAGACGATGGAGAAATTCTTGGTCCTGAAGTACCTTATCTCCAGTTCAATTGAAGCCCTGAATATGTGATTATTTGGATCAAGTCCACAATTAGATGGATATACAGATGCGAGTTATCTATCAGATCCACACAAGAAGATCATTGCAATTCATGAGAAGAAAGTTGAAATTGATGTCAAGAAGATACGGTCAAGTAATAATCTGGCAGATTTATTCACTAAAGCATTACCAACTGCAACATTTAAGAAGCTTGTGCAGAACATTGGAATGCGGAAACTTGAAGACATATTATCATGCACTTTTCAGGGGGAGTAAAGTCTTGAAGACTTGTGCTGATTGTACTCTTTTTCCTTCGCTAAGGTTTTATCCCACTGGGTTTTCCTTTGCAAGGTTTTAATGAGGCAATCTTAAAGCACTTGGCGATATACAGAATATTGTACTTTTTTTCCTTCGTCATTGGTTTTTTTTCCCACTGGGTTTTTCCATGACAAGGTTTTAACGAGGCATATTCTTTATATGTGGTCATCCAAAGGGAAAGTGTTAGAAACCAAGTTCAAATTGTATTGTATGACCACATTTAGCCATCAATGATGATTTTAGGTACACTTACCCCCCAATGGTGATTTTAGGTACACCTAACCTCCTTTGTACTCTTTACCATTGGATTGATGACAAGTGTAACAATCATAACCATTCTTTGTACCAAGAGATCCCTATAAATAGAGGGAGTCCTTATTTGTGTAAGGCACCAAGAAATAAGAGAAAACAAAGTTCTCTGAACATTTCTCTCATATTCAAGATCTCTCTCTCTTTTGCTCTCTCTCTTTTCATTAATTTTATAACACAAATTTCATTAATCTATCTTCACTTGTTTTTAGAGCAATTGTTGAGATCTTTGAACCTATCCTATTATAATTTTTATTGTATTTTGCTCATTTAAGAAAAGTGCCGTTGCACAGTTAGTCTAGGCTGGTACAGGGTACTTAGAGTACGTGGAGTCAAATCATAAATTATAATGTTTGTGGTTAAGCCAAACATGATTAGCGCAAAAGATGCTTACTGTCTCCTCAAATCCCTCCCTATAAGATCATTTGCATGAGTCCCATTTCTCTTCGCTAAAATCTCAAAACCAAACTGCCTAGTACAAGTTCGTTCGGTGTGATCACTCCTACCAGTACTGTTTTTGCTATTTGTTCTCAATAGCTTGAGAAACTTGTTGGCAATGGAGGGTTGCAGAATGACGACCATGGTTTTGACCATCTACATTGTGGTTCTTCTGGGTCTTGCTGCTTTCAGAGCCACAGTTGCACTTGAAGACTTCGGGACAATAGCACCATCACCAACGATGGAAAGCGCAGGAGCGGCTATGGGTGTTCCAGCTACGCTTGCAGCCATGGCTTTACTGATGATCACTGCATGCTTCTTCTAAATTACAATTTTTTTTTTCATTTGTTTTTCCTTTACTTGTTGAGATTTATATATAATGTGAATCTTGTGATGCTCATATTCTTCTTTATTTTGGATTTTAGAACGAGTTTTAAACTGTTGTTGGGCTTCTTTTATCGTACAATATTCTCATTGTTATTTTGAAGCGCGTAATTACTACTGCAGCTATTCATATATTTTAATTTCTTAAATTTCCCCCAATTACCAATTAGAGAAAGGGTGCTACACCCAGGGGAGCCACCGAAAGTCCTTTTTTTTTTTCTAAATATTATTTTAAACTCTCTAAATATTTAAAAAAATCGCAAACTAATTAAAAAAACACTTTATTAATCTTTAAATAAAAAAATACAATCGATAGGTTTTGTTGGTGAGAATATCATTTCCCTTAGAGAAATCAAACTAACTAGTTCTTACGAATTATAGTTACAAAAACGTATAGATGCAATTATATTTAGAAAATTTTTATCTATAATTAGGTGTGGATAACACATCTAATAAAGTGCTTACATAGCGTAATATGATTTAGAAGATAAATTTTAAGATTTAAATCTTACAAATCAAATATAACAATTTATAGAATATTATATATTTTTTAATTTTTATTTGACTTTGATCGATTTGAATTTAAAAGATAATAATTTTAAATTTAAAAATTGATAAAAAAAAAGGAAAGGGATTTTAAATAATATATAACAACTTGTTTACAACTACGTAATAAAATAATATTATTTTAAATATTATTTTGATTTTTACTTTTATTTGATAGATTTAAATTTAATTAAAAATATTATCATATTTAAAGTTGTATATAAATTGTGAATCGATAGTAAGTCACTACTCATCTGGCAATTAATCTTTCGGTTTCAATGATGGAAAAGTAGAGAGAGAGAGAGAGTGTGTGTGTGGGGCTTGCCTGGAGGCTCAAGAGGGGCGGCTGTGCGTGGCGGCGGCAACCATGGCATAGCCACAACGTGATGGAGAGGAGGAGAGGGGAGGTGAAAATGTTAGGATCTAAGATTGTATTTTTGAATTTCAAAGGGGATTGAGCTAATGAGAGGCGTGTATTTCAATGTCATATTTAAAGCTGCGTTTGGGTACTATGAATACCTTAGGTACTCTTAACACTTCTCACTACTATTCATTACTTTATTATTACTTTTCACCTAATTTTACTACTATTCCTTACTTTTTATCTACTTTAATTTTTATTATTATGCATGACTTTATTATTACTCTTCACTTATTTTTTACTACTATTCATAACTCTTCTCAACATCTAAAATTACCCCGACCTATCAGAAAGGCAGAAGACAGAGCAGACAAAAAATAAATCATGCCACGTAGGCTTGGGTAGTTAAGAGCTAATAGTGGGTAGTTAATGTATCATTCCTTCTATTTTTTTAATCTTCAGTTCTCTATATAGACACAAGGATTCACATTTTCTATTTTCAGTAGAGTTGAGAAGTTTGCTTAGGTTAGTTTTTAGCTCCTTGGTTTTGGGTTTGAAAAATGCTACTTATTATCTCTATACCACATATCAATATGTAATTTTTCATTTTTATCATTCTATTTAAATATATATATTTACACATAAATATGTGTTTAAATAAAATGATAAATATAATAAATCGCAATTAGTGTGTGGTGTGGAAATAATTGATTATCCCAGGGAAATAGGTTATATAGAATTTAATGAAATTAGGAATTGCAAATTTCCAAGTTTCCTGAATGTACTCTTGTATTTTGCAGTAATTGATCGTAGTTTGCAAAGTGAATCCTCGCATGCCTCGTCTGGATAGTGAGATAAGATGATTTATGAATAATAATGAAATAATCTATTAATAGTAGTTAAATGGTTTGAGTTAATATATTTTATGAGATTTTAAAAAATGGGAGAGAATAAATTGAATAAAATTATTATAAAATTAAAATTTTATTTTTGTTTTGGAATTTGAAAATGTTGATTTTTTTTTTTAATATTTTGTTTAGAAGTTTAAGAAAGTTATAATGATTAAGTGAAAGCATCCTCATTGAAATATCTAAATATCAAAAACCATCTTCAAATAGTTAATAGGACATAAAAAACCTTCACATTGGATTAGCCAAATCCTAGCTACAGTAGCTTCTTTTAGCTACAGTAAATCTAAATTTAAAACCAAATTTGATAAGTATTGTACGTACATCAAATGTTTATTTTATTATTTTTTTAAAAGAAGCTACTGTAAATCTAAATCTAAAACCAAATTTGATAAGTATCGTACGTACATCAAATGTTTATTTTTTTATTTTTTTATAATTCTCTCTTCTTTTCATATAATTCCACAATATTCACTTGAATTTCTTTAAATTAAATAGTAAAATAAAATAAAATAAAATAAATTAATAATTAAAAATTTAAATATTTTTTAAATTATTAATTACTCATTATATAATAAATAAATAGATAATCCAATGCAGAGATTTGATGTGAATAGCCAAAATCAAATTCATTTTATATTATTTTATTGTTATATGATGAAAAAATAACTATTTCAATATAGAGACTTATGTAAATGGAATAGTCAAAATCTAAATTCATCTTACATTCATCAAAATTGTCATCTACATATGCATAATCCATTAACAATACTCTTAGATAGAAAAGTTGAAATTAAAAAGTGTTAGTAGTATTTGGATATTGAGATGAGATGAGATAAAACAAAAAGATTTTGCTATCCAAACTAAGCCTAAATGAGTTGGTAAAATGAGTAAGAAAATGTGGGAAATTGAGAGAGTTAAATGAGTTAAGTTTGGAGGCAATCGTCCTCCATAATACCTTATCATCTTTACTGTTTTTTCTAAAATTGGAGTTGGCTTATTTCATCCATAACAGAGGTTGTGGACTATCCCAAAAAGTTTTCTGAAATAACTTGTAGAAGTGCTCCTTTGTTTGGAGTGGTTCCCCAATGCTGCTTGTGACTCAAAAGCTATTTATTACATTTTAGAACGTCACTACAGTAACATGTAGATGTTTGTGGCATTCTAATAAACAGATTACTCCCAACACATTATTCTTCGCAACGGCTAACCACGAGACTGGACCAATTATTTGCTTACAATTAGGTTTCTATTGGGACCTCCTTTATATATTTCTTTTTCTTTAGCAATGAAATTACCTTGACCATAAAAAAAAGTACATTAATTTCTAATATGGAAGAAAATAAAAACAAAAGAAATAGAAAATAATGGATGATAAACGATACTTTCCACGAACAAGAGAAATCTGTGAAGAACAAGTTAAACTAAATTAAATTAATGCAATTTCACATTCGTTTTCCAGTCTCAAATTCAGCTGCAAGACATGACCTATGACCGAGTAGATACACGAGTTCTAAAAACGAAACCCTTCCATGCCATGTTTCTCCTCCGGAGCTGTCTACCATGCTGCTGCCCCATTCCAGCCTCCCTGGAATTTCACAGAAAGTACGCTATATGTAAAGATTAACCTAACAAATGATCACACTATGGCAACCATTCCCTGATTTCAGACAAAGGTAAACCAAAAGTAAAATGAAATAAATAAAAGGAGGAAATACTTTTCTCCCCATTCACATATAGATGTTTTTGCACTTTAATCCTGAAAATCAAATGGATATATTACACCTCCTATTACCAATCTAATATTTAATAGCGCCCTCCATTAGTTGGAGTGAAAAATGTGTTTATCACGAAAACACGAGAAATACAAACATGTTGAAACATGCATATGCACGTGAAATGATTCAACTCAAAGAAGAAGTTGAAACGGTTACATGCCAGCAATCTAGACTTGATTTAGAAAAATTTGACAAGATACCTGCCTGAGTTTTGCGATTGATGTTCTTATTACAAACTTATGATATCATATGCACCATTCCATCCGCTATCATCACTCTGTTATCATCTTGAAGTTTCTGAACAAAGTTCGAAGAAAACTTATTAGTTTTCAATTCTACCAGGTGTTCAAATAAAGAAAGCTGGCCATAGGCATAGGACAGTACCTCTAACAGGGCTATGATTTCTGTCCTGGAATAACGGACATCTGCTCCAGAGTTGATGACATTCTCTATATCTGCAATGGATATGAGATCCAAGCGGTTTGTCCTCATATGCTGACCAAATAAAGAATTAAATGCTTCTATCCTGCGAGTTGCAAGGGAAAGAAAGAACCAATGTTAAAACAAACTAAACGAGAGCAAAACAGATAATTGGAAGACAAGTATACACTATCGGAGATGTTTGATAGATGCCAACCTTTCCCGAGAGACATCCGCTGCAGATTCCGCTGCAGGAGGGTCGTCCACTTCCATAGCATCAGTTGTAGGACTATGCGAAGCAACCAAAATGCGGGGGAGAAATCAATTAATGATCATGAAAAATTTGTCAAACTAATGAAAAAGATCAACTACTGATCATGTAAAGTCTGTCACTTCTAAAACAAAGGGAACCAAAGAAAGAATCATTATATAGAAAAAAACAATTAAAAACTTTTTGGCTCACAAGTTTCATTTACATAAAATGGGCTTGGTTGTCACAAGTTTCAGATACACATATTGGCCACAAAGAACATTTCCATGTTTAAAACAGAGGGAAATACTATTGCAGAAACAAAATAAAAGAAATTAGTTTATAGATTGCATATAACGAGTTTATGCACCCAGAACTCCACAGGGTGTGATTATTTATACGTGCAAATGTATCTACAGACAAACCTTGTATGTAATTATAAATATGAAAAAAAAGTATTTCAATAGAAGCAAACAATTAAGTCTTTTCTGCGACCAATTTTTGAGAGAAATTTGCACATACTATATCTGCAAAGAAAATACAGCCTTTTGACTCACCCTTCTTTATCAGAAGTGCCACTATCAGGTCTATCTTTTTTTCCAGGACGATGGTCTCTATCATTTCCGCCAGGATGATGGTCAGCCCTGCGTTTTCTTTCCAATTCTCTTTCCCTTTCTTGCTCACGCTCCTCCATTTCAGCCAATTCCTTGTGATATATTGCAAAATTTAAAACTTTCAGGGCAGCTTCAACATCAGACTTAGAAACCTGCCAAAAAAGATCAATAATCCTGAACTATGACAAAAAAGCAGAAAAAGAAATGAATGCTTAAATTTACATCGTGTCCAGCAAAAATCAGAAGCAAAATAAAAAGGTGATAAAGTAAGCCAAAAGTAAGACCTAAAGGTCGAATCAAATAAAACCTCTGTATATGCAGTTGCTTCAGATATAATTTGAGGAACATTAGAAGACTCATTTCAGTATCTTATCATATAAATGAGAGAGAGAGAGAGAGAGAGAGAGAGAGAGAGAGAGAACCAGGTACCTTTCTGCTCAACTTCAACTTGGCATGAGCAGTTGAGAGGCGTATTATTGTTTCTAAGGTTCTTGCAGTCATTGGAAGTGTTCCTCCAGTCTACAGAAAGCATCATGAGTTTGTGAAGAGAAAAACCATTTGCTTAATTGTTCAATATCTTTGCTGATGGATTATAATGTACTGACCTTTGTAGTTGAAGCAGAATTTCTTAGCTCTGCATATGCTGTTGCAATGTGTTCAGATGCCTGTGAAGAAAGTTGTTAGGAACGGTACTGGGGACATCAAGGTGGAAATAAAGGAATGAATGAAGCATAGTGACCTCATCAGTCAGCTCAGGCTGAATCCTATGCTTTGCATAATGAATGTACTTTTTAAGAAACTTGATAGTAAGGGTATCACGCTTTCGACCCCTTTCTGTTCTCTTCCCATGTAGCATTCGGTTGTATTTGACAAAAACGGAGTCAGTATCAGCTTCATCTTCTCTTCCATACCTCAAGCTCCCATCAATTGTCGCCTCACCTACAATTTTAACTCTTTAATCAGTCTCATTCATAGAGGTCACTAGTCTTCTAAGCACAAGAGCCTTCTCAGCATACCTCCATCAATAGCTGAACGAAAACGGTGCATGCGCAAGACATGCTCTGTGATTTGACGATCAATATCAGGATCCATTTGATCCAGTACTATGAAGAGTAAATCAAAACGAGATAGCAAGGAGTCTGGGAGTCCAATATTCTTTGTTGGAGTCAATGAACGATCATACTGTGCAGCCATTCAGTACATAGCACAAAATCAAGTTATCAATGGCCTAACATTTGTGGGTAACTGCACCACAATTACTATCAAATTTACTACTTACAGTTCCATATATGGGATTTGCGGCAGCGACCACACTACATCGAGCATTCAGTGATGCATGAATACCAGCTTTGGCAATAGTTACAGTCTGCTGCTCCATGACTTCATGTATAGCAACACGGTCTTGATCATTCATCTTGTCAAACTCATCAATGCAGACAACGCCTCGATCAGCAAGAACCATTGCACCAGCTTCTAACCTTCTTTCTCCTGAACAAAACCACTGGTAAATTCCTAACCTGAATAAGAAAAAAATACCATTGAATGCTTAATGCTAGAGCAAGTTAGACACTCTACCTGTTTCTTGATCTGAAGTAACTGCAGCAGTCAAGCCAACACCAGAAGAACCCCGACCAGTGGTTGATATGGCCAAGGGAGCAATATTAATAATTGCTCTCAGAAGTTGAGACTTTGCGACAGAAGGATCACCAACCATCATCATGTTAATGTCACTAAAAGAAATGATTCGTCGGTTTAGTAGTACTCAATGCAATTCTTATTGCAGGGAGAATTCCACAAGGGAAGGGAGCAATGTAAATTTGCATATGATTGCAATATAATATTAGGGAAAAAGATAAAACTCACCCTCGTAAGTGAGTTCCATTCTTTAAGTTCTTTTCTACTCCGCCAAGCATCAATAAAATCACTGCTTTCTTTATCCATGAATGCCCATATATAGAAGGGGCAAGTGAATTACCAAGTAGGTCAAATGCATCATCTCTCTCAGCTATTTTTTTAATATTTTTCAGATCTTCAGGACTATAAATTGGAGCATTTGCCTCCTTGTTGAGCAGATAAACATTGTTAGCAATCAGAACAGTCCTACACGACAAGACCATCAAATCACACTCATAACTTGAAGAAACCATATTTTCAAAGAGCAAGGAAATAACGTTGAGGACACCTGAACTACCTGAATACTCCATTTACACTTCCCTTGCTTCTTCCAGGAAGAGCTTTATATATCCCTACAATACCCACACGATCTCCAGGCTTGCATGAATCAACCAGGTCATCCTCAACGATGACATCCACAGTCCTTGGAAGCTGACCAGGAGCAGAATTCTCAGGTACTTCTTGCATTGATAAGGTTTGATGATCTTTGTACTTGCACAGTCCATATTCAGTCACCAATAAATTGCCTTCGTCATCCTGAGGCAGAATTTTTTATTAGAAAGGTCATTCTCTGATACACAAAATTACAAAAGCAAACGACTTGACATTACCCTTGTAGGATACACAGACCCTGTGGGCAAGCCCATATTAGATGCAATGTCTCGATATTCACGAGCGGTAAAGTTTCCTGTTGTGGGGCAGAAGTGAACACTTTTTACAACCTTTGGCCTCACAAGAGAACCTAGACACGAGTAACATACCAAATTAGATTTATCCAAATCTAGAAAATTGTCAAAACAATGGCGAGGGACCACCTGAATTGCTAATTCTAATGTCATAGACCATATGAGTTACAAGCGATTTGATCAAATATGCACGAAAATTTAGAATGGTTAAAAGAATACAGTACATTTGGTGACAATGCCCTCCACACAGACCAGAGAGCCAATGAATTCAGAAAGAAGTTCTCTCGGTGTGACACGGCGAGACACAAAAGGGCCTTCAAACCCCACAAGAACTTGCTCTGCTTCCTTCAAGTACTTCGGATCAATAGATTTGGCAGCATCAGTGACGGCATCGCAGAAGGATTGCATGTATTCACTCGGGTTCTTGAGAATCCTGAATATCAAAACAGGGAAACCATTTTTTTAATCAACAGGTAAATAAATTTGAAACGTAGGGATTGGGACGGAAAAAGAATATGAGCATCTGAGTTTTACACTTTTGGACCCAAGAAGAAAACAGTTCGCTCTCAGCTACCGCACGAGACGGAAGTTGACTAAGAATTTATATATATGGTTTAGAAACTAACCGATAAAATTTATAGTTAACTTTTCGTATATGTTCTCTAAAACGAAAAGGAAAAAAGCTAATTCAAAGACCCAAAGCATGAGTTATCGCCGTGTTCATGGCAGAAGGTAACCGACATCGCCCAACATATGACTCAAATGAGTTTCCTTAGCAACCAAAACGCGATTAGTGCTCCATCTGTTTGCCAAAGCCTCAAAGCTCTTAACTCAAAACCCGTCAAACATCTAAAAGAGCCGATACATCAAAACTTGTCAACTCTTTTGTGTTTAAGGAAAAACAATTTCTTTTTTTTTCCTCCCTAAGAATAGCAACCCAGATTTGGCGTAATCGAGGTTGATCATCCCCCAATTACAGGAGCCAAACAAAAGGAATCGCGAGATACCTTGAGTACTGGACTATTTGTGAGCCTTACCTGATGCCCAAGTCACGGAAGGAGTGGAGATCGGAGATGTTGACGATGAGGCGGCGGCGCTTGTGGTTTATCATGGCCTTGATCTCGTCCATGTATATCCCCTTCCCCACCTGATCGTCACCATCATCATGAAATTAGCGGACCAAAAAACAGAGAGAAAATCCCAAAAGCACAAAACGAGAGAGAGGGAGGGAGGGAGAGGGGTTTTGGAGAGACGCACATCTTGATCCAAGAATTCCAAGAACTCTCGCTTGTGAGCTGCCCTCAGTTCGTCGCTGATGTCCATTTCTCCGTCTTTTCCTTTTTCCTGCTTCTGCTTCTGAGAGAGAGAGAGAGAGAGAGAGCAGTCGCGAAACAGACGAGAGATACCCTAAGAGGGTACTTTTGGCGGGAAACGAACGGTCGTTTCCTACATTTTGGCGCGAACCTTTCGATATTTTTTTAGGCCAATGAGTCTGGATGTGTGTCTGTGTCAGCCTGCGTACTTTTTCTCTTCCTCCGTAGATTTGATAGATAAATAACGGTGCTAATGCCATGTTCTTTTTTTTTTTATAAGTAAATGTTCTTTTTTTTTTGTTATTCTTTTTTTTTTTTGGCTTATGGATTTTTTCCTTTTCGGAAATTATCAAAGATTCCACTTTATTCCAAATTATTATTATTTATTTTGAAAACGAAAGTATTCTAAAAAATTACTCAATTACAATATTTTTCATTTTTCATTTTTTCATATATTTATTATATAATTATTACAAAATTTTCAAACTTTCTAATAAATTTTAAGAAATAGTATAATTTTTTCAAACTTAAAAACAAAAAATATATTAAAAAATTATATTCAAATAATTTTTTAACTTTATAATATTTTTATTAAATTTTTTCTCTCATTTCTTAAAATTCACTAAAATATTTTAACTCAACCTATTTAATTATTATTCGTAGATATTTTGATATATTATAAGCCCTTAATTTTTAAAATCGTGTTGAACAATTTATTTGATCATTTTAGTAGTTATTTTTCAGTTTAAGTGACATTTCTAATCATTTAGTGGTTACATTAAAAAAAGAGTGGTGGTTTAAGTGGATTTATGTGGTTTTTCATTTCAACATGATATTGCTTATCGATTTAATTAAGGTAATTTTTTTTTTTTTTTTTTGTTTATTTTGAATTGATCATCTTCATTTTGAATTGATCTGATGGCAAAGGATCTGAGAGGATCCTCTACGAATGCAAGAAATCCTTAATTGATAAACAACAATGAGTCACACACACACACACACACTGTCTGACCACACGACTACATCCTCTAAGAATGTGTAAATCTATAATCACAGTTACTAACAAGGCTTCCCGTTGCATAAAAGTTACCAAAATTCCAAGTTGTGTAAGTTACATGAGGGCACAGTTGAACACCCAGGCTTCCATGCCATTAAATACATTTAATGCAACTCTATTGGCACCACCGGCCTCTGCATCCAAAGAGGAACCACTAGGCTAGGCTTCAACTATTTAGAAACTTTGTGCCGCCTGGTTGTAAGCTGTATTTTCAGTCCATTTTGTGAAATTTTAGTTATCTACATTCCAATAAATGGGAGAGAGATTATAAGACAGATGTATAAGCAGTAAGGCCTGGCAATTTTATTTTGATTTATTTTTCTCTGCTGAATGCGCAATTTAAAACCGAATATGCCCTTGACACACCACTAGCCCAATAGAGGGAATTGTTCCAAAGTAAAGACATCACAGATTACCTAGGCTAGAATTCAACACAAAATTATTAAGAAAAAAAAAATACAATGGCTTGATAAGCATACAGTGAACTCACTAACAAACAGCCACAATCGAGAATAAGCCTGCCTCATCTCCTACAAGAAATCCAGAATGGCTGGATGATCAAGGTCTGAATGCTGAAAAGGTTACGACGGAGTTGTGTCCGCCAAATCCAAATGAATTTGAAATGGCTGAAATCATGAGACACTAGTGAGTAATTAAATCTTCAATGCTAGGGCTTCCTGAGCAATAGGAAATGAAAATGCTATGGTGTTTAAAGGTTTGAGCATCTTACCAACATTCACTTCATGCTGCTGCTTTTTACTTGCAACGGTGTTGAACTCAACTGAAGGCTCTGGATTCTGCATCCATCAAAGAAAACACCTCACTCATCGTATTATGCATAATCCTAACCTTTAAAGATACTGATAGAACCAGTGTAGTGGCAAAATTTAAAATTAAGCAATACTTTATTGGTCGTAAAAATAGACCAGAAGGAAGTATAATTTTCACAACCATAAGATTCAGCGTTACTTTCTTTTCTTCAATGTTTTTTTTAAACAAATCTCAAACACTTGCAGTTTGTACCCTGGTTCCCAACAACAAAGACAATGATTTGTAATGTTACTTGTAAAAAAGTTTAAAAAATAATAATAATAACACTGTTCAATTAGTTACATCTGCAGTGACTGCAACACCCTGCTACATTCAGCACTATAGTACCACATTTTTTTTGATAAATAACTATAGTACCACATTAACCACATATTCCATCTCAATAATTCATTCCCAATCAAATATCAAAGGCAAACCAGTATGATGTATTGAACCATAAGTAGTATAAGAATCAAAACTGGCTAATGCCATGGAATGTGTTGAATCTGTGTTTCACAAATTAATTCTAATGACATTCTCCAAAGCAAGTGTCAATAGAAAAGTAGGACATACAAATTGATTTATGGAAGGATGCAGCCATCCTGTTGTTATGGCTTTCACAGTTGCAATGGCTTCCAAACCCCCAGCAGCGCCAAGGCAATGTCCAATCATTGACTGCAACAGAATGAACACAACAACAGACCAAGATTCAGATAACGGAAAGGAAAATCAACAGATAACCAGCTTAAATTTGAAAAAACGGAAATTAAAGCATGCACTTGGAGAAAGAATACCTTTGTGGCATTGATTTTGATCTCTGAAGTATTCTTGAAAACTTTTTTAATGGCATTTATCTCAGCTAGGTCACCCGCAAGAGTGGAAGTTGCATGCGCATTTATGTAGTTAACCTGAAAAATTGTAAAAAAAAAAAAGGAACAAAAAATTAATTCTCCCTTTTTAGGGAGTCCATTATATATACCATTTATGTCATATCAGCAAATTAAATTCGTCAGATGGTTCAAAAGTACTTAGCATTATGTTAGTCCATTCCATCTCAATCTCAATCATAGGCTGCTGAGGAGGAGTTATAAATCTCAATAACAAACATGCATAATGATTTTTATGTACTTTTTATACTTTCAAACAGAAAGCAACATGTCATAGAAGGGCTTTGTGATGTCATGTTCAAGTAGAAGTCACACATTACCAAATATGAGTGGATATGATGTGTTACTGTGCAGTAACAGCCCAACCTTTCGAACTCAAAAAATGGAAAGGGCGTTACAGCACTTAAAAATAACATCAAAACAACAAAACTTTATGGCCATCTTTTGGCTCAGCTAGAAAGATCTTTCGCACCATTATACTCTATCTAAGGCCATCATCATGCCACTTCACACCAACAGTAGTCCTTCCTGGCTTCCCTTCTCCTTGCAACACCGTTAATTTGATCCATATGAGTGCTTGGTAAAGCACTCATGAATTATTAGTTCTAATCACCAATGGACAAACTGTCTCTTTTTCCCCAATGGTACTAATTAACTTCTTACAGATGGATGTTCAGAGCCCTCCTGTCTTGCCACCATCTATTTCCAATATATTTGTTTAGACAGGTTCACTACAGAGCATACAGTCTCTTAATAATGCCAATGAATTTCCACTTAAAATTATTACAACTACACCAATCAGAGTCTCCTCCAAAAGTGTTTGTACTTCATCCATCCTCTTTTAGACTATGGGCAACATCAGTGACAGTTCCTGATTCCAACAATTTGGGATCTTGTAAGTACTAAATCATTCTCCACCATTACCAAATATTTCAAATAAGCCGTATTCCCCATGAACCAAACTCGACGAGTTTAAACTTGAGATAACAAATTGTATAAATTTAGCAACTCCCATAAATTTTGTCCATTTGTAAATATACTAGCAGTTCCAGTTCTTGCTTATTTCCTAATGATGGTAAGCTTAAGTCTGAATACATGGCAAAGAAAGGTTTACTCCACAATGGAAGACAGATGAAATAGAAGAAATTAGAGTAAATTAAAGGCAGTGACCACTAGATATATAAAGAAAAGGGAGTGCATATGCATGCACAAACAGAAGTAAACAAATCAGATAAGAGGTTTGTGTGTGTGTGTGTGTGTGTATGTGTGTGCGTGCGTGCGTGTGTGTGTGTGTGTGTGTGTGTGAGAGAGAGAGAGAGAGAGAGCATATGGTGATGAAAAGAGTAATTATGAAAGTGAATTTTGAGACAAGAAAGATAGCACGAACAATATCCTATGTTTTAATCAATAACTAAAAAGAAAAAGAGCACCATACAGTTGAAAGATTGATCTGGAAAAATAAGAATACCTCCTCAGGTGACACACCAGCATCTTCAAGGCTGCTCTCAATGCATGAGGACACACCAAGTCCATCTGCTCTTGGATCAGTCATATGATAAGCATCACAATTAACGGCACCTCCTAAATACTCAGCGATAATTGGCGCACCTCGTTTCATTGCATGTTCCAAGCTCTCCATTATCTGTCATGAAAATCTCACTTTACACTTATAATCATCTAATTCATATAGAAAAATTACACATCACTACAACCATCATACAAAGCAAGATTATTAACATTTAATCAATTAAAATTAGAGGAAAAATATGCGCGCAATTTCTGATGGGACACCAATGTTAATCGCAAGTAGGTCATCACCTACACTAATTACCCAGGAGAACCTGCAATAATTCTGCTCTGAAGCACCCACAATGATTGCACCTTCGTCTGTTAGATGGTTGGCATTCCCAACCCAATTGGATTCCCCCCATATGGACCAGTCTAAAAGCATACCAGAAAGCCATAGTTGTCAACTAGTCAATGCAAGCTTAGAATGTATTTAGGTATCTTATGTATACTTCCTGTGTACACGGGCCACGCCTGTTATATTCTGAGCAATAATATTTATCTTTTACTTATCAAAAAAAAAACTAGTCAATGCAATTTCTGTCTTTTGTTACATATGTTAGGGGTGGGGGTCAGGCCTCCCAGTCCCAGCCATCTTCTTCCCATGCTCATTTTCTTCTCTTTCTTGTCCTTTTCTACTGCTCCTCTTCTTCTCCTCCTCCTCCTCCTCCAGGTCTTTCGAGAAAGATCCATGTTTTCCATTTTTTTTTTTAATGTTCTAGACCTAGATCTGTATTTTCAAACTAGATCTACGTTTTGTGGCTTGAGTTTCATTTTGTTTACGTATGTCGGGCAGCAGGCCTAATGTATGTCGAGTACACTTACGCCCTTAATACACAACTAGCATAGAAAGAGATGCAGGCTTACCAATACTCCAGCTCCTTCACCCATGACAAATCCATCTCGACCTTTATCCCATGGTCTTGAAGCAGTTTTTGGATCATCGTTCCTCTGAGATAAGGCTCTGCATGCCACAAAACCACCCAGTCCAATGGGAATAATGGCAGCTTCAGTCCCACCTGCAATCATCAGGTCAGCCTCACCCTGACGGATATGATTTGCAGCTGCATAGAAGCAATAATTGGAGGTGGCACAAGCTGTCGAAATTGAGTAATTTGGGCCCATGAAGCCTATATCAATTGCAAGCAACGCAGACCCCATGTTGGTTATAGCATAGGGAATGAAGAAAGGGGTTATTTTCCTGTGACCTTTCTCTATTAAAGACTCAACACCATCAGAAAAGGCTGTAAGACCACCCATCCCTGTTCCCACAAGCACACCAGCCCGCTCCTTATCGATCTGCAGCAAGTATCACCAATCAAAATGAGTCAAACATATGGCTGAAACTAAGAAGAAAATCAAACCTTTTAAAGGCAAGGTTGAATGCTTGATAGAAATTTAAAATATATATATATAATTGTCTCAGACTAATATTATAGACTAGAGAGATTCAACTAAAATTAAGGATTAAACATTTGATGCACTCAAATATGTTATTTTACTAGCATAAGGAAAATTCATCTCATCATTTCACAAATAGAGCAAAAGGAGCAACTGTTGT
Organism: Carya cathayensis; assembly: GCA_011037825.1. Lineage (NCBI taxonomy): Eukaryota > Viridiplantae > Streptophyta > Magnoliopsida > Fagales > Juglandaceae > Carya > Carya cathayensis. Next base: position 2,127,518 of record QGSO01000186.1, read on the forward strand.
TTTTTTATATATAAGTAAAAACTTTATTAATATCAATAGAAGACTAGGTGAAGCCCAAGTACATAGGGTGTATACAAGAGAAACCACCTAGCTAAGACGAAGAAATAGATACAAGTAAATCCTGAAAATCATTAAAATCTATAGCGACAAACTGTCATCTAGAGACATGACACAGCATCACAAGCGATTCTTATTGCCGGATATGCATGCTCATTGTGTATATGTAATCTCATCAGTCAAAAAGCTGCACCACCATTATCCTAACCTTGCAATCCCTTGAACCTGAGGCTAATTATATAAATAAATTAATATATGTATATATAAGTGCTTGGTTCACAATATCCAAACCTCCAAATTTTAGGGAGGGACAATGCTGTAGGCAGCATAACTTCCAACATCATTCTGAGGGGCACACAAAAAACATGAGACTTTTGAGAAAAGGCAGAAACAGGTAAGTTATTGATCATCTTACATCGACAATCTAGAAATATTCAACCCAACTATATAGGATCAATTGATGTCACGTACAAAGTTACATTTTCAATCAGGTAAAAAATAAGTGGGAATTATTTATCCGATCTCAAGCTCTTTTCAAAAAAGGATCTCAAGCATGATAAATGCACATACATAAACGTTACATGCATGTCAACAAGTTGGGCAAGCATTGCCAACCTATACTCTGAGCTGTTTTTTGTTACCCAAATTGTTTGTAAGGAGTTAGAAGGGGAAAGTTCTGGTGGGGACAATGATGGACTGAATATAAGATGCATTGGATTAGATGGAAAAAATTGTGTTCTTCAAAGATCAGAGGAGGTATGGGTTTTAAGAACCTTGAGCTGTTTAACTTAGCTTTGCTTGCTAAACAAGGATGGCGGTTGATTCAAAACCCTCATTCATCACTTTATTGAGTTTTCAAAGCTAAGTATTTTCCTACCACAGATTTTTTACAATCTAATGTAAATAGGAGGTCCTCTTCTGTATGGTGAATTATTTGTGCTGCTAAGCCTCTTTTGTAGAATGGGTGCACTTGGCGGATAGGGAGGGGTGGCAAAGTCCGAATCCTTCATGATAAATGGGTACCGATCTTTTGGTTACCTCAGACTCTAACCCCTAACTATGTTTTACAAGATGATTCTAAGGTGAATTTGCTTATGAATTTGGATCATAGTACTTGGAATGGGGATTGAATTAAAGCTTTTTTTCCTCCTACTGTTGCGAGTGCAATTATTCAGCTTCCTAGGTTTTCAAGAGTATGAAGATAAACTTGTGTAGAGTGGCACAAAGAATGGTGTATGTTCAGTAAAGTCTGGATATCATTTAGCCTTGAATTTGTTTGATTCTACTGTTGGGGCTGAAAATTCTCACTCACATGGATCTTCCATAGTTTGGCATCAGTTTTGGAATCTAAGACCTCCAACTCTTTTCAAGTAATTTCATCTCATCTCATCTAATCATTACACTTTTTCCGAATTCTCACACAAAATAAAATAAACAATTCAATTTTTTCAAATCCCAAAACAAAAATAATATTAAAATATATATATATGCTATCAATATTTTATTCAATTTTTAACTTTCATCTCAACTTTTCTCATCTCATCTACGAAAACAAACTAGGCCTTCCAAATAAGGTTAAAAACTTTGGATGGCGAGCTTGAATGGATAGTCTTTCTACCAAAATGAATTTAATGAAAGGGATATTCTTTCAACTGTGGGTTGTCCTCATTGTCACTTAGCTGAGGAGGATTGCTATCATGTTTTTTGTAGCTGTCCGGATGTACAAAAGGTGTGGCTGTTCGCAGTCCACCAGTTTTATCTTGTTTGGAGGCTGCTGTTTGTTATATAGATGTGGTTTGGGAATTAATGCAACTTGATGTAATTTTAGTTCCTATTTTTATTACTATTTCGTGGGGAGTTTGGAAGTTTAGCAACTTGAAATTATTTCAGAATTCTACTTGTATGCTGCAAGAGGTTGTTGATGATTGTTTAGCATATGTTGAGAGTTACATTACTGTTAAACAATCCCAGTTGGTTGTACAGAAAGAGTTTGTGCTCTCTTGGAAGCCTCCTACTCCAGGTATGGTAAAGCTCAATTTTGATGGTGCTTTGTTTCGATCTTCTGACTTTGCGGGTATTGGGGCTATTTTAAGGAATGAAAAAGGTAATGTTTTATTTGCTTTGAGTCGGAAGGAATTTGGGCTGTTTGAAGTGGATGATATAGAGGCTTTGGTTGCCTTAAGTGGTCTTCAAATGATATTGACTTTAGGTTTCTCAAGTTTATTATGGGAAGGATTGTCAGTTACTGAGAATATTGGTTCACACGAGCCAAACTTTTCAAGACAAGGGAATCTGATTTCTGAAATTCAAAGTCACCTTTCTTAATTTGCAGTGTATGAAGTACTTCATGTAGGTCGACAAGGAAATGAAGCAGCTTATTTACTCGTAAGGCATGCTTGCATTGTGAATGATACTTCATAAATGTCCAGATTTTATTCATTTACGGGTCATGATTGATTCCAATTTGTAATTGTATGGTATTAACTTTGTTATTGGTTCTATTAATATGAATGCCAATGGTTCACTTTCAAAAAAAAAAAGAGTAAAATAAAGCGTAGCATAAGAATCGGAGACAAGTAATAATGAACCTTAGAGAGCTTGTCGCCGCCGAGATCAGCATCCTCGAGCGCCTTCTTGCCAGCAACAATGCAGTACCTGATGCAATCGTCGAGGCGACGGTCATTCTTTCCATCTATGTAGCCCTCGGAGCGGAACCCACGGATCTGACCGGCGAAGCGGGTGGGGAACTTGGAGGCATCGAACCGGTCGATGGGGCCGATCCCACTCTCGCCCTCGAGAAGCCTGTTGTAATACTCATCGACGTCGTTTCCGAACACGGAGACCAAGCCCGTCCCGGTGATCACGACCCGCTTCTTGGGGTCCTTCTCGCGTTTCGGCGCCGAGACTGTGGGCTGGGACGACGCTGCATTGACGGAGAGGCGGCGCCTGGTGAGGAGATGGGAGGAGTTCTTACGAATTGCGCCGAGCGGAGAGGGATGCAGGGTCGGGGATTGAAGTGCCTGCATGGTTGTCCGAGAGAGAAAAGGCTTGACGACGATAACGATGATGCGAATTTGTTTCCTTTTTGGAAGTGTGAGAGTTACGAGGTACCAGAGATATGTGCCATGTGATGTTCCGTGTTCGTGAGATTGGTGCTGTGTCGTGTTGGGTTTGATAAGTTAGTTTTGCTTTTTTATGAGCACGTTTTTTTTTCTTCATTATAACGAGTCAGTGGTTAGTTTTGCAACGTTTGGTTAGCTTTCTTATACTAATACAATGATACGGTTGCCTTAGCTTTTTTATACAATTAAGATAAAATGAAATGAGATATTTAGTTAAAAATTAAATAATATATTATTATATTATAATTTTTTATATTAGGCTTTATTCATTTTCACAAAACATTTCATCTCATCTTACTTAATCATTATAATTTTTTTAAATTCTCATATAAAATAAAATAAACAATTCAACTTTTTTAAATTCCAATACAAAAATAATATTAAAACAATATATTCTAATGATATTTTATTCAACTTTCAACTTTAATATCAACTTATCTCTTCTCATCTCTTCTCATCTCTAAAACAAATGTAGTTTTGTTTTGAAATTTTTTAAAAAATGAATTATTTATTATATTATGTAAAAATTTAAAAAAATTATAATGATTGTATGAAATAAGATGAAATAAGATAGTTTGGTTTGGTTAATTTTGTGTAACCAAACCAAACTAATCAAACTTTTTAACATGATAAAGCTTCATCATTTGCTATTACAATAATTAAGGATACTTTATATTTAAACGAGAAAAAATAAGCCAATTATACGAATGATCTAGATTGCCACATAATTGACTGATTTATTAGTCGTATCTAAATTAGTCAACCTACACTCTATTACACTAAAACTTAATCATTAATACGACATCAAATTCAAATTAAATTCACAAGTAGTTCCTTATAAGACTCATAAAAGACCTGATTTTGTTTAGGATAAAAGGTAAAAACTTTATTTTGGTTCAATAGATTTAGCACTTCTAGGTTACATGAATTTAGTTTCGTGTATTGCTAACAAGAAATGGTAGTTAGCATAGGGGTGGGCGACGGGGCCCAGCACCATGTCCACCTGCCCTTCACCTGGGTGACAAGACGACCTTGGCCATCAAATGCGGGGTGTGGGCCTTCGCCCACAACTGAGCATAGACACGAGGACAGGGCCAGGGCTAAGCCCGGGCTACCCGCATTGGGTCTCATCAGTCCGCTTGATATAAATATTAAAAAAGTTATTTTCTTTAATAAAACGACCTTGTTTTGGAAAAAACCCCCAAAATGATGCCATTTTGAAATCAGTAAAAATCACCCCTAACTTTTCCTCTCTCTCTCTCTCTCTCTCTCTCTCTCTCTCTCTCTCTCTCTCTCTCTCTCTCTCTCTCTCTCTCTCTCTCTCTCTCTGGTTTTATGGTGTCGTTATTGCCATCATGGTCGCTCTCTCTATCGACCCCTACCAGTATATCTTTCTCTCTGGTTGGTTTTTGTTCACTGGTTTAGTGGTCTTGTTCATTAAGCTAAGGCTGAATCGCCAATTGTTTTTGACATTTTGTCTCATTGGTGGTTAATTATGAATCTAGGTTGCTGATTGGTTTTTTTTTTTGTCTAGTTGGGGAGTGGGGGACGGGGTAGGGGGCTAGTCCACCACCAGCATAGGGACGAGGTGCCCTGCCCACAAGGAGTGAGAGTAGAGTCCATGGGGCAAAACCTCCCTCCCCACGAGGACAGGGCCAGGGCTAAGCCGGGCTACCCGCATTGGGTCTCATCAGTCCGCTTGATATAAATATTAAAAAAGTTATTTTCTTTAATAAAACGACCTTGTTTTGGAAAAAACCTCCAAAATGATGCCATTTTGAGATCAGTAAAAATCACCCCTAACTTCTCTTCTCCTCTCTCTCTCTCTCTCTCTCTCTCTCTCTCTCTCTTGGTTTTATGGTGTCGTTATTGCCATCATGGTCGCTCTCTCTATCGACCCCTACCAGTATATCTTTCTCTCTGGTTGGTTTTTGTTCACTGGTTTAGTGGTCTTGTTCATTAAGCTAAGGCCGAATCGCCAATTGTTTTTGACATTTTGTCTCATTGGTGGTTAATTATGAATCTAGGTTGCTGATTGGTTTTTTTTTTTGTCTAGTTGGGGAGTGGGGGACGGGGTAGGGGGCTAGTCCACCACCAGCATAGGGACGAGGTGCCCTGCCCACAAGGAGTGAGAGTAGAGTCCATGGGGCAAAACCTCCCTCCCCACGAGGACAGGGCCAGGGCTAAGCCGGGCTACCCGCATTGGGTCTCATCAGTCCGCTTGATATAAATATTAAAAAAGTTATTTTCTTTAATAAAACGACCTTGTTTTGGAAAAAACCTCCAAAATGATGCCATTTTGAGATCAGTAAAAATCACCCCTAACTTTTCCTCTCTCTCTCTCTCTCTCTCTCTCTCTCTCTCTCTGGTTTTATGGTGTCGTTATTGCCATCATGGTCGCTCTCTCTATCGACCCCTACCAGTATATCTTTCTCTCTGGTTGGTTTTTGTTCACTGGTTTAGTGGTCTTGTTCATTAAGCTAAGGCCGAATCGCCAATTGTTTTTGACATTTTGTCTCATTGGTGGTTAATTATGAATCTAGGTTGCTGATTGGTTTTTTTTGTCTAGTTGGGGAGTGAGGGACGGAGTAGGGGGCTAGTCCACCACCAGCACAGGGACGAGGTGCCCTGCCCACAAGGAGTGGGAGCAGAGTCCATGGGGCAAAAGCTCTTCCCCCCCCCCCCTCTCCACGATCTCTTCACCCATACCAGAGGTGGGGTTGGGGTGCAGGATGTGGGTACCCCATCCCGTCCACACCCCTAGTTAACAATGGGAATTCCGGTGGATCCAAAACAACTAGGCTACCTCTTAACAACCCATATCCAATTGGATTGCTTAAGGTCCCGTTTGGTTACACAGATGAGATGAGATGAGATGAGATGAGATGAGATGAGATGTTTTAAATAGTAATGAATAAAATATTGTTATAATATAATTTTGCAATATTAATTTTGTATTGAGATTTGAAAAAGTAAAATTGTTTATTATATTTTGTATGGGGATTTGAAAAAATTGTATGGGGATTTGAAAAATGTGTAATGATGAGTTGAGATGAGATGAGATGAGATTTTTGGTTTTGTGTAAACAAACAGGGCCTAAAAGGTAAGTTTATTTGGAAAACATCTCATGGTGGGCCTGATCTAGATTATCTGAAGTGGCTTCCAACTAGCCAAACAATTTGAATTCAAGCATATTAGCTAATGTTAAAGAGAATTACTACAACCTTAAAGATATTTTACAACAATAAATTCAAAAATTGGAATGGATTCCTATTGTTTCGAACGTATTTCACCGCCAACTGATATCAACTGCTAACCTGCAACAAAGAAAAAGGTGGCCTAGTGTGCTTGGTCCATCTTTGATGCTTAATTCAAAAATATGAGGGTATTGCTTTATAATAAAAGGTTTGAATCTATTACCTCGAGCTACTAGTGTTGATCCTTTATATAGGGTTGGATTGTTGTTGATAAGGATAGTTTAATCCTTCCCTAAATCTCGAGGTCTTAATCGCCAAATTATGAGGATCTAATTTTATAAGATAAGGATTAACATCTCGAAGATAAAACACCTCGAGTATCTCCTTGTTTTCTTAGGGGTAAAGATCTTGGATCAGTGTTAATTACCACGTTAATCTTGTTGGGGCGGTATGATCCCTTAGTAGCTAGTGTATAGTGCACCTGCAGCTTTCAAACTCATTGATGGGCCTCTTACTTGGCTTTGTTGGGCCTGTCTAGTGGCGGTAAAAGGGCCTTTCTAGTTACCCTACAAATTCTTGCCACGCAGGTGTGGTGAGAATTTAAAGATTATGAATGATCATTGCTCTTCGCATCGTTATTTTTGTTTGGTTGTTCATGCGTTCATGCCTGGGGGTTGTAACGACTCTACATATGCACCTAGTCACATCAACATATCGTGGGATCTATACGCAACGATTATGCTGTTAGACTACTCGCATTCTCTTTGGGGATTTCAACTGTCGCATCTCTTGTTATAAGTAGCCCTTTCCTTATTCATGTTACCTCTTTCATTCATGCTTATTGTTCTTCTTCACTGTCTGTGTTCTTTATCAAAACCCAACTTCTTTTCTTCAAAATACATTGTTTATCTCCATGGCTAGTCAAAATGCTTCTCGCCTTTCTTCTCATGGATCTTCTCCTTACCCTCCGATAGGGTCTTCATCAACACCAGAGTCTTCATATGCCCACGATGTACCCTATTACAAAGGTTATGATTGGTCGTCAATTCTTACCAAGGCTGACCTTAGGAAGCTGAGGGATTCATATGGAATTCTAGATTTAGTGATTCTTAAGGTTCCCCCCCAAGGGGTTGTTGACGTCGAGGCTTTGTTGAGAAGGTCGCCCTCGTGACCTGCTCCTTTTCCCACGAGTTACGACTTCCTTTCTATTAACCGGTGCGCAACGTTTTCAACTGCTTGAAGCTAGCGCCGACTCAACTTCACTCTAACGCATGGAGAATCCTCATATGTTGTTGTGTTGTGTGGAGGATGTTTGGAATCCACCGGAGAGGGGCATCCCAACTTGATTGCTGCAAATTCCTTGCTACCCACGTGGTGAGGGCGTTGAAAGTTAACATTGGCAGCTTTCGCTCCTACCCCCAATATCACCTTGCTCGATTCGAAGGGTTGCCACTCGAATGCCAAACAATGGCAAAAAAATTCTTCTTTGTTTCTGGCTAGTTATGGGAGTTACCTAGTAGGGAGGTCGATAAGGCTGAGTTCCCAATTGGTGCCATTTGGGGAAAAGTCTTTGACGACAAAACCATAGCTTTTATTGAGATCTCAACGAGAGCAAGCCTGTGTTGAGAGAGTTTACTCTTAGGTTGTGCGCAACCAGGAGTTTATTTGGACTGCCTTGTTGATGAAGGCCCATATTGACAACTCTTGGTTATGCTCGACTGCTCACGCGTGAGCTGTCATCCTTTGTTGAAGGAGCCCAAGGCTTCCTAAGACAATAAAAGGCATGTTGCACCTCGCTGGAGAAGGAAAGGAAACGGTCTTATCGTAAGGCCGACAGGGCGTCTGAGCCCCAGCCTCATGAGGCCCTAACGTTTTTAGGACCAAATCGTACTAGATTGGCTTAGGTTCCCATGGGTAGGTAGTCTCTTGTCCAATAAGGTTCCCTAGATTCAGATGGGTCAGACCCTTTCGAATTTGGCCACAGCCCTTGACTTCGAGTTCCAACCGTGCCTAGCCACTCAACTTTGCTCTCCCGTTGACCCCTCCAATCGACCTAGAGTTGGTTGAAGAGGAGGATGTGGACATCGACACTGCTTTTTTTTTTTTGGCTCCTGGATTCTACTATTGCTCTCCGATCGACCTCGGCTGGGGGAGTTGAGATCAGAGTCTCGACCAATGAGCCTCAAGTTAAGCTTGGCTCTCAAAGGGAGGCAGGAGAATGGGAGCCTACTTTGAGCTTTCTTCCCTCGACTATTTCCAATGGCGAAACCCCAGTGCTCACCTATGACTTGGAGTTGAGTGGGGGCGGGTTCAATTCCCTCCTCGCCCTTCATTGCCTCTTTGGGGGGACGAGGATGAGCCTTCTTCACTTGTTGCTACTAAGGAAGGGGTATCGTCTATTCCTAAATGTGGATGAGCCTTCTTCACTTGTTGAACTCCATCTCAGACCCCAAATGTGGCGAGGTCCACAATGAGAGGCGATTCTTTTTGCGCCATGGCAGACCAACTGAGAGACTTCTTTTCCTTGATAAGTCGTTTGCTTTGTTTGGCCTTTGGTTTTCTATTGGGCTTGGATTCTTATGCATGCGTGGTTTTGGCAAGGCATTGGCTGCTTGGATCATTGATGAACAGGCCAACCTAGAGGATGAAGTCAAGGCTAAGGTCATGCATCTAGAGACTGAAAAGCTTAATTGAAGGTGATTCTTGACTAAGCTAACGGATACATTCGATCTCTGGACATCGACATGGTTGGTCTAAGTGAAGACGAGGTCCTCCTTGGTGAGGAGCTCAACTAGGCGAGGAAGGAAGGTCAAACAAGTTTCGAAGTAGGAACAACTATCCTGCCTTAGAAGGAGTTAGAGGAGGCGAGGAAGCGTTGTTGTGAACTAGCCGAGGTTGCGGCAAAAAATGTTGAGGCGCGTCGTCGCCTGGTGCTTGACCAGGAGGAGAAAATGGGGGAGTTGGAGTTGCTGTCAACCAACATACGACGAAGAAAGACCATGACGCAATGGACAAAAGGTAGAGCGAACTGACGAACTCCATGCTTTAACTTGACGGGAGGGTTAAAGCTTGTGATAAGTGTATTAAGGAGTTAGAGTCAGAGCTGGCTGGTTCTGGCAAGGAAGTCTTTTGCCTTTCCCCATGGTGGCAAAGTTTGTTTGCAACAAGGCATTTGGCTATAGATATGGCTATGGCGTCAGCTTGGAGAGATTGAGGACCTTCTTGCTAGTGAACCCTCAGACCAACTTGAGGACACTGAACCTTGAGTCTTTCAAGCCTAATGGTCCCTCTCGTCTATATGTTGATTCCTTTAAAAAGGACACGATATCTTATGCGTTCCTAGCCCCGACCTCTCTAGCTCTTCCAACTCCTCCTGCTTGAGCAATGTGCCTTTCTCTTTTGGCTGTAATCATTTTTGTTTTGAGTAAATGGACATTTTTTCTTTCTCGATTGTGCTTGCCATTTTTTGTATTAGACCAATATTCTAAGTAAATGGACATTTTTCCTTGTGTTAATTGATTGCAACTACTGCCTCTGGGTGTTTTGTTTTGTACACTATGCGTTTCAAGTGTTCGACACTCTTAACACGTTTATGGGCATCGCTATGATGAGGTAGTACAATTTGAGGACTTGCACGCTCCTTTTTTCACATTCCTTATCGCGAGTCTAAGGACTCAACAGTAGTTGGTGAGGTTTGAGTAGTCTGGAGACTTGCACACCTTATTCCTCACCATGAGTCTAAGGACTTGACAATGGTGGGCAAGGGTGGTGCAATCTAAGGACTTACGTGCCCTATTCCTCACTGCGAGTCTAAGGACCCGATATTGATGGTAAGGGTCACGCAATCTGATGACTTATGTGCCATATTCTTCACCGCAAGTCTAAAGACTCAACATATGGTGAGTGTTGTGCTTCGAGCGAGGAGACGTATGAGAGGGAAATAATCAACTTTACATTGTTTTTCATTGCTTACACCATCAAGGATGGTACTTTTTTAGATAATTAGTGTTCCATGGGTGTAGTAGTTCTTTTCCTTGGGCGTCTTTTAAGCGGTATGAGCCCGATTGTTTGTTGGTGATCATGATGTATGGTCCTTACCAATGGGGACCCTTTTCCTTCTTCTTGCATGGTTATTCATATTTCCCTTAAGACCAGGTTGCTTACCTTGAAGGTTCTGGTTTAACTCTTTGATTGAAAGACAACTTGAGCTTTAGCTTCGTCTCATTGTTCATCTAGTAGGTCGATGTGCTCTTTCAATTCCTTATCATTTTGCCCTTAATCAAATTTCTAGATGCAGTAGCTTGGTAACCCAATCTCTACAACGGCTATAGCCTCGTTTATGTATGTCAAGGCAAACGGGGTTTCCTCTGTCGAAGTTTTGACCATGGTTCTATATGGCAATAGGATGCCTGAGAGTTCTTTCGCCCAATCTCCTTTCTTGTCCATAAGCTTGTTCTTTAGGATCCCGAGTAAGGATTTGTTGGTCACTTCTACTTGCTCGTTGGCCTAGGGATGTTCTGGGGAGGAGTATTTGAACTGAATTCCTAGCTTTGTACACCATTCTCAATAATGTTCTAAGTCGAATTGTCATCCATTGTCCAAGATGATGCTCTGGGGATCCCAAACATGTATACAATGGTCTTCTATAGGAACTTGATGATGTTTCTTACCGTGATTGTCGTAGGGGTTTTGCTTCTATCCATTTGGTGAAGTAGTCTACAGTAAAGACCACGAACCTTACTCTACCTTTCCCTAGTGGGAAGGGCCTACTAGCTCCACCCCCATTGCATGAATGACCATGATGACATTATGGAGGTTAGCTCCTCTAGTGAGCAATGTGATACATGGGCGAAAATTTGGCACTTCTCACACTTCTTGAAAAACTTCTTTGTGTCTATGAGGGCATGGGGCCAATAGTAGCTTGCCCTCATGACTTTTCTTGCCAAAGCTCTTCCTCCAGAGTGATTCTAGCACAATCTTTCATATATCTCTGCTATGACATATTAGGCTTCCTATTGGTAGATGCACCTCAATATGGGCGTCGAGAACCCCCACTTTTAGAGAATTCTACCGATCTAGATGAACCACATGGCTCTTCTTTTGATCTTCCTTGCCGCTTTGTTTTCTGTTGGGAGCTTTCTATATCTAGGTATTTTGCCACTTCTTGAGCCCACTTAAGCTCTATTGGTCCTATCTCGATGACCTCGATCCCGACAGCTGGGAATTCTACCACTCTGCTTTCAACTTCCCATGGCAATGTGAGTTCCTCCATTCCTGAGGCTGCTCGTGCTAGTTTATCTACTATGTTGTTACTTTCCCTTGGTATTTGTTTGATTCTGAAGTAGAAAAACCAATCACACTTCTCCCATATCAATTGCACGTTCCCAATACCTGATTAATGACTACTTGGGAGTCCACCTTTACCTCAACCTCAATAGCTCCCAGTATCTCAACTATCAAAAGTCCTGCCACCAATGCTTCGTTGTTGGTGGTTTCAAAGGTAAGTTTCACCATGTAGTGATTTTCATGCGCAGAGTTACTTATTAATGGACCTCGAGTTCCTTGCCAGCATGACAGTATGAGCCATTGGCGAAGACTTGCTAGAGCTTCCCGACTGGTGTGATCGCCACTTCTTCGAAGAAGCCAGTAAAATCGACGATAAAGTCTGCTAGGGCTTGGCCCTTTGTTGTGTGTCTCAGGAGGTAATCAATGTTGAAATCGCTCAACTCAATCAGCAAGCCCACTAGGCGTCCAGAGGCATTTGGTTTTTGGAGTATCTTCTTTAGGGGAGCTTATGTTAGAACCTTGATGGGGTGAGCATGGAAATATGGATGCAACTGCCTAGCTGTTGTTACAAGCACGAATGCTAGCATATCTATTCATGGGTATCTCTACTTTGCCCTCCATAGGGCATGACTTTTGTAGTACATTAGCTTCCGAACTGCTCCTTATTTGACCAGAGTCGTCAACATGGTATGGGGAGAAACCGCCAGGTATACGTAGAGTGGCGGACTGGATATATATTGGAACACTATCGTAGTTGTCATTCCAAAGTTGTACTTTGTGTAGGACCCTAGAAAATGGTAAGCATTTGTCTGTGGATCTAGACACAAATCTATTTAATGCTGCCACCTTGCCAGTTAGTCTCTGAGTCTCATTGATTTTCCATATGGGCTTCATATCCATGTTTTCCTTGGTTTTCTCTGTGTTGGCTTATATTCCTCTTTCTGACATTATGAAGCCAAAAATTTTCTCGAGTCGACACCAAAAGCACACTTAGCCAAGTTCAGTTTCATTTTGTTCTAGCTTAACAAGATGAAGGCTTCCTTCAAATCTTCCAAGTGCCGGGAAGGTTCTTTGCTTTTAACTAGTAAGTCGTCAACATAAACTTCCATATTCCTTCCAATCTATTTCTTGAACATTTGATTTACGAGTCTCTGGTATGTTGGCTGGGCATTTTTCAATCCAAATGGCATGACTTGATAGCAGCACAGTCCTCGATCTGATATAAACGATGTTTTTTCTTCATCCGTCGGGTTCATCCTGATCTGATTGTATCCTGAGTAGGCATCCATGAAGTTCAAAATTCTATGTCCTGCCTTACTTAACTCATGGTAGTGGGAAACTATCTTTTGGGTACACCTTGTTAAGGCAATGAAATTTACACACATTCTCCATTTGCCATTAAACTTTTTCACTAGTATAATATTGGACAACCACTCGCGGTAATGGGTCTCCCTGATGAATCCTGCGACGAGTAGTTGGTCAACTTCTTGGCTATGGTCACATACTTCTCTATGTTAACGAACTCTTCTTCTATGGACTTTCTTGTTAGCGGGGTTGACACAAAGGCGATGCTTAGTGATCAGAAGTTACTTTATGCAAACGCATCTCTATATTCGACCAGAAGTTACTTTAATGCCTCTCAGACCTCAAGTTGAAGTCTAGTCTCGACCCGTGCTATAGTCTCTGGTTGTTCAGGGTACAGTGCCACTAACTCTAGCAGCTTATTGCAAGTTTTCTTCGTCCCACGTTTCTATGCCATGGTCGAGAAGGATCGATTCTTGGGGGGACTTCGCCTTGATGCTGATTTTTCATGATACGAACATATGCTCCTCTCGTCCTAAGTTCTTGCACGTAACACTCTCGTGCTAGGGCAAGCTAACCTCAAACTTCTCCTCCTCCCGCCTCCATTGAGAATTTCATTTTCAAATAATAGGTAGAGGTGACTGATCTGAGGTTGTTCAAGAATGGCACCCCAATATGGCACTATAGGATGAGGGGGCCTTGACTACTAGGAAGTCAATCATTGCAGTGGCGATTTGAAATCCCTTCTCTGTTATGACCATTAGGGTTATTGCTCCGAAGGGTTGTATTGCATCACTGGAGAATCCTTTCAATGGTGTGGGTGATGGTCATAGTTTTCTAGGATCAATGCCCATCTTGGTTAACTTGTCCCAAAAAAGGATGTCGGCTTAGCTTCCATTGTCGATCATAATCCACTTGGTGGTATAGTTGGCAACTAACAACGTTACCACTAATGCATTGTCATGTGGGTACAAAACTCGTTCACAATATTCTTCCCTAAAAGAGATATTCTTCGTGCTCTTTTGCCTTGGCTGCTTGGGTGGTTTGTCTGTTGTATATACTTTCTCGTATCTCACCTTATGGGCATATGCTTTTCTGCTAGATGCAAAGGCTCCTCCCCCGGCGATCCTGCCATGGTACAAATTTCACCTAGGGTGTCTTGCCACCATTCACTTTCTAGTAGGGAGCATCTCTATCATCCATTCTTGTTGATCGTCGCCTTTTGGGGCTTCTGCTTCGTAGGACATCCCAATCTTACTCTACTTTTTGCACAGGTGTTTGTTTCCCTGTCTTCAAATGTTCCTTGACTAGGTGCTCCAACTCACTGCTTCCCCGTAACTTCTTGACTCGTCTTTTCATCGTATATTAGTCCTCCGTCTAGTGAGTGTCATTCTGGTGGTAGGCGCAAAAAAAGTCGTCCTCTCTTTGCCCTGCCGCCTTCTGTTCGATCTTGTGACCTACCCTCTGATTGTACATTTAGGTTGTTGTGAATAGATCTCGGGCCATGTTCTTGCTGGGGCGCTTGTCTTTCTTGCCTTGTGTCATGACGGTTTCATCCAATCTTCTCTAAGGCTCTTCGTTCGCTCAACCTTTGAGTGTCCCTATTTTCTTCTTTCATCTCGCTGTCCATAGTGCAATTAGGGTTTGCAGTGTGGCTTCAGCTAAGGCTGTAAATGAACAGTTTGTTCGATAGCCTACTCGGTACTCGCCCAGATAAACTCGAATTGAACTCAACTTGTGAAAAAAAAACTCGTTCGTGAATGCAGATACTCACTTGATTAGTAAATGACACATACCCGACAAAACTTGACTCGACTCGACTCGGCTTGACTAAGGCTTGTTAATGCCCGCTCGTTTATGCTCAAGTCTATTTGTTAGTTTGACTCGATTAAAATTCATTCATATATTGATGAATATATACATATACCTATGTACACACACACACACACACACATATATATTAGCTAATAATATAAGCATAGCACTTTTATAGTTAAATATATAATATGTAACCTAATTAGTTATGCCTATATATTTAATATACTTTATAACTATATCTTATAATTTGTACAATAACTAGTCGATAAGATTTAATAATTTCATATACTAGTACTTAGGAACCATATATGAAATAGATATATACTATCATATTATGTGTATGTATAAATAATTTATTTAGGCATATAATATATTATTATTATGGATAAATATCAACTAGTTAGATATTAACTATTTACAAAATTTTACAATCTTATAATTTAATAGAGGTTCTACTTGTTAGTTGTACAAATTCAACATTAGTCTTTTTTTTACTTTTATTTATCTAATTTATTAATTATTATATTTTATTCAAATAAAAAATAAAAAAACAACTCAAGCCGAGCTCTAGTTGGAAATTTAGGTTACTAAGTCGAGCTCGAATAAAGATTAAATAACAATTTCGAGCTTGGGCAAGCCAAAGATCGGTTCAGCTCGACTTGATTACGGTCCTATCTTTAGCATTGATGAAGTCTTCGACCCTATTCATGAATTTTCCCAGTGTTAATGGAGTCTTCCGTGCTGGCTATGCCATGAATGGACTTCGTGGCCACACACCCCCAAAAGGGCTACCAATGTAATTTTCTTAATTTGGTTGTTGGTAGTTAATTGCTCTTTATTGAACTGGGTGAGATATGCCTTAAGGTTTTATCCTTTCTGCTTGATGGTCAGGAGGTATGCTGCAGGACACCTCCACCTCCTGCTGGCCATAAATTGTGTTAGGAATTATTTAGCCAATTCTTTGAAACTATTGATCAATCCCGGCCTTAGCACCCCAAACAAGCCTCTCGCCACACCTTTCAATGTCAATTGAAAAGCCCAACATTCCACCTCCCTGGGGAACCTGTGAAGGGTCATGTGTTCTTTAAAGTTTAAAAAAATAACAAGAGGGGGGGTGAATTGAGTTGTATTTAAAAAAAATAACAATTATAAAACAAATATACAATATAAAATATAAACAAAATATGAAACAGTAATAAATATAAAGAATAAGGGTAAGAGAGAAGCAAACTCAGTATGTTAACGAGGTTCGGCCCCACTGCCTACGTCCTCGCCTCAAGCTACCCCTTGAAAATCTCCGAATTCACTATTTAATCTCCTTCAGGTGGAGATAGAAACCTATTACACCTTTGAACAACACCGCTACAAAGGATCCGTGTAGAACACCCTCTACACTTGCAATCACCTTACACGTGGTGATTCAACGATTCCCTGTGTAGAATACTTTCTACACGCACAAGGGTTGTACACACCCTTTTACTGATACAAAAATTGATAGTGGGTATGATATCAGAAAACACTCCTCAATGAGTGAAATAAGAACAATACAGCACAACCTATATCTCTCAAAATGAACAAGGGTTAAGGCTCAATGCTTAGAGAAAAGAGAATGAAAGTTTTGAATGAGAGATGTATGCTCTTGGTGTTGTAAATGTGAAGCTCTCAAATGATCTATTTATAGGCATATGAGACTTCATATTCAAATTTAAAAAGATTCACATGTCAAAGACATCATCATTCATTTTTCAAAAATTTCAAACCTAATCTTTTTACTTTTTGCATGTGACAAAATGAGCACACTTTACTTTTCAAAAAATTCAAACCTAATCTTTTACTTTTTGCATATGACAAAAGGAGCACACTTTGCTTTTCAAAAATTTCAAACCTAATCTTTTACTTTTTGCATATGACAAAAGGAGCACACTTTACTTTTCAAATATTTCAAACAAAGACATCTTCCTTTTGCATAAGTCAAGAAAAGCATCAATCACTTTTGAAATTATTCAAATAAAACATGCACATGTGAAAGATGACAATCAATCATCTTTAATATTTTCAAAGTTCAAGCCTTTAATCATGGCATGCACATGTGAAAGATGACAATCAATTATCTTTCAAAATATTCAAATTTAATTTTCAAAAATATTCATGCACATGTGGAAAATGTATTTTAATGCTTTATGATAAAATATTAATTTTGAGCCTTAATCCTAATTTCGAATTTTAAGAGATTTACAACATTACTCTATGATTTTAATGTGAACTTGTTTCCTTCTTGCTCATGCTTGGTTCCTTGATGTGCTTGACTCCATTGTGTGGACAACTTGAGCTTGAGACTCCTTCATTCTTTGAATTCATTTGTTATCATCAAAAACCATGTGTAAATATATAATTACACAAAACTTGAAATCTTAGGTTCAACATATGCCTTAAGGTTTTCTCCTTTCTGCTTGATGGTCAGGAGGTATGCTGCAGGACACCTCCACCTCCTGCTGGCCATGAATTGCGTTAGGAATTATTTAGCCAATTCTTTGAAACTATTGATCAATCCCGGCCTTAGCACCCCAAAAAGCCTCTCGCCACACCTTTCAATGTCAATTGAAAAGCCCAACATTCCACCTCCCTAAGGAACCTGTGAAGGGTCATGTGTTCTTTAAAGTTTTCTAGTTGGTTTACTGGATATTGTGACCCGTCATACAACTCTATCTGAGTGACTTTAAACTTTGGTGGAAGCGACATGGCCATCACCTCCAAGCTATAGGGTAAGTCCGTGCAATTTAGCAATTGATTGACTGAGGATGATCCTCCCATCTTCTTGGGCATCTCCTCATACTTATCAACAAAGTTGCACAATTCGTTGTGCAACTTCTTTTTTTTCCGCTTCCTCGGGTTTTGTGCGCCTCTCCTTTTGGTTGTTCGCTTTGGTCCGGCATGACGCCCTCACTATAATCTTGGTTTTTCATTTTGGGCTCTTGTTCTCCTCAGTCGCTTCACTTATCTTCTTTAACTGCTTTTCCATCTCTATAAGCCGTGCTTCCATATTTATGGAAGTGGTTTCCTGGTCACAGGTTGTATAGGAGCGTGTTGTGGCAGCCATGTGAAAACCATGTTGAAATGTCTCCAAGAAATCTATGTCGATCTCATAGACAGTGCCACTATTTTGAACGTGTTTTACTGCCAATTGATATCGACTACTAACTTGCAACAAAGAAAGAGGGTGGCTCGGTGTGCCTGGTGTATATCCAATGCCTAAGTTAGAAATATAATTGTATTGCCTTATTACGAAGGGTCTGAATTTGTTACCTCTGGCTAATAGCATTGATCATTTATATAGGGGTGGATTGTTGCTGATAAAGATAATTTAACTATTTTTCAAATCTTGAGGTCTTGATTACCAAATTCTCGGGATATTAACATACGAGGATAAACATTTTGAGTATCTTTTTTTTTTTTCTTTTTCTTAGAAGTAAATATCTTGGATTGGTGATAATTACAATGTTAATCCCGTTGGGGTGGTATAATCCCATGGTAGTGAGTGTACGGTGCACTTGCAACTTTCTAACTCGTTAGGTTCATTATATGGGCCCCTTACTCGACGTTGTTGGGCCTGTCTAGTGGCGGTAAAAGGGCCTCTTCACCTGTGATTCATTTGCTTTACAATAAATAACTTTACAATTTAACATATCACATAAAATTATGTCAGTTTGCGAGTTTATTGCTATATAATTTTTCAAAAAAATTATACGACACCTACACACTCCACGACTGCATATATCATTTGTGACCAAAAGTATTTCTCCATGATAAAATTGGATAAGCATTATTTTCACTTTCTGTCAAATTTAAACTAAATAGAGAGTATTAATTTAATATAAAACATTAGCTATTTGATATTTATTATTATTATTATTATTATTATTATTTTGTGTTTGTAACTTTGTGGGATGACATAACAATTTAAACGCCCCGTATTAGTCAACTCATTCTCCAATTTTGTTTTCGCAGTTGTCTTCCATGGTTGATTGATGTTAATGGTTTCACAATTGAATGACCGTGTCGATTTGACGATTTAACTCAAAGCTATTGTTAACACCGAGTCACGCTCGGCCACCACAGGAAGCTCAAAAGAAATGGCGAAGAATGCTAAGAAGTCCCAAGTTTCTCTCTCGTCTCGAGCTTCTGCCTCTGCTACGATCCCCAAGAGGGCATCCGATGAGTAAGAACCTTTCACTTCTTCCGTATTTCGCATGTTCTTCCCAAAGTCTTGGGTCTCCTTTACCCTTTAAGCTGCTAAGGGCTTTCTTTTTGGTTCCCGACAATACCCAGAAAGATAGAATAAAAGAAAATAAGCAAAGAAGGGAGAAGTTTTCAATTATTGAGTGTCTTGTTCTGGATTTCATTAACCGGAGAGCAAACCTCAGCTGACCAGAGCAGTTGCATTTGGCTTCTTGAGTGTGTGTGCATGTTTGGGGAGGGGGTTTTTCTATTCATTTTGATGTCGAGAATCGGAGACTGGTAATTTTATTTCTCTTCTTTCAATGGGATTATCTATGGTTTTGGACCCTTTTACAGATATAACTTGTACATACGTTTAGGCTTTATTTGGCTCCTGTGAAAACTAAGAAACGAAAATACAAATGAAATAAAGGAGAGGATTTTCCTTTTTCATTTTTATGTCAACCGTATTTCTATTATGCTCTTCATAGTGAACAATTGAACATTTTTGGTCTGATTTCTTTTACTTCCGTTAATGTCAATTAAAGAGAGAATTTGATTGGAAATTTGTAGTCGGATGGCATTGAGGACAAAATCAAGCGAGGGGATGAAGAGGTCGGCAAGGCTGAGCAAAGTTAGCGTGGAGAGGAGACCCAAGTCGGCAAAAAAGACCAAAACAAAACATAAGAAGAAAAATGATAAATATGATACTAATAAGCCAAAGAAACCGCCAACGGCTTTCTTCTACTTCTTGTATGTGCCATATTTTATTTTATTTTTTGTTTAGGATTTTTTAGAGCTTGAATGCATTATTTACCAAGTAAGACTAGATACTAAAATGCTTGGCTGAAATAAGGTCAGAGTGGATATACTGGACCGGTATACTTTACTATTGGAAAACAATCCTGTCAATGTAACACTCCATTCTTGCATTCTAAAAGAAATGATTTACACAGTACGTTATAAAGGTATTCATAGATGTTACGTTCCACATTGGCTACTTACTAGATGAAAGTGGGATTTATTAGTGTTTCTAGGAAAACTTCAAACTGACTTGTCTTTTTGAAGTTTTTGTGCATATGTGAGTAGCATTTTCCCTTTGGTTGTTACATATGGTATTAGAGCCTTCTTGTAAGGTAAGTCGTCTGATACTAAAGCATCATATGATATGGTCTTGACAGGGCGTCAAGAGTTTAAGAGGAGTTTGTAACACCGCAGTCCCTCATTGGAAATGAATAACTCACATAGAGTGAGTTATAAAGGTAGTCATCAGTGCTAAGTCTAACATTGCCTACTAATTAGGTGAAATTGGAATTATAAGCGATTCTATGGAAGTTTCAAATCGACTTATCTTTTTGGGATTGTAGCATAGATGTAAGTAGCACATTTTCCTTTGGTCGTCACACCATATTAAAAGTTGTGTGTTGCTCATTTTGCTGTCATAGGCTGTTTAAAAAACTAATCAACATCTCCAAAAGTACCAAGAATAACTTTTTAATGTTCTCTGGAGTTGGAGAAAATAAATTCTGGGGTCTATATACAAACAGAAATTTAAAGAGAGACATTCCATGACTTTCACCAATCAGCCATAACTTTCACCAATCAACCATAACTTTCACCTCAAAAATCTAGGAAAAGGCGTAGTTGCATCTATGCTATACCCAAAAAAGTACCGGTCACTCTTAAGTTTATAGTTTTTTCAATTTAGTTATAAATATCAGTTTTGCCTAGTATACAACCATTATGGGATTTAACTCTCATGTAATTCTTTTGCAATCCACCCACCCAATATGACACGTAATGCTCATCTACGACAATCTTAAGTTTTAAATTATATATATATATATACTTTGATAAGTAAGAAACTTTATTGAAACGAATGAAACTAGGTGGAGCCTATGTACATAGGAAGCATACAAGATGAGACACCTAATTACATTCTAGAAAGGTGAAAAGAAAACAAGAACTCATGAACATTCCCTCCCTTTAATATAAGAGTTTTGCTATATACAAGCATAGTTGCGCACTAATCTGTGTACCAATACTGATTTATTCATACTTAAAATTTAAATTAACACTGTTTTCAATAAAATCTACTTTTTGACCAATCACATCACATTGGTGCACAAATTAGTACACAATTGTGTTTACAACTATATTTTTCCTTAATATAATAAGCAGAAAACCACTGAAAAAGAGAAGATACAAAGAAATTCCAGATATCCCCCACAGCTCTTTCCCTATTGTTAAAACATTTCTCATTCCTTTCATAAACACCACATTAAGCACAAAGGTATCATCCTCCATGCCACATCCATTTGAGAGCTATTATGATATGTGTTCCAGCATGCTAAAACCTCCACCACCCTCTTAGGCATAACCCAACTCAGCCCAGCTCTACAAAGAATACCAACCCATAACTCCCTAGCCACCTCACAATGAAGAAAAAGATGATCAATCGATTCTCCATTCTTCTTACACATGAAACACCACTCTGTAACAATCATACCACACTTCCTTAGATTTTCAATCGTCAAAATCTTCCCAAGAGCAGCAGTCCATGTAAAAAAAGCAACTTTAGATGGCACACAAACCTTCCAAATGCTCTTTCACGTTTAAATTATATATTTCAGCTAGGTTTTAATTATAAATAAAAAAATTATATATTTCAGCTAGGCCTAACTTTGAGTTTTGTGTCACTTCCTTGTCATAATTTGAAGTCCATTTGCTAAGCTTCACCTTAAGTCCTATATTCGTGCTTTAAAATATATTTGCTTCATTATTATTGTCGATACTAGAAAATGATTAGCATCGCCTCAATTATACCATTATATTAGTAAGCTTAGTATGGCAAGTTGTTCGTATGCAAGTACCTATCTTTAAAACTCTTTAATGTATTGAAATAATTTTTGCTTTGTTTTTCAAGGGAAGATTTTCGTAAGGATTTTCAAGAGCAGAACCCAAATGTCAAGTCAATGCGTGATGTAAGTGGGACATAGTTTTCAATTTTGTATTAATTTAATGTAACAGCCCGCATATATGTTGGAGTAGCGGATGAGAGAGTTTAATGAATAGGATCTGACATTGTCTGAGATGTAAAAAATTGTGAACTACTTTACAATGATTTTGTGGAGCTCCAATTATAAGATCGATTAGTCCTTTTGGATTGTTATAATTGTTATTAGAGTTGAATCAGAAGTGTGGGGATTTTGAGCTATGCTACCATGGAATGGCTCGACGAGTCAGAGGTTTGAGCAAGAAGATTAATTATAACATCCCACACCTATTAAAGGCTGGTGAATGGAAACTTGGCCTTTATATTGATTCAAGGCACTTCAATAACCTTGACTGGTCCTTTTGGAATATAAGCTTAAATTTGGTTGGACTTTCCTTGGTTTGTTACATTTAGTGCCCTCTCTTTCTTGCTTGCTCACTCTCTTCTTTCCTCATACCTGAAATAAGCTCTATTTCCATCTTTCAGATTGGCAAGGCATGTGGAGAGAAGTGGAAAACAATGACATATGAGGTTTGTACCTATATTAAGCATTCTTTTCTATTTATTTTTTTAAGTCTTTGGTGTTAGGATTAAGGATTATTTGCTTTGTTGAGTTGAGTAGTTCCCTGGCAAAGACATGTTTTGTTGTGTAGTGCAAGTAATTAAGGTTGAGTATGTCCCGATTGTTTTGGTTCTTTAATGTTTTTGACCTTATTTTTCCTACAGTTGTTTGGACTGAAAAAATTTTAGTTGTAGTAGACACAAATTTTGATAAAATTTTACCCCTGATTATTATGATCTCTTGGGGCAAAATAAACCATTTTTTACTGGATTTACTCTCTTGTAACATGCCAAAAATTTACCTTGGTTGTAACAAATTGAGTCAATATGACTCATGTTACCATTCATGTCCCCTTGAATGAGTCTTTCTTGCACTTACCTTAAATTAAGGAACCTACGGCCATTTTTATAGAAGGTGAAGGTGACCATTAAATTGTTTGAATTATATGCACTAATCACTGGCTGATGGAGAAAACTCCTGGTTTGGATTGGGAGGTGATCTCACATCATCTCATCTCATCTTATCTCATCATTACAACTTTCCCAAATTTTCACACAAAATAAAATAAACAATTCAATTTTTTCAAATTCCAAAACAATAATAACAATATTTTATTTAACTTTTATCTTTCATCTAAAACTATCTCATCTCATTTTATTTCATCTCATCTTCCAATCCAAACTAGGCAGTCGACAACTGTTATTTTGAAGGAATGCGATCCTACACATTAGTGTAGAGTTAGCTACCAAGTTGGCAATATTTCCTAATCAAGATATTTTATATTAATAGAGATAGTTCTAATTTTGATACTCTTTTATTATTTGATTAGGAGTATGTGAACTTGGTTTAAGAAAAAACAAAGGAACTGCATTTTTTTTCTCTCTCTTTATGTTTAACGTTGCCCTTTAATTTGGAATCGATGGCAAAGGTAGAGGTTTGTCTCGAGGATTATTCTGCTTGATTATCGCTGGGGCACTGTCAATAAAAGTGGTGCCAATCAGAAAGGTAGTGGTGGTTAGGGCCTCTTGCCTCTGTCTATTTCAGGTTGCTTTCACTGGAATCCTTCCATTTTCTTCTACAGTAGGCGTAGAGGCAGCCACCAAAATTTGAGTTTTTAGCCCAAGTTATTGAGTACAAATATTTTTTTTTCAATTTTTGCTTTCTCATTAGATACTTCATTCTCATTAGATTTTTCTAGCGAGTGCACAAGTTTTTGTTTGAAACAAAATTCTAATGCGGTAATGATAAACAGGTGCTGCTATCTATGTGATTTCCTATTTTTTTTTCTCTCTCGTAATAAAACTTCTGATTTTCTCCCTTGTGACTTTTGGTTCTGGGGCTGTGATTGCTTGATATTGTGCTAATCTTTTTAACTCATGCGGAAATGTTGAGGTATGACTTGATTTGCAGTGCTTGAAGAGAGTCCCACGCAACTTTTTTTTTTTTTTTTGAATGGTCTTTTTCAAGCTTAGGAGTGCCTCAGCATTTAGAGAATTGTATTTTCCTTTTTTCGTTTTTTGTGTTTTTTTTTGGTTGGTTGGGGGGGGGTTGGTGTCTTAGGTTCTAAACATTATAAAGCAGTAATAATTATTTCCAAATCAAAGCTTGTCATTTTCACTTTTATATGTTATTTCTTTACCTATATTTTGGTATAGAGAATCAAAAGGCTCTGCACCTTTTGACTAGTTTTATGAATTTCCTCTTGCAACGCCTCAAGAAGGAAGTTTAAGGTTTCGCTGGTAAGAGTTCTGTCATTCTAACCTCTCTTTCACTCTTCTTTCGTCTCTGTGCATTTGTGGTGGGTCACGTGATAGGAAAAAGTTCTGTATTATGACATAGCTACTGGTAAACGAGCGGAGTTTGATAAGGCCATGGCAGATTACATCAAGAAAAAGGTAAACTTTCTTTTTGTAGTCTTTGTTTTTTGTAGGCTAATTTTGTCTTGAATGCTCAATGGTCTCACATGAGGAGTATATGCAGCAGATTACATGAAACATTATCTTTTTGCAGGAAAGCGGTGAGGATTCAGATTCAGAGTTGGATGAGTAGGACTGTAGGTTTGTTGTCGGAAAAGTAATGTTTCTACAAGGGTAAATGGTACTTTGGACAACAGTTGCATATTTGATCACTGAATAGCTTTGTGATTTGTTGTTGTCATTAAAGCTATCTATTTGTATATATTAATGCTTACATTTGCATTTTATGATTACAAAATTTGACAGTGTCATTTTGATTTTGTATTGATGTGCTTTCTGCAAAGTGTTTCTTTGTTTCTTGGGTTTAAATTGCAATCTGAAAGAAGACTGAAAACTGGGCGTGTTTGGTATGCAAATTTTTGACAAATTTTTGAAGATTCTTGAGAAGTTTGTTTGGTGTACAACCTACACTGGCTTGGTGTATATGCCTAAACCCTAGTCTGTGGGCTGAGGAAACTTTCATTGTGGTGCACCGCGCATACGTGGGAAGAAGCGGTTGACAGGAAATGTGAGATGGAAAATCACTGAAATAATGCCAAAAATATGCTGGTACTTGGGCTGGAAAATGGGATGTTCTCTGGTTAGATCAATAACTATATCTAAGAACAGTGCCTTGTGCAAAAATTTTAGAACACAGATCCTGCATGGACATCACCGGATCGCGTGTTTTTGTCACGTCAATTCGATTAATAATAATAAAAATTGATCGTAATTTGTCAATATTGACGTGATATGATTTAAACGGCCAACAATATGACTTAAACAGCAACAATCACTAAAAGGACATGCATACTTTATGCGTCGTACCACGTCAATGATATGATTTGAAAGGCCAACGATACGACTTGAACAGTTAACAATCACTAGAAAGACATGCATACTTGATGCATGGGGATCATTGCATGCATCAAACAGTATTGATTAGAAAAACCAACTTTGATTATAGAATTCCTTAGTAATAAAACTATATATGAGTCAGCTCTCTCAGATGCATGTGTGTATCCGTGCTGGGGCATAAGAACATATTTAATTTTATATACAAATCTGAAGAGTAATTATATATATATATATTGTATGTATTAAAAGCTAAATGGAAAACAGTACAGTAACGACATAGCATTCTTCCATTCATGGGTATTAATTTGGGCAATCGAAAATATAAATACCATTACCACTGACGACATTCATTCTGATATTTGAGCACACATTTGGAAAGTCCTTTGAAAGATCCATTATCTAAATTATCTGCATCAAATATAAGAGTTGGGAACTTTCTTAGCAACTGGCCTTCCAGATTCATAGACAGGTTTCTTTGCCAAGAGAAGCAACGAAGACGATGCCTCCATCTCACTGACTCGTGCTTTTATATCTTCCCGAAGCCTCTCCAGCGATCCCTTCAATTCGATAAGTTCCTGCAAACCCAGCTTATTGATGATCGGCGCTTTGAATCCGCTTTTCTCCTTCTCTTTCTCAAGCATCTCTCCCCTCTTTTTCTCGGCATGCAACTGCTTAAGCAGCTCATTAAGTTGCTGAGTAAGATCGCTCACCTTGGCACCATCCTTGGAAGAACCAACAACATTTTTACCATGATTGGGTTTTCTTTTGTCCCGATGGAGGAACCGGTCTGAAACAACCCCAACGCTTGGTTGGCCGAAGGAGAATGGCTTTCCGCCCGGAGAGAACGCAACTACGGCAACTTCTGCACCGCATAAAGTAGCAAGCTCGTTCGCTTTCTTAAAAACGCCGTTTCGGCGCTTGGAGAAGGTTACCTGCCTGGAGCTGCCGTCCTTCACCATCGTCATCTCAATCTTTCGCCTCCCCATTTTGTGATGGAAGAGCTAGGCCGAATGGGTTTTTCTGGGTTCTTGATATGAAGGTTAGAGGAGGATGGAGAGTTCAGAGAGGCCGTTTCTGTGTTTCTAATATTGGATTCTCCTCCTCCATTCTTTCTATATGAGACGACATTGCTAGGCTCCTCCATGGCTTTGTATGGAAAGCTAAGTAGTACTGTCTTTCATATTTAGTGTGGTTGCTTCTGGTTGTTATGAAACTTTAAACACCCTTCGTTGGCTCACTAATTGACCACAACATATTTTGGGAAGAAGTTAAATTTCAGACTAATCTCATTCTTATATTCCCTTTCATAAATTTCAGACTAATCTCATTCTTATATTCCCTTTCAAAAAACATGTATGGCTTGAGTAATGCTACGGACTATTTTAGGATATACGAGCGCCGTCTATTTATTTTGAAAAAAATTGAAATTTATCATAAAAAAATAATTTTTTTATGTGAGTCTCATATTTATTTATTTTTTTAAAAATGAGTATACGAAACTTGTATATTATAGGACTAAAAATATAATTTCTGTAAAAGTTATATGCCATTGTCATGTGCGCATTTCGTCATTTTCCAACTGTTATTATGGTCTGACTAATCATTTTTTAAAATTTAAATTTTAAAAATTATTTTATAAATTATATTATGTCACGTGAATGGTGTAAGTTGTAAAAATTTTCGAAAGAATTATTCTACCACTATATATTCTGAATGATCATTCATTGACTTGCACGTATAATACAAATCCTACATTAATAATATTATTGGTTTTGGCATCAATTAGAAAAGGTCATGGCAACTCTAAAATGGCGAAGGCATTAAGGGTGACAACCTCACCAACAAAAGTAATTTTGTGGCTCCCATACCTTCTTAAATTGCTGCTGCTAATTTTATGAGGGAGTTTGGGCCTTTCAACTTTTGAATGCTTTCAATAAATATGTCGCAACTGGTCTTGTCTGGAAATAAAGATTCCTATAATGGGAATATTGCCATTAATTGCATCATGCGTTTTAGAGGTTTGGTGGCATGTGAAGCCTTGCCAAGGGCTCACCATCATGAGTACGAGGAAGAGCCTGCTTCAGCATATAACCACTGTTGAGACCATATTTTAATTAGAAAAATATCCTATTTATAAATAAATTATATAAAAATAAATTTAAAAATTGATCTACATAGCTTGACGTGGCACCTTACATTGCAAATTAGTTCATTCTAATCTAAAATAAATGTAACATCACCATTAAGGTGGTAGTCCAGTTGGTACGAGCTGATATTTTATTATTTCGAGGTCAAAAGTTCAAGTTAGGATATAAATTGAAATTACTTGCGATAGTAAAGCCTGATATTTAAGTTATAGAATGGGTTTTGGACTAACTAGATACTTTGGGGGTGCTATACGTGGTGGTGGGTTTGCCCTTAGGACTGTAGCTATGGCTCAAACCGAATATTTCGCAGAGATGAGGGGCTTCTATAGTCACACTTAGAGAGGGTTGCTACACTGGTCGCCCTCACCTCTCATTCTTGTTGAGAAATAAATAAATCTGACATCTCACATCAAATACATCAATTGATAATTATAATTTTACAAAAATATCTTGTAAGTCTTTAATTAAAGTATTATGCAATTTTTGTATGCTTTTGATCCATTGCAAACCATATATATATATATATAAAAGCTAATATGGGAAAAAATGGTATTATAAAACAGCACTTTTCTTTAAATTATCATTGACCATGAGAATATTATAATGCATTATGCAGAAATCATTGAAAATTTCCATGAATATCATAGCCAGGATAAAAGGCAGAGAAATTATTCCAAGTTGCATGAGCCGCAAGTTGATTGAAATCCAGGGCACCATTTCTGGCAGGGAAGAAAGAAGAAGAGGCCACCCCATGTGATCTCTTGATCTCCATAATCATGCACTCACTCTTGTAGAGCTTTCCAAGTGACTCTTCCATTTGTTGCAACTCCTGAAAGTTGACCACCTCAACCGGAATCTCCCACCAGCCTGAGCCCTGGCTTCCTCTCGCATCTGTTAGCATCTAGAGTGCATTTCCACTCCTCCTCCACCAGTTGCCAGAAAAGCTCGTCATATTGCTGATTAAGCACATTGATTCTCACCCGTCAGTGAGCCTCCACAAGGTAATAAGCAATATCTGGAACACCCCATATCTAGAGGTCTAGGGAGTTAGTTCCTGTTATCTAAAAATCATCTCCCAACAATACAAAAAATATATATATACACTCCAAATACTTTATAACAATAAACTCATTTATTTAACTAAACATAGATGTTTATCTAAAAGGACCTCAACTTAATGAACCAACAATTCCACAAGTCTCAATAATAAACCAACATATCAATAAACCAAATACACATAATGAAATCCACTCTACTGAGAATCAAATCCTCTAATAGTAATAGTACCCTTAGGTACCAAATCCACTATCCTCTGCTAATCCTGCTAACGTTTCTTATTCTTGATTTTTGACTGAATCATCAAAATCATCTGATAAATATTATGGAGATAAGGAGTGAGTTATCAACAACTTAGCAAGTAGTGAACCTATACCAGTGTGTAAACATGAGCCATTTATAGAAATGCATAATAAAATATAATATTTACAAAATGCAAAACCAACACGATATCAAAAATATCAGAGTGATAGTTAAGGAATATTCATATTCAAAAACCCTTTGGCATCACATAACTAAACATTATCATAAACAAAACGAGGCATCATATCATAAAAAAGACCATGTTTAACTCTTGTGACAGGGTTGTACTAATATCCCCTATGGCCAAACCAAGCAGAAATAGAAGTGAATCTTCCCCTTATCATTCTCAAAGTCCCATGTGTGCACACAGGAAATACCATACTATAAAATCATTTATTTCTAAAGTGAGTGCACTCAGAAACAGAAATATTGGTACAAACACAAAATCATAATTAGAGATGTCAAATAAAAAAAAAAGAAAGAATCATAATTATATGCCAAAGGGTTTTCAGATGCAACGTTTCATATCAGAATCAGAATACAGAACAGAGGCAGATCATTTTCATATAATCATATGTCAAAATTGCAAATTTAATATTCGCTCTTTTTATATAACTGAGAACAAAATGCCAAAAGTTGCTTATGTTTACACCGATCATGATAGAAAATACTTTTATTTTTTATACAAATTCCATTAGTAATACATATCAAATAATTGAGATTGTTTCAAATTTCTTTTCATAGCAAAGTATGCATGTTTTTCATAAAATCAACCTCAGTCAATTTCCTTTTATGAACAGTTCCTCTTTTGAATAGTCTATCTATTCCTGGGCCTTTAACAACCCCCAATAAAAACCTGCCATGTGTAAATTCTACACTACATGTAATGAATATGGTCTCATCTGATAAAACCAACGGAAGTGAAACTGTAGCTTTATTCTCCTTCATGCCTCTTTGGTTACAAAACTGTTGCGTTTGTGAAACTTTCACAAGAAAGATGATCATCTGGGTTAACCTGCCATATTGAGCAAGCCTTATTCAAAGCATTTGTGATTTTACATATTTATCATATTCATCATCACAGCCTAATTACATTACACATACAGCCCCAACAATAGCCTTTACATATCAACAATTAAAGCTGCAAAGAACAAAGCTTTGACTCAACAACAAAGCAAATAACGAACCAACAACAAGAACCAGAGACCCAATAGCACAAAACATTCATGAACAAATTATTAATCGCAACAATGGAAACCAAATATCATAGCAACAATGGGGGCCAAATATCACAGCAACTATGGAAGCCAACTATCACAACAACAAGAGAGCAAAACCAAGTGTCAGCTTGCCCAAATCTGTGGAAGCCAGTAATCACACAAAAATTTGGAAATTGTTTCCAAAATTGATTTTTAACTATGAGTTTATAAAAACTTATCAAGTTGATAGTGAAAATTGGCACAAAATGATGTTAATTTGTAACAAAATCAAATGGCAAGGTCACTAATTTTAAAAAGCATATAATTATTAAATTTGTAATAGAATCATGGCAAGGTCAATGACAGTGAAACAAAGCACAGAATCATGTTAAATTTGTAATAAAATCAAATGACAAGCTATAGATTGAATAAATTATTACACAAAGCGCAAATCAAACAAGCAATAAAACCAAATGACAAGGTAATTGATAGTGAAACAAAGCACATCATGTTAAATTTGTAATAGACTCAAATGGCAAACTATAGATTGAATAAACTATTCACAGATTACATAAATTACAAATCAAACAAGCAGTAGAATCAAATGGCAAGGTCGTTGATTTTACAAATTTCTTTCCTAGACTGGTATGAAAATCATCGTTGTAGAAACCCTAGAGAAGCATAGACGAAAACCATTTTGCGATTCCAGCTAGGGTTTTCAAGATCTAACTCAAGATTAAACAATGGAGTTATAGAGACCAAAATGATAGAGTTACAGACAGATTTGAGAATGCATTTCTCTCAAAGCTAACAGCATGAAATACAGGGATTGTGTGTGTGTGAGTTTGTGAGAATCAAATGGCACAAACTTACTAATTGTGTTTTGTTGGATGGACTGCAGTTGAAGGACGAGTGCAAGAGAGAGCAGATAGCAATTAGGGTCGGAGAGAGAACAAATGCAGGAGGGGAAGAGAGAGAGGGACAGCTGAAAATAATAAAAAAATTCATTTGGAGATGTATAGTGGTTCACCAAAGATGAGGAACCGCTATAGCACGTGTAAACAATAACCCTAATTTAGGGAACTGAATGGGAGCAGAAAATGGAAGTTTTTCCCAAAATTCATCCCAAAGTTTGAAAAAAGAAGAAAGTATAGGGAGCCAGATGCCATTGCTCTTAGTTAGCCAACTCTTATCAAAGTTGAGCACTCTTCAAATAGGTGGTCAAGATCAATTCATTGGTAGAGTTTTTTATCCCTCTGTATTGTATGTACTGCAATAGATTGTGGGGGTCTCTAATTGCCATGCACTTAGTTAATTATCCTCTTAAGTCTAAACTCCTTTGAATAGGCACACACGCCACACACACGTGTATATATATATATATATATATATATTTATATAATGCAAGCAAGCCTTTTTAAGTAATTAAGCTGTAAATTACATTTTGAGTTTGAGTTTGTTGAAAATGAATCTTTTTAAGAAGATTTGAACCCATAGAGTTTCAAAATCCGATATTGATTGATTATTTAATTAATTTTAGTGTAACAAATTAAAACTCGTAGAGAATAATTTTTTTTAATGATTAAATATTTTAAAAATAATACTTAAAGAAAATGAAAAGAAAGATAAAAGAATTTATTTATACTAGTGTATATTTGGAAGGCTCCCGAATATTGTCCATGTATTAAATGTGTAATATATATCTATACTTATATATAGGAAAATATAGTATAAAGTCCAAAAAGAGAGAATCTCCCCAAGATTTTCACGATGGAAGGCCACCCGCGTGTCAGTATCAGACAATATACCGTATCTCTTTTTTTCCCCAGTCGTATTCCCCATTTCTCCCTAAATTACTTCTCTGACCTCTGACATTTTCTGTTTCTTTCCACAAATACCACAAACTTATATCCAAATTTCTAGATTTTCTTCTTCTGTGTTTTGGAACTTTGGGAAATCCTAGAATTGGAAGCAAATAAAATCAGCCGAACTGGTCTGCCATGAAAGTTACCTCGGAAAGAACTTGGATTTACGACCGTACAATTCACCGTTTAGATCGTAAAACATTGCCAGTAGACACTCCCTTCATTCCCATTCAGAGAAAGTCACCAACATAGAAAGAGAGATGTTTGAATTGAGAGAAGGGTCTTGCCTTCCACGGGTCTTGGTTTGCTTGAATGTGTTTCTTGCTCTAGTGGATGCCATTATTGCCGTTCTTGCATTTTATCAGGTTTGTTATGTTTTTATATATTTATTTATTTGGGTTTTTGTGTTTTGTTCTTGCGTTTACGAATTTGACTGCTTTGTGTGTTCTTTGCTTCTTGTATAAGATGAGAATGTAGATTGGAAATGTGTTCAGGAGTGGGATTCTGATTAATGGTGTTGGTTTTACATTGTGGGTTTGAAAGGTTTATGGTGTTGAAGGGTGGTATGTGACGAAAGGAATTGGGGTTTCTTCACTAGTACGTAAATTGGACATTGAAAAGGCCTATGATCATGCGTTTATAGTGTTGGGAAGAAATGGTATGATTGCATCTCTTCTGTGCGTTTTTCAGCATTGGTGAATGGCACTCTCATGGGTTTCTTGACTTGTACGTGAAGATTATTTCAAAGGGACCCTATATCCCCTTTGCTTTGACTGATTATTATGGATTCCTTGAGCAGGATGATATCTATTACGGTATGGAGGGGATTCTTAATGGGTGCCAGGAATGGTATCAGGCTCAATATCTCTTATTTACTGTTCGTAGACGATACCTGGGTATTCTGTCAGTCTAACGGAGATCATCTCTGTTACTTTTTTTGCTTATCCCTTTGCTTTGAAGTTGTCTCCGGTTTGAAGATTAAAATGGATAAGTCGGAATTGTTTCCAATTGGGGAGAATGTAGCTAGCGCGGTGAAATTTTGGTGTAGGATCTCTACCTTACCCATGACTTACCTTGGTCTTCCCTCTGGAGCGCTGATTGGCAGGATGTAAGTGATTGTATTTTTTAAGGCTGGTAGATACATATTGATTAAGTGCACAATATCCAACCTACCAACCTATTATATGTTTCTCTTCCCACTACTTATGGGTGTTGCCAACTGACTGGAGAAGTTGCAGCAAGATTTCTCATGGGAGGAATGGGAGAGTGCCCAATCCTCATCTTGTAAATTGGACCAAGTTATGCTCACGTATTAAAACAAGTGGAATAGGGGTTAGAAATCTAGCTCTCTTTGATCAATCTCTTTTGGGGATTTTGTCAGTAAATGCTTATGTGGCAAGAATTACCAACTATCATCTGAACCTCTTTTGGTGGTGCATTGATTTTGTTAGAGAGGTTAATGATTTTGGTGGTGGATCTCTTCTTGTTGTTCTTTGATTGGTTGTATTTGAAGCAGGTGGGATATAACAGTGATGATTAAATGGTTTGGGGCCTATCCTGGAAAGGAGTGTTCAATGTAATGTCATTTCACAATGTGTTGTGTGTTTGGGACCTGAAAGCTTATTTGGAGGAATTAGGGCCCCTAGAGTGAACTTCACTTGTACTGTGACTTCAGGAAAATGTGAGTAAGGGGGGTATCATTGATTCATTGTGGTTAACCTGTGCTGTATGTGCAAGAAGAACGAGGAGTTCTGGGAATAACCTTCTATTGCATTGCGAAGTCCCCGATGTCTTATGAAATATGGCTTTTGGCCTATTTGAGAATGATTGGGTTTTGCCTGCTCGAGTGTTGAATTGTTGGAGAGAACGATTTGCTAGCCATCAATGCACTTTATTTTGGAGGATGATCTTCCTTTTGCTTATTGTGTGGTATTTGGCTGGAAAGAAATGAGTGGAGCTTTGAAGTGTGTGAAAAGAAGGTGATGGAGCTCAAGTCATCTTTCCTTAATACACTCAGTGGTCCAAAACAGTGTAGTTTTTCTGTTTCTTCTTTTCAAGATTTGCTAACACTTTTCCTTTTCCTAGTTAGGAAGATCTCTTGTACCTTCTATATACTGGGATAATTCCCTCTTTTGACTCAGTAGATTTTTTTATCTTGCTTGTAAAAAAAATCATTTACAGCTTAGGTGTGAGGCTTAGTTAGAATGATGATGTCAGTTTCCTATCTTATAATGCTGGAAGTTTTAGTTTTAGGTTTACCCCCATATGTCACCCATTGCTTGTTTGATTCTTCACATTTATGCATCATAATTCATTAGTCTGTACACTGCTGATGTCTACAAAGTGAGAGCGATAGTTGTAATTAAATTTGAATATTTTGAACTATTATGTGAGAAGTATGAAGATGTTATGTTAATCCCACATGTAATGTGATTTTCTGACTATTATTTTTTGCCTCATTGTGCTCAGCTAATGAGGATTCATTCAAGGAATTCACAAGTTGTCTGGACTCGCCAAAAAGTGAGTGATATGCTGCGTACAATCATAACACATACCTCTCATTTTCTGTGTTAATACATGTGTTATGTGTACATCTATAAATCAATAATTAATAGGCTAGGTAGATTAATCTATAGGAGTTGTGATAAATGCACATCAAGGATTCATTCTTAAGGGCACACTTAAGGTATGGGCTACCACCCAATGATCCCTACAGGATATGAGCCCGTGCACAAGTGATTTTCAAGTGTAATGCTTGTTAACTAAGTTTTATTCTTGTTACTTATAAAAAAAAAAAAAAAAAACTAAGTTTTATCCTTGTGGATCAATTGGTTGAACTGATGGTTAGGGGACTGCAGCCTCGATCCTTCTGGTCCAGTAATTTGATTACTTTCCTGTCTGAATTGGAAGAGTTTTGGGAAGTTTATCTGTGCTGACTAGGCTGGGACTAAATGAAGTTGTTAAATGCATGATTTTTTATTAAAAGATATAGGTTAATAATTGAAGCACCTATCGATTTAGGTTGTGCATAAATCTCTCATTGGATATCATTGGAGAGATGAATAGATGTGCAGAAGATGAATGATGGAAAGGTAAATTCAAGTGGTGCTGTCAACGAACGCTGCTTTATTTTGAGTGGAATCATTGGTTTATGATGCATGCGTTGGGTTGTTACTTTCTTTGACTCACAAAAGCGCACGTGTATTTACACGTGTATATGTAAAAATCTGTATACCTGCAAGTATATACTTATAAAAAAAAAAGTATACCTGCAAATATAACTAGTTGTATATTGAATTCCAATTTTAAGTAAATTGGCATATACTGATACTTATGAATGTCAAACTGCAGGTGTGTCACCTAATGATTGGGTTATCTAGCATGGGTAAGCAATTGTATTTTTATCATTCTATCCCCTTTTCCTCTGTGTATTCTATTCTTTTTATGTTTGCAATGTTTTACTGTGGCCATTTTGGTGATTATATGATGTATGATTTCCTTTGTATTTGATGCATGAGTTGAGTCTTTTGCAATCTTATTCTAAGCCATTTTCTTTTTTGTTTTTAAATTTTTTTTAATTATCACTTTGTACGTGAAATAATCTCATGACTTCTTTTTATCTGTTGCATAATATATATAATGCTTACTTATCATATATATATATATATATATATAATGCTTGACAAGTTTGGGCTGGTAAAGATACATTGAATTCCTCCAGTAATCAGTATGATCACTTGTTTACAACTAATTTTGGAGTTGGCTTAAGATTAGTTTTCCTAATAGCTGAACCTAAGGTTAGTTTCATACTCAAACGTCTTAAAAAGGCTACTATTATTAACTGAGCAATTCTCTTTTAGTTTTATGGTTTTTAATAAATAATACTGATAAAATGGTTTTTAAATAATTTGGCTAGTCCATGACCTGATCTTTCTAATCTTCAGTTTAGCTAGGGTACTGCTGGCAATCATTTAAACAACAATCCAGAGGCACCACTTGTATACTGGGTCTTTTAGAAATGTAACATAAAGGGCAATTCTTCTTCCATGCCTACATGAATTTGCTTGATCTAGGTGAGAGCCAGCTTCTTGTTTCTGGCTCTGGAAGTTGAAATTATTAGTTAAATATAGGCTTCAACTCCATAAATACTGTTCTATTTGCTATTCTAAGGACTTTGGATACCGTTTTATATCTGTGCAATATTGAGATTATGCATGCCTTGGGCCTCTTCATACTGATTTTGCAGAAAGTATTTCTAATTTCTTGTACCAAATAACTGATACGCATATTATTTCTGGTATCTCGAACATGAAAATATGTTTCCTCTTGACTTCGTGAAGCATCTCCTTACTAGGTGCTTTATTATTAATCTCTTACCGTACACAGGCATGCAGATTATCCATTTTTCCCCTACATTGTTTTCTTTCCACATATTATCACTCTTTTTCTTCTTTCTTATACCTTGGCACTTACCACTTCTTTCCAAAGGTTTGACATATGCTTATGCTTCTGATGTTGCATTTTGGAGCAAAGACTTCAATTCTGATTGTTTTTGTTATTCCTGTTTAAACCTACTTTTCTCTCTGTATGTGTATCTATATCCATTTATCTATATATTTGATTTTTGAGGGTGATAAGTGATAATATTAATCAAGAAACTCCTGTCTCTGGAGGTAGCCACATGTGATTCAGTTGAATTTTAAATTCAGCTTGTTTCTTCGTGTATCTTATCAGTTTCAGTTTAGATCCTTGTATAATTTTGTATAGCTTTTGGTTTACTTTACCACAACTAAGAGATGAAAGTCTTTCATGCATGCTTATTTTCTTATTGTTTCTGTTATTTTTGTCATTTGCTTCAAAGATATACCTGGTATTATTTGGTAATAGCTTGTGGTAATAGTATGTAGCCTCTTCGCATTAGTTTGTGATACAAATCTTTCATTCAAACTGAAGCTTCAAATTTTCACTGTTGCAGGTAACTTCATTTATTTTGTATTAGCTCTTGTCGCTGCTTGTAAGAATTGGCCATGTTGGTCTAACTCTTGTGGTTTTATCCTCATGGGTAGGCCTTTAGTCTTAATTACATACTAGATATCCATTTTAAGAAATCGGTTAATGAATTTGAATTTTGTGAATTTTTCTTTGCAGCTTTGCCAAGAATCCTGTTTTTTGCGGTGTTTCTTCTTCTTTTATCATTCTGGTATGTTTCTTTGTTTCATTGTGATATTATCCCAATTTTATCTGCTATGCTTCTCTTTCAATGTTAGCATGGATTTCATTACTTTTCCTTTGAATCTTTTTTCATTAATAATAGTGGAATCCATGGTGAAGAGTATAAGGGGATTCTAACCCAACACTGTCAATGAAACAATCCAATAAACTCACAATTATGGTAGTGTCTTATATGATTTCTTGTAGAATCTATAGACATTAAGCACAAGCAAAATGTGTAGATACAGCCCTGAAAGTTTTCAAGGGAACAGAACTAACATGTAGGAATAATAAGACCTACTCTTTCTTTTGGGTTGGAAGATTACTCACACCTGCAGAAAGAGAAATTGTTGTTAAACATGACTATTTTTTATAAGGATACCACCTTTATTGAAAAAGCACTGGGGGCACTACCCAAGTATACTAGAAGTATACAAAGGGGAACACCTAGTTTAATTTCTCTTAATCATGAATGCAATAGCCAATTATGTGAATGTAGAAAATACAACCTTTCGTCCCAAAGGATTCCATAAAGGAAGGGGGATCGGCAGCAACTTAAGTTGCTTTTTGTTGCTCAAATTTTGGGTGGCAACTCTGGGCTACTAATCCTGTTGAATCCATTTATGGTGGAATAAGGCACATGTAAGAATAGCTTTCTTGGTTTGGACAGCTGCTTCTGGAAGATCACGAATAATTTAACAAAGCGGAACATACTGATCAAAAAAGGAAGAGGAAATTATTGTGATGGGCTTGTGATGCATGGGTAGGAGTGGGGAAACTATAGATAATTTCTTATTGCATTGTCAAATGTTCTTTGGAATGATATTCTTGGTCTGTTCAATTTAGATTGGATCATGCTTAGTAGTGTGGTGGATCTTTTGGCACATAGGAAAGGGAGGTAGCTCTTATAAGAAGAATTGACTGAACATGAGGATGAGGAGAAGATGGTGGCAGCCCTCAAGGATTTTTTTTTTTTCAAAACCTTGTATCATTGGATGATTGCTCATTTGGTTTTTTTATCTCAAATTTTATCTCAGGACTTCCTTGCCCATTTTTTTTTTTTGTCTTTATGTGTGTTTCTCATGTATTTATTTATTTTTTTTATAAGTATGCGTTCCTCATGTTTACGCGCTATTTAATCAGGCGAAACTTTTTATCATTAAGTTTACTTGTAAAAAAACTGGGATAGATTTTAATGGGCTAAAAGTCCATGAATTTCTTGTTTCGGTTGTAAATCCTAGTTATGTATTACTCATGTATACGTCTTGTGTACTTAGGCTATGCCTATTATATTATGAATAAAACTTCTTGACTACCTAGAAAAAAAAAAAATGGCATAGAGTTTAAAAGAACCGTTCAAAGGCAAGTTTTGTGGGAGGAAACATTGTCTAATACCGTGGTCAGAATCCCTAAATGTTGGTTATCAGATGTATTAATATATAATGGATACTGAAATGAAAAGCTCTTTTACAGGGCAGTCATTTTCTTAATTTCTTCACATTGTGGTTGAGGTTCTGCTGGTTGGAGCCCTCTGCACAAATGTTCTGTTTATTTTCCAACTTCTTACTTTGCGTTTTCTATACAATGCACAAAGTTCTGCTTAAAATGCTATGAGAGTAATGCTAAATAATTATGTAGTTGTTTATCTATCCCATATAGCTTTGATAAGCAAGTGATATCTGTTGTCTACCACTACCATATGCTATTTGATTAATTTTAGAACTCTTGAAGTCCGTACTTAAATATGTAACAGACTGGCATTTGGGTAAAGCTGTTCTGGATCAAGTTTGGTAATGATGTCAGTTTTAAAATTTCCGTTGACTGTATTTTCAATGAGTAAATTTAAATAGAGATCCAGAAGTGCAGTTGTTTTTTAGTGGGTTTATTTTATTAAATTAGCTATATCCGAACAGTAACATTACATTTGATAGATGTAAAATTTTCTTTCAGACTAGTGCTTCCGATGAGCAATATTCTATGTTTCTTCGGCGGATTTTTTTTATAGGGTTGACCTTTGCCATCAGGCAAATGATGAGGACGAGGAATATGAAGAAAGTAGTTCTCAGGAGGCTTTATTGGATAAGAACTTAAATAAATCAAGCCCATCACGAATGGATGGTCATAGAAAGTGTTTTCCCCTTCGCTGTCTCCATGTTGGAAGCCACCAAAAGATTGTGATAGCGGTATGCCAAATAGTGAAAAATCTCTCGTTTAGTATCTGCATATGCTTCTTAAGATAGACTATTGCTGTATTGTCCATATTTTATTGTTATGTACTCATCGGAAAGAATGCCTTTATTTGAATCTTTCATTAACTCCTTATTTACCAGGTTATTGTGCTAGTTTTTGGTGTAATGATGGCTTGTGCTCTGATAATCTGGATTGGGATGGGAAAAAATCCTATCAACTCTGCAGTTGTGGCTCGGGTATGGACACAGTAATTAAAGTTCTGCTTTTCCGCTATGATGTCATTATAGATCACTTTCTAATTTTTTATTAAAGAGTACCCATTCAACATTGAATTTCAGTTATCATTGCCATTGCAACATGTTTCAAAGCATCTTATTGCTTTATATATTTTGAAATCCAGTATACTGCATAGATATAAATCTTGTTTCTTCTAGGCTGCTGCAAAGATTTCTAGTGACCTAGTTGGGTGTCATAGCTCCTGTGTGTATATATATATATATTTTTTATAATTAATAAGAGAAATTTTATTCCAAGTGAATAGGCATAGCCCAAGTATACAGGATGTATACAAATGAGAAACACCTACTTACAAGCTAAAACAGAATATAACTAAAACAAAAGATTACAATCATTCCCGTTCCTTACAAGATTCTTCACCCAAAAGTTTAAAGTACTAAGTATGAACTCCCTAAGTTCCCCTATAGAACGATAACAATTATCAAAGCACCTCCCATTCCTTTCTAACCATAAACACCAAAGTAAGCACATGGGGATCATCTTCATCACAGCAGTGTTATTACTTCTCCCCACAATAC
Source organism: Carya cathayensis (assembly GCA_011037825.1). Taxonomy (NCBI): domain Eukaryota; kingdom Viridiplantae; phylum Streptophyta; class Magnoliopsida; order Fagales; family Juglandaceae; genus Carya; species Carya cathayensis. The sequence continues at coordinate 2,167,671 of QGSO01000186.1, forward strand.
CTGGTCAGCACGCAAAGAAATCCACCACATGGATAGGCATCACCCAGAAAATGCCAACCTTTACAAAAATCTCATTCCACAACGATGTTGCAACCTCACAATGAAGAAAAAGATGATCAATAGATTCACTATCCTTCTTACACATAAAACACCATTCAGCTACCTGAAAACCTCTCTTCCTCAAGTTGTCAATGGTTAGTATTTTCCCAAGAGACACCAACCAGCAGAAGAAAGCCACCTTACTAGGCACCTTGGCTTTCCAAATACTTTTCCACGGATAATCTTTGACCCCATGACTGGTTAGCCAACTTAGCCTTGTAAAAAGAGCTCAATGAAAATCTGGAATTAACTGTATGCGCCCACAACAAACTGTCCTCCCTGTTTTGAGCAAATTTCATCTCATATAATCTTCCTAATAATTCTGAAACTTCACATACTTCCCAATCCTGCACATCTCTAGTAAATTCTACATTCCAGCAAATCATATTGTTAGAAAAATGACAGGAATCAGCCATAGCAGCCCCTTTATCTCTAGCAATCCTGAAGTGATTAGGGGAATCAACCTTAAGAGGTGAATCCCCACACCAAGTGTCATGCCATAAATAGATATTTGCCCCATCCCCCACCTTGAATTTAGTATTTTTGACAAAGTCCCCCCATCCCAACCAAATAGACTTCCACAAACTCACCCCAAACATCCCTCTTACTTCATTCGTACACCAACTCCCCCACATATTCCCATGTTTAACATCCACAATATTTCTCCAAAATGCATTACTCTCATTAAGATACCTCCAAAGCCATTTCCCAAGGAGAGTCTTATTGAAAAGTCTTTAAGTTTTGCACACCCAACCCTCCACAGGAAACTGGAAGACAAACCTTATTCCAACTCACCAAATGAAACTTACTTTCCTTCTCATTACCATCCCACATGAAATTCTTATAAATCCTCTCAGTTCTTTTAGCAACCCCAACTGGTAAAGGAAAGAGAGAAAGGAAATAAGTGGGAAGGTTAGTCAATGTGCTCTTAATCAGGGTAACTCTTCCACCTTTAGACAAATATAATTTTTCCAGCCAGCTAACCTCCTAATCTTCGCAATCACCCCATCCCAAATATAGACTGATTTGTGAGGAGTACCCAAAGGTAGTCCAAGGTAGCTCATAGGTAACGAAGCTACCTTACAACCCAAAATATTGGCCAGATCCAAAATATTTCTGACCGTCCCCACTGGAACAATTTCAGACTTTGACAGATTAATTCTTAATCCAGAAACGGCTTTGAAACATAACAGTAAGGCTCTCAAACACGAAGGTAATCCTGATTGTTATCACATAGAATCAAAGTATCATCTGCAGAAAGCAAATGTGATGCTGAAATACTATCCCAACTCTCATTACCCACCACAAAACCCGACAGAAATCTTCCTTCAACAGCCGCTTCAAGCATACGACTTAGTGCATCCGTCACTAATACAAAAAGAAAAGGAGATAAGGGGTTTCCTTGCCTCAAACCCCCAGAGCTGTTGAAAAAGCCAATTGGATTGCCATTGTAATTGGTCCAGTTCGGTCCAGTTTTGTACAAATTTTGGGACCGATCCAATATACATCGGTTTTGAATTTTTAAGAACCGATCCCGAACCAGTTACCCTCCTAAACCGGTACTTCCGGTTTTACCCATTACAGTTTGGTTTGGTCCGGTTTAATCAAGTGTCAATGTTATATTATATATATATATTTAAAATTAAAATTTTATGTTATAAATTATAGTATATAATTATTTCATATATAATTATATATATCATATATAAAAATTTCATATACATATATAAAATATTTTATATAATATTAAAAATTAATTTTTTTTATATATATTTAATAAATTGGTCCGGTGCCGGAAAGTCAAGAACCGAAACTAGACCGGATTTTGCCGGTTTTTAAAATGTAGGAATCGGTCCCAAGTCGGACCAGTTCAAACCCGAGTCAATGGGTCCAATTCGGGCCGGTTCTCCGGTCTCTTGGTTCAAACTTTCACTCCTAGTAATATCGAAAATCTGGCCGTCGAAATACAATGTTTAATCCATGAACACCACTTGTCAAAACCAAACCTCCCGAGAATGTAAAGAAGAAATTCCCAGTCGGCATGATTAAAAGCCTTTTCCATGTCCAATTTAACTAAAACTCCAGATCGACCCATTCTTAATCTGCTATCCAAGCATTTGTTTGCAATTAGTATCGAGTCAAGAATTTTTCTTCCCCTCGCAAATGCATTCTGAGACTTTGATATAATCTTGTCCATAACCACACTAATACTATTGGCTAACACCTTGGTAATGATTTTATACACTCCATTTACCAAGCTAATGGGGCTAAAATCCCTCATCTCCGCTACACCTGCCTTTTTAGGAATGAGAGCAATGAAAGTAGTATTGATACTTTTCTCAAATTTCAGGAACGAGTGGAATTCACCAAAAGCTATCATAATGTCGTCCTTCACGATGTCCCAACAAGCTTGGGAAAAAGCCATGGAGAAACCATCCAGGCCTAGAGCCTTGTCCTTAGTCCTGCCCCTTACCACATCAAGAACTTATTCTTTCTCGAAAGTTCTCTCCAGCCAATCTGCACTCAATTTATCAATGGGCTCAAACCATAGTTTTAAATGTCGTTCCGTTTTGGCTAGAATTTTCTATTCTGGTGTAGTATCTGGTACACTAAACCTCATTACTCTGCTTCGCTCCAAATTTCTGCCTGTTCCAGTCCATTTTGGCCATTCCAGTCAAATTCCAGCTATTTCGGTAGGAATTAGCATTCCGGATAGGGGTGTAAAAAAAACCGATAAACCGGTAAACCGGACCGGACCGGACCAAACCGGTGGCATCGGTCCGGTCCCGAGGTTAGTTCGGTCCGGTACCCGTTTTAGTTTTCTTAAAACCAGTCAAAATCGGTCCGGTTTCAATTTTTCTTTTTTTAAAACCGGACCGGATCGGACCGGACCGATTTATATATATATTTTAATTTTTTATATTACATATAATATTTATATATAATATATAACTATATATAAAATAGTTTTGTATTATATGATAAATTACTAATTAATATAATATTAAATTTTAAAATCTTATATCATTTTACTTATTGTATTAATAGTTATACTAATATTATATATTGCATATTAATAGTTATACTAATACTATATCACTATATATTATAATATACTATAATATATCATTATATTATATATTATAATATACTACAATATATTATCACTATAGTATTATATACTATATTATATATATTATAATATATAATATAGTATATTAAAACCGGTAAAACCGGACCGAACCGGACCATAAATCGGTAAAACCGGAATACCGGTTTATGAGGGTAACCGGTGCGTAATCGGTTTTGAAAAATGCAAAACCGGTACATACCGGTTCGGTTCTAAATTTTGTCTAAAACCGGACCGAACCGGACCGGTTACACCCCTAATTCCGGACCCTATTCTGTTTCGGACTGTTTTTGTAATTTTCTTGTGCATAGATGATATTTTTGTAAATTTTAAATTCAGATAGTATTTAATTAGTTCTAAAATGTAAAATGTATTTATATAATTTTAATTTTTTTGTAACTTTAAATATGTCCCCTCACTCTCTCTCTTTTTTTTAATATCATTATTTTTAATCATATCTCTATTCTTTTATTTTGTTTCCTTTGTTTTTATCTCTCAACTCAAATTTGTGATTTTTTAAACTTATATTCATTTTATAAATTGTCAATTCTTCTATATATATACATATATACATGATACACACTTATATATATATGTATTTATTCTATTAGTTGGTAGTTTATATATACATATAATTATTTATATATAATATATAACTAATCCTAAAACGGTATCCGAAACGGTACCGGTACCAGTACCAAAATATTTCGTTCCACTGCCTTAACCGAAACAACTATCGGAATGGTATTCAAAACTTTGTCTCAAACACCAATCCATCTAGCTTTGTTCTCCATGAGTGTTCTTCCCTAAAAAGCTTCTCATAATAACTCACAATATGATCTTCAATCTCCCCAGTATCAGAAAGAATAATCTCACCATCTTGAAGAGCTTCAATAGCATTGTATCTACGATGAGAGTTTGCCATTTTATGGAAGATTTCATAAAATTATCGCCTTCCTTCAACTAAAGGATCCGGGATTTTTGCCTCCACGAAATTTCCTCCATAAGAGAAAGCTTATCAATTTCTGCATTCACCTCTTTTTTCTTTTCCTTCATAAGAAAGACCTCCCGGAATTTCCTTATCTTCCAGATTTTGCAGCTGCTTCACAAGCTGTTTTCTTTTATTTACTACATTACCAAAAGACTCCACATTCCAGCACTTCCAAGTCTTGTTTTAGCGCTTTGAGTTTCCCCAACAGAACAAAACTTGGAGTACTAGAAAAATTATAAGAGGCCCACCACCTCCTAACCCTTTCAACAAAGCCCTCATCCTTCAACCACATATTTTCAAATTTAAAATATCTTCTCCCACTTACAATGCCCCCCACAATCCAATAAGATAGGATAGTGGTCAGAAACAATTTTCTGCAACCTTTTCTGCCTCACATCCAGAAATAAGGCTTCCCAAGAAGTTGAAGTCAAAAATCTATCCAACCGGGACCATGCTCTCCTATTTGACCATGTGAATTCTCCTCCTGCCATGGGTAAATCAATCAACTGTAGCTCGGAAATAAGATCTGAAAGTTCAGACATAGCTTTAGTAATCTGAGAATCCCCTCCACGCTCACAAGGGAACTGAGTAACATTGAAATCCGCAGCAAAGCACCAAGGGAGATCCCACCAATTGCAAAGTCCTGCCATTTCATCCCACAAAATACTCCTTTTAGAGTCCAAGTTAGGTCCCTATATTCCAGAAAACGCCCATTCGATTCCATCATCCACATTCTTAAAATGACATGCCACTAAATAATTTACCACATGGTGGTCTACTAATTCCATAGCCCTCCTATCCTACATAACAATGATACCTCTCGAGGCTCCATTAGAGACTAACTCGACCCAACCCACCCAACAACAGCTCCATAGGCTATTAACCACTGAATGATTAACTTTCTTCAATTCAGTTTCTTGAAAACAAATAATTTCTGCCTTCCACTGAGGAACCATATTTTCATCCGGAGGCATTTTCTATATTCATTAAGCCCCCGGACATTCCAAGAAATGATTTTGGGCTTCATTTGGAACCATTGGCAGCCCTCTCCTTGCCTTTATTACTAAAGGCATTCCCTTCCCTGGTGTTATAGTTGATGGTACACTCCAACCTTTTCAACTCCCTCTCTTATTTGGAGCTGATTTGGCCAGTGCAAGTTGACCAGCCTCAATGGCGATAAGTAGAGCTCTAAACTGTTCCTCAAAGCCCTCACAAGAAATCCCCACACAATTCCTGATTTCTTCCACCTTCCTCAACACCCAGTCAAAAGATTTATTAGGCCAATCTAAGCTAGGATTAATAGAACACAGAGGAACAGTATCAAGATCTTCATCTTCGTCTGAAACAATCAGCTCTTCTAATTCATCAGAAATAGGGCCTTCACCTCCAAGAATCACCAACTATAAATCAGAGGAATTGAATTGAGTACAAGGAACCTCAGAAATAGGCTTCTCGACCCCCATCAAACCCTCGCAGCAAACATCTTCTTCCACACCCTTATTCTTGTCAGTCGAATAAGAATTCGATCCCATAGTGTCCCCTGAAGAATCTCCAGTTTCTGTCACATCCTTCTGAGTTACAAGCTCTTCCTCCATTGCCATGATGTGTTTGGACCTAGCAGAACCACAATATTCTAGGATAGGAGTCTCCTGTGACGAATCTACCTTCATATTGCTACCAGGAGGATTGCCTTCGACCATCGACCTCTTCTGCGTAGAAAGAGCCTTCGTCGGCTCCGCCATATGAATGGCCTGTTTCTTAGATGTAGACACTATTTGAGATAGCCCTTTTGCCAAATTAACCGTATTGAAACTCATCGCCGGAGTCCCCCCAGAAGCTTTGCCCATCGCCATCGACTCTCTATGAAGACAGACCAGTTGGTGGAGCCGCCGCAGAAGTGGGCTGGAACTTCACCCTTCTTGGGCTTGTTTCACTCTGAAGCCCACCTCTGTTTTGATCTTTCAGAAGAACAGGCCTCTTTAGTGGGCCTCTATCAGACCCATCTCCTTTATTTTTATTAGAACCGTAGGCCCAACCCATCCCCCCTTCTGCTCGACTGATGCTTCATTATTGTCTTTAGAAATAAATCCTATGCCCGAAATTAGGCCCAGTCCATCATCAACTATCTTCATCAATGAGTCCAGCCTCTCCTTCCACCCCTGGAGCTATACCCGAACGTGCCATAGTGACCCTTTGACTTCACTTAGTTTTTGCAACTTCTGTGAATGCCAACCATTGACCCCAGCAACAGGAAGCTTCCTATTGATCAAATCCATCAGTCTTTCCTGCTTATAACTTGCAGTCGTTACTGCCTTGTAAGGCATGGTATGAACTTTTCCAGATGCTTTGCTAGAACCAGGAATATCATTCACTGGTGCCATCAAAGCTGACAGGTAAGGGGCTTTGTGGGAAGAGGAAGCCCCTCTGTGAGGGTTAACCTTTCTCACCTCTTTTCCTTTGAAAGCCTTATTATCAGTGTCATTGAAGAAGACACCTTTGTTTTCATAGACAGAAACAGAAGAACTTGAGCCGACAAGTTCTCTCACCTCCCTCACAAAACCTTCTCAACCACTACCATTTCTTCCTTCAGGAATAACAATGATACCCTTTCCTTTGCCCGTGCTAAGCTCAGCCAATTTCACATACATACCATACATGTTTTGACTGAGTTGGAATAGGAAAACTCTGTTTCCCTCCCTTCTAGTCTGATACAGAGCCCTATTACTCGAGAACTTCAAGCAATCCTCAACTGCCTTGGCCAACCAAACCACCCCATCTCTACTGATGTATAGAGCCTTCGTGAACTTTCTACATTTCTCAACTATGCAAAAAACATTCCCCCCCTTCTTCTGACCATGAACAGCTTAGCTTCAATCCAAACACTACACTCCATCAACCCCTTACGCCAAAAACTTAAGAGAAGGAAAGAGCAAAAACTAAAACTAAAAGAAGAATTGATCCAGAATGCAAAAATGAAAAGGAACCCACCCATGAAATGAAAAGATAAAAAAAAATAAGAAGAGAGATTAAAGGATTATCCCTGGTGAGAAACGCCAGGAATGGGAAGACGAAAAGTCATAGAACAGAGAGAGAGAGAGAGAGAGAGAGAGTAAGTTGTTGAACAATGGGAGGAACACAAAAAAATTATCCTGTGTATATATGCAGTAAATTAGTTGGGGTTACAGTCTTCTGTTGATTGCTTTAGAACGATCAGAATTTGTGAAGAGGAGATATTGAAGTAGGGCACAGTAGAAGGCTAATCTCACACTTTGTTTATTAAGGGATAACTAACTTTTTGAAGATATAGCTATTAGAATATTGAATAACTTGTCTGTTAAAATACTTCATGTAACTTTTTATATTAAAGACATGTTCTCAACTATAGTAAATCACTATTGTCCTGTGTTCTTGGGCTATGCCTATTTCTATCAATAAAACTTGCTTACTGATTAAAAAATTTTAGGCACGATTGTCTGGTAATAAAACAATAGATTCCCCTTTACTAGTTTTTGGTGCTTCAAAGAAATGGTTGTGCAGCCATAGTTGTTCCATATTATATCTTAATCATATATTGTCAGTGTTATTAATTGCTTAAAAGTATTGATGGAATTATTTTGTTATAGTAAAAAGCATATCATGAGTGTTCCAAATTGGTATCGAAGCATTCTGACTTTTGCTTATAAGTAACAATTAGTGAAGCCATGGTGCAATGATTCTGCTCATCATGCAGGTGTATGTAGACTTCTTCGCCATAGCAATACTTTTATTAGGAGGGGCATTGGCATATTATGGTGAGCAATTACATTTCATTTGTCAGCTTCTCTTGCAATATCTTTATCTGACATATTGCCTGTTGCTTTCTTTGATGTAATGCCTTAGTGCTCCCATCCTGTTAGTAGAATGGCATCAGATCGATGATGGGATACTTTTTATATTTCGTAATTCTTTTAGTAGGTAATTTTATATCTTCGCTTTTCCCCTTCATTTATCTTGTATAAGTCCCATCTACTTGGGTTATGCTCTTTGGTTTTCTAATAGGATCTTAGTAATGAAAATATAAGTGCGACCGCATAATGCTTATAGAATACTTTGATAACATTAGTTTTCCACTTTTCCTGGGTATGATGCAGTCATCAATCATGAAAGATATTGCTTTTTATGAGAGAATATTTTCAGCAGAGGAGTTTGGTCAATTCAAATGGTTGAAATGATATATTGTGGATGGATTAGTGGTAATTCAAAATAGTAATTTTTTTCCTCTCTCTAAAGATCATCCCAAAGGATATCTGTCTCTATAAATTCAGATCATTATGGCAATTTATAAATTGACTGGATTATGACAAGATAAAATAAACCATGATTTTTCACTTCAGTGTACATAAAAGAACTAGTTTGCAGTATGTAAGAATTTAGTGGATTAGTTTTTCATGACTTAGTTATAAGTGACAATACAGCTAATACGTCTTGATGGTAAAGGTTCTGTTAAAATTAAAAAAAAAAAAAAAACTTTTTTTAATGTCTTCTCGTTTTTATATTCTTATTCTTTTTCGTCCATTGTTGCTAATGTTAACTTTTGTGCTACGAGTTCCATTCAGGACTTCTATTATGCTTAAAAGTGAGCAAAGTAAGATCCGAGCAAGCTTCATCTGAAAAGTGGAAGGTATCGAATCCATTGTTATTTTATTATCTTCTTTGTTACTTATTTTGTGCAGTGACATACCCAGTATTGGATATAATTCATATGGTGGCTCCCTTATAAAATTATCCAGTATTGTATATGTATATGCTCATTTGCCTTTTTATTTTATTTATCTAGTTTCTTCTCCTGGCAGTTTGCAGGTTTAGCTGTTGTCTCTGTGCTCTGTTTCACTTCAAGTTCTTTTGTAGCTCTTTTGACTGATATTCCGGTATGGACTTGAATGTTGTTCATAAATTATCTATGTATTAAATAATTTCCAACTCAACATTATAGCTTTTTCTTAATTCATTATTTCAATATGCTTGCAGATGTTATATCACTGGCCTCAACATCGCTCAAATGTCGTTTGTGCATCTCTTTTACTGCTCGTGTATTATTTTATCGGTATGTGGTTACTATTTTCCATGTCAGGTTCTCAGATTGTCTGCAAATGATGAAGGGGCATTTTTCACATTTGCTTCATTTACAACTATTTCTTCTGTTCACATTTTTGCTAATGCCCATCTCTTCATATCTTATCCTGCTTCTTCCTTTATTTCTTTTCCTGCTGGGACTCCTTTAATTATTCTACCTGCAATTATTCTGGCTGATCAAATGGTTTTTCACTATGCTTTTCCCATGCTTAACTATTACTCCATATGGAAATTGAGTGTTTTCTGAAATTTAATTTGTTGGCAGATCTGCGTAGGTGTTCTTATATCTGCTGAGGGATGATTATGGGTGTATTAGTCAACTTATCAATTTTTAGAGTGGTCAAGAATCAATCATATTTGATTGTACTTGATATGATCTAAAAAACACCTAACTATAATGTATGTGATGGTGTTTTTAGACTGTTTTTCTGTCCAAGAAAGGGTGACTATAGTGTTTTTTTTTTTTTGGATAAGTAAAATTTTAAAATTAAAGTTAAAAAAAAAAAATTATTGATAG